>CM042393.1:21611855-21906855 GCA_023634145.1 Thymallus thymallus
TTATTTTACAGCTTTTATTTTTTTACTTATCTATTGTTTACCTAACACTTATTTTTCTTACAACTGCATTGTTGGTTAGGGCTTGTAAGTAAGCATTTCACTGTAAGATTTACACCTGTTGTATTGTTCAGAATATGTTTTGATTTGATTTGAGATAATGTGTCGTACTCTATCTGTAAGCCTGTGGAGGAAGGTCTGGTGTACAATATGTATCTACTGTAATCTGCGGTAACTCTCTCCTCTCTCTCTCTCTCTCTCTCTCTCTCTCTCTCTCCTTCCTCTCTCTCTCTCTCTCTCCTCTCTCTCTCTCTCTCTCTCTCTCTCTCTCTCTCTCTCTCTCTCTCTCTCTCTCACTCTCTCGCTCTCTCTCTCTCATTGTTTTGGAGTGCTCTGTTAGATGAGGCAGTGATCTACTGAAATTATGTGGGCAGGGCTTGTTCTCAGTCTGATGCCAATCTTTCGTCTCTCTCGGGGCGAACTGGAGGTTACGAAAACAAGGTCGTCCAGGGTTACAGTGAGGTCACGGATCAGGTCACCTGTGATTGGCTGCTGGAGCCATGTTGTCATGGTAATTAGCCCAGATGAGAGATTAGCACCACCGTGAGCTTTGAACCTGACAGCGACTCATAATTAGAGTTGAAAACAAACAAAAATGTATATCTATAAACAACCCAACAAAACTTGTAAAAATAAATATTCAATTTCAGAAAGATTTTCAGATTATTATTAATACAAAAATTAACATTAATGAAAATTATTCACATAGGATGTATAATAGAATGCAATATATATTCAAAAATGAACAGTTCATTAATCTACTTAATTGCATAGCCTAACAAATTCAAGAATGATTGACAATAAATAATTATAATCAAATTAAAATGTTGATGCATAATAATGAGTTCATTACCTGAATGCATCTCTATAGCCTAGGCGTTAACAAAATATTAATATGATTAGGCCTCTCATAGACTAGGCCTTGTAGAAAGAGGGTCAATCAAGTTAGGTCTGACAAATTCATGAAGCATTGGAAAAAATACATAAATCCAGCCATAGAGTATAACCTATCATCATCGAAATAAAACATGTTGTTTATAACATACACAATTAGAAGCATCAATCTATATAGAGCAAGCGTGACTAAATTCGAGCCCAGTGACTTTGCTCAGCGCATCCTCCTTCGATTGTCTCGTCTGGCTGCCACGAAAAGCCCCCACCTTAGAGACAGTCAATCACATCATTGTGGAGCTGCGAAGTGTGTGCGTCCCACTGACGATGTACATCATCACTTCAAACGCTGTACATCATCACTTCAAACGCTGTACATCATCACTTCAAACGCTGTACATCATCACTTCAAACGCTGTACATCATCACTTCAAACGCTGTACATCATCACTTCAAACGCTGTACATCATCACTTCAAATCTGAAAATCTGTCTGAAATTGAATATTTATTTTTATAAGTTTTGTTGGGTTGTTTATAGATTATACATTTTTGTTTGTTTTCAACTCTAATTATGAGTCGCTGTCAGGTTCAAAGCTCACGGTGATGCTAATCTCTCATCTGGGCTAATTACCATGACAACATGGCTCCAGCAGCCAATCACAGGTGACCTGATCCGTGACCTCACTGTAACCCTGGACGACCTTGTTTTCGTAACCTCCAGTTCACATCAGATTTTTTATTTTTTGGACGTTTAGAAAAAAAGTGAGTCGGGGCGTCCGTTAAACAGTAATTCAACTTTGTCCGGCCTAACTGCCAAAATTATGGAAACACAAAGTATATTGAAAGCAGGTTCCTGAGTTAGATAAGCTACTAACATCTCATCATGCTTAGGGTCATGTACAAAACTGCTGGAAAGGCCATTATTTTGGTCATTATTTGCTATGTCCCATAGGATAACAATCCACACGAGTGGTCACTGAATGGTTTGATGAGCATGAAAATGATGTAAACCTTATGTCATGATTTGGCCATCATGTAACCAGATCTCAACCCAATTGAACACTTATGGGAGATTCTGGAGCGGCACGTAAGGCAGCGTTTTACACCACCATCAACAAAATACCAAGAATAGAGTTCCAGACAATATCTATGATAATCTATGTTAAGGTGTATTAAAGCTGTTCTGGCTCGTGGGGGCCCAACACCCTATAAAAACACTTTATGTTGTTGTTTCCTTTATTTTGGCAGTTACCTTTACCTATATGTGTGTCTGTGTGTGTCTGTGTGTGTTTGTGTGCAGTAAGAGGGTAATCATCCTAGCGTCCTCAGGGGAGACCGATGACCCATGAACTCTGAGATGGACATGCACAGAGAGAGAGAGAGAGAGAGAGAGAGAGACACCACAAACAGCTTCAATGCACCTTCTTCCAAAAGTGTCCCATAGATGTTCAACTGGGTTGCGATCTGGTGACTGAGATGGCCATGACATATGGTTTACATCATTTTCATGCTCATGAAACCATTCAGTGACCTCTTGTGCCCTGTGGATGGGGGCATTGTCATCCTATGGGGGCATAGCCATGGTAGACAAAATAATGGCCTGCCCAGCATTTTATTTTTTTACATAAACCTAAGCATGATGGGATGTTAATTGCTTAATTAACTGAGGAACCACACCAGTGCGGAAGCACCTGCTTTCAATACACTGTACTTTGAATCCCTCATTTACTGAAGTGTTTCCATTATTCTGGCAGTTACCTGTAGAAGAGATGTTTAGGTGGTTAACATGACTGACCTCTTGTCTTTGACGTGTTCCGCTCTAAAGGCACTACTGACCTCAAACTGAGAATCTGAAACACTTACCTACTAAAGAATATCATCATTATCATCATCATCAGAGCTAAATAGAGGGCTCCGATTATCATGAACATGCCTGTTACTATCATTACTACAGTTCGCCTGTAAAATTACCATCAATCCTGATCTCTTGGTCTTGCTCTCTACTACAGTATCAAACCCAAACTATGGTTGATATGTTCCAATGATGTGCTAGTATTACATCACTCTCTACTGTCCCATAATGTTCAGACGGTTCAGACAGGTGATGGGCGTTATTGCATTGAGGTGTGTCTTAATGGTACATGCCATTTTCAAGCTCAGGGCGTGTTTTGTTGTGGGTGGGGAGTTAGCTACATACCTAAACCATGGACACCTCTACATTTCACAGTTCCTAGTTTCCCTTCCCATTTGAAAAAGTTTGTGAGGAATTTGAAACATTCAGAAACGTACCTGACAGACAGTTTAAATATGTTGGGCGGGGTGTGTGAGAGTTAAACTCACATTTTCCTCTTAAATAAACCGTCCCTGGCATAAATCTTCAATGAAAGGGAGTGAAGATCTGTGCTACTCCCATATTGTAAAGACACACAAATGAAACACTAGACTATTACATAGCTACAGTGCCTTCAGAAAGTATTCATCCACCTTTACTTATTCCACATGTTGATGTGTTGATATTTTTTCTCACCCATCTACACACAATAACCCATAACGACGAAGTGAAAACCTGTTTTTAGAAATGTTTGCTAATTTATTGAAAATGAAACACATAAATATCTAATTGACATAAGTACTCACACCCCTGAGTCAATACTTTGTAGAAACACCTTTGGCAGTGATTACAGCTTTGAGTCATCTTGGGTATGTCTGTATCAGCTTTGCACATCTGGATTTGGGGATTTTTTCCCATTCTTCCATGCAGATTTTCTCAAGCTCTGTTAAGATAAATGGGGAGCAGTGGTGAACAGCAATCTTCAAGTCTATCCACAGCTTTTCAATGGGATTCAAGTTCAAGGTTTTGGCTGGGCCACTCAAGGACTTTCACATTCTTGTTCAGAAGCCATTCCAGCGTTGCGTTGACTGTATGCTTGGGGTCATTGTCCTGTTGAAAAGTAAATCTTCTCCCCCAGTCTAAGGACTTTTGCGCTCTGAAGCAGGTTCTCATCAAGAATTTGCCTGTATTTGGCTCCATTCATTGTGTGTCCCTCTATCCTTAATAGTCTCCCAGTCCCTGCCACTGAAAAGCATCCCCATAGCAGCATACTGCCACCACCATGCTTCACGGTAGGGATGGTGTTAGATGGGTGATGAGCTGTATCTCCAGACATAGCGCTTTGCATTCAGGCAAAAGAGTAACATTTTTGTCTCATCAGACCACAGAATATTTGGCCTTATTTCATGTGAATTTTTTCAAACATGCTGTCAAGTGGCTCCCGACTGGCCATTCTCCCATAAAGCCAAGATTGGTGAAGTGCTGTAGAGGCTGTTGTCCTTCTTGCAGGTTCTCCCATCTCAGCCAAGGAACTCTGTAGTTCTGTCAGAGTGGTCATTGGGTTCTCACCTCCCTGACCAAGGTCCTTCTTGCCCAATTGCTCAGTTTGGTCGGATGGCCAGCTCTAGGCAATCTCGGAGATCTACAGACAGTTCCTTGGACTTCATAATATAGTTTCTGCTCTGACATGCACTGTGGGACCTTATATAGACAGGTGTGGAAAAAATAAAGCAATTTAGCAGACACTCTCATCCAGAGCGACATACTGTAGTGAGTGCATATGTTTTCATACTTTTTTCATAAATCATGTCCAAACAATTGAATTGACCACAGGTGGACTCCAATCAAGTTGTAGTGACATCTCAATGATGATCTAAGGAAATTGGATGCACCTGAGCTCAATTTGGAGTGTAATAACAAAGGGGTGTGAAGACTTCGGTAAATTAAATATTTCTGTATAAAATGTTCAATACATTTACAAAAATGTCCAAAAATATGTTTTCACTTTGTCATTATGGGGTGGGGTATTGTGTGTAGACCGGTGTGAGAAAAACATATATTTAATCCATTTAGAAATGAAACTGTAGCACAATAAAATGTAGAATAAGTGTGTGTACACACACACACACACACACACACACACACACACACACACACACATACATACATACATACATACACAGACACACACAAGTGGTGGATCATGTATGAACACAGATGAGCACTTATACAAGAAACAGATGTATACAGACATACTGTATGTGTGTGTTAACTGTCAAGAGTAGGAACTCTCAAGTGTAGCTGTGCACTCCACAACAGAATTGATAGAACACACTGGAATCTGCCAAGGGCAAAAGAGCTAACTATTTGAAAAGTACTGGCAATGTTTTAAGTCATAGGATGTTTAGGATAGATTAGTCGCTTGTTATGACTTTTTAACACACACACAACCTCTGTTGATTCCTCTGAAGTTGTTTGGTAGTAAACTAGTCATTTCTATTCCTCAGTAAACAGTACAGTAAACCACCACACACACACAGCAGAGAAAATACTGTTTAGAGGGCTTTAAACCTCCTTGTTCTCTCCCTGCTCTCTAACTCTTCAAATCACAAACATTGACTTTCTTGTGCATCCGTACCTCACTAAGCAGCACACAGCATGTATCTGGGGATTGAGGGTGTAACCACTCATTTACTCTCAACCTCTATACTATTCACACACTCTATGCACAAATGCATACACATATACCCACCCACGCACGCACGCACGCACGCACACACACACAAACACACACCGATAGAGAGAGCGATGTGACAACACCATGCACCATAGATTACTTCTCATCTCCCTCAATGGTGGCAGGTTTTCTGCTCTGATTTCAGGGCTTTTTTGGCTTTTAAGTAAACTAATCTTTTAGCAAATACCACAGGCTGGTTCTGAAGTCTGCGCATAATGCGGAGTCTTAAATAAAACAGGGCAAACAGACTCAACGAGAGACACACTGGAAGTTTGGGATCAAAGCTTCGGGGCACAAAGGCAGAGATTTAGCATGTTAGAATTGATCGTCACTTTTTCTTTTCAGAGAGAAGTATTGTCTCTGTGTTTCTCTCCTCAAGTTCTTAGAATTCCTGTGCCATGTTGAAAGCTCATTGTTATCCGGGAGGTTTACCGCTGCGAAACGTGCTCTTAAACATCTCCACCGAGCCTTTCAGACTCCCCTCTATTGAGAATGAGATTAAAAAACATCAAACGGACTAACAGTGTGTACTCATGTTTTTGCTGTTCGGTTATTGTCGGTAGACTTGACCGAGGCAGAGACTATGAGCGACCTGCAAACACCTCTTTTCTCTGAGTTGTGTTTTAAGTGGTTGTTGGGCCCAGTCTGTGTGTGTTGGGCGTGTTCCAGGTGTGTTTGTACAAGATGCAAGAGTTTGGTTTGCTGTGTGCATACGCAAGCAGACTCATCATCGACTTTCTTCTCTCTCTCTCTCTCTCTCTCTCTCTCTCTCTCTCTCTCTCTCTCTCTCTCTCTCTCTCTCTCTCTCTCTCTCTCTCTCTCTCTCTCTCTCTCTCTCTCTCTCTCTCAAACTGAAACCATTGCACAACATGGCCGACCACTGGAAAATGATGGTGTTGCCACGGCACCAGCCCAGAGGCTATCTCCACACACATATACTTAAACAAACAGTGGGTATTGTTGGGAGAGCCAATCAGTGTTTGTCTGGCAGCTAATTTGATTTAGTCTGATTCATTAGGGAATATTACACATGGCTTCTATCCCACCATATCTGATAAGTTCCTGGTCTCATAGAGTGTCCACTGTTCATTTGTCTGCTGGCATCTCTCTATCTATCTCTCCGTCACAACGCGTGGGAAGATTAAACGCTGATGGTGTTTGCACAGCACACCTGTGCAAAGCAGGTCCTCTTGCTGTAGCTTGCTAATGTGTGTGTGTTCCCAGCAATGTGTAGTGTATCATCCGAAAACAGGGAAGTCAGAAAGGGTCCATTGCTGAAGTCTGCTCCCCTCCTAACCAATCAGCTGGGAGTTCATAATATCTTAAATCAATCAGATCTGAGTATTATCACCATCACCATCATCATCATCATCATCATCATCACCACCACCATCATCATCACCACCCCTACCATCATCATCATCATCACCACCACCAGCATCACCACCACCATCACCAACACCACCACCAACAATATCATCACCACCCCTACCATCATCATCACCACCACCAGCATCACCACCACCACCATCACCAACACCACCACCAACATCATCATCACCACTACCACCACCACCATCATCATCATCACATTATTGTATAACTGCCTTAATTTTGCCGGACCCAGGAAGATGGTGATGGTGGTTTGAGGAGGATAGTGATAGTGATGATAAGAAGGAGGATGGTGAAAGTGATGGTGGTGATGATGATGATGGGGATCCATATTAAATACAAATACAAATACAAATCCTCATCATCACCACCATCACTTTCACCATCCTCCTTCTTATCATCACCGTTCAGTTCAGACAAAAGGGTACAGTGTGTGGTACTGAGTTCATGTGATTCAGAGTATAGACTACTGCCACTTTAAATGTTTTGCTACTCGTCCTCCTGTAATCTTTATTCATTTAAATGTGTTGGCAGCACTTGAATCCATGCTGGTAAAAAAAAAGGCCTTCATCGTTTATTTACAAAGAGATCACACAATTAGTTGCTTTTCCTTTTGTCTGTGTTTGATGGGCTTAGAGACGAGGTATTAAGGAGGAGTGGCAACGTTTTCAATCGCTCCTCTCCTCCTCATCTCCACTGGGTGGAGTGAAGGTTTTTCTGAGATTATTTGTCTGTTATTTACCTCAACCTCACTACAACTTTCTCATCAGAACTATACAAACAAACATAATCATTTGCCTTTTATTGCCTGAACCTCACTAGTAACCATAACTTCTGTCATCAGAGCAGAACAGATAGACAGGAACAGGCAGATTCCTCTCTCTCCAAGGGTTCACAGTAAATGTTACAGGATATGTAAGGTGTATTATTGCCTGAACCTCACCAGATACAACTGTCATCAGTGCAGAACAAACAGACAGTATTGTCAGCCATGCAGGGAGTTGATGAGTTCGTAAAATGGACAGATGAACGGTCTGAGAACTTGTCCATTAGCAAGACTTCACAGTAAATGTTACAGGATGTATAACATCTGGAATTTGATGGTGGTGGAGTGTAATGTTTGGCAATGCCACATCAGGTCATGAACCTTGTTTAAGTGTTTGAATGTTTTTACATTTTCTTATGTTGATCTAACTGCACCAGTAGCACCCATGCCGATGTCAGGTGAGTTTTCGCCCCCCCTGCTCAGACTGTCAATCATCAGACCGTATCATTATAACAGACCTATACACAGTAGTGAGAGAGAAGAGCTGAGATGGAGGAGAGATAACTGGGGTTATGGGGTTGAGGATGGATGGATGGATACCATGGATGGATGGATGGATGGATGGATGGATGGATGGATGGATGGATGGATGGATGGATGGATGGATGGATGGATGGATGGATGGATGGATGGATGGATGGATGCCATGGGGATGGATGGATGGATGGATACCATGGGGATGGATGGATGGATGGATGGATGGATACCATGGGGATGGATGGATGGATGCCATGGGGATGGATGGATGGATGGATGGATGGATGGATGGATGGATGGATGGATGGATGGATGGATGGATGGATGGATGGATGGATGGATGGATGGATGGATGGATGGATGGATGGATGGATGGATGGATGGATGGATGGATGGATGGATGGATGGATACCATGGGGATGGATGTATGGATGTATGGATGGATGGATGGATACCATGGGGATAGTTGGATGGAAGGATGGATGGATGGATACCATGGGGATGGAAGGTAAGCAGAGGCAGGTTGGAACCAAGACCAGAACAACAAACCGAACAGGCTGTCAGACCAACACAGGTCAAGAGAAGGGCAGTGTGTGTGTGTGTGTGTGTGTGTGTGTGTGCGTGTGTGTGTGTGTGTGTGTGTGTGTGTGTGTGTGTGTGGAATGGTGGAAACTCCTACATCTGACCTCAAAGAAAAAGGGCAGCAAGCAAGCAAGGTTTTACATGTTCCACTTAGATGCCTATATTGTTTATTTGTATGAATAAAAACTCAGTAAGTTGACGTTGTACACTGAGAATACCAAACGTTAGGAACACTTTGGCTTTAGAACAGCCTCAATTCGTCGGGGCATGGACTCTACAAGGTGTCGAAAGTGTTCCACAGGGATGCTGGACAATGCTGACTCCAAATTGGCTAGATGTCCTTTGGGTGGTGGACCGTTCTTGATACACACGGGAAACTGTTGAGCGTGAAAAACCCAGCAGTGTTGCAGTTCTTGACACAAACCGGTGCGCCTGACACCTACTACCATACCCCGTTCAAAGGAACTTAAATATTTTGTCTTGCCCATTCACCCTCTGAATGGCACACATACACAATCCATGTCTCTATTGTCTCAAGGCTTAAAAATCCTTCTTTAACCTGTCTCCTCCCCTTCATCTACACTGATTGAAGTGGATTTAACAAGTGACATTGATAAGGGATCAAAGCTTTCACCTGGATTCACCTGGTCAGTCTGTGTCTTAGAAAGAGCAGTGTATACACTCCATGCACCGAGCCTGTTCCATGGCTTGTAACTGGGGTTGGGGTTGCCACCTCTGTCAGGTATGCTGCCCTCCACATGCACCCGAGCTGCCAGGTTACATCAGTCCTACGAACACACACAAGAAGGTAGGCACACACACACACACACACACACACACACACACACACACACACACACACACACACACACACACACACACACACACACACACACACACACACACACACACACACACACACACACACACACACACACACACACACACACACACACACACACTGTGCTGTGATGGATGTGTCATGGCATGCCTATGTTTTATTGTTGTGATTATTTGGTACCCCGAGTTTCACCCTGCTGCCGAGCGGGCCAACAAACACTCCCAGGAGTTGAGAGCGGGTTCGCCAGTGTGTGTCTGTGTGTGTGTGTGTGTGTGTGTGTGTGTGTGTGTGTGTGTGTGTGTGTGTGTGTGTGTGTGTGTGTGTGTGTGTGTGTGTTAGCCATGGGGCAATTATAAGCTGTCAACTGATGCTGACTCACACACACACCTCCAACAAGTTAATTAGAGGTGGCGGAGTGTACCTACACACACAGGCACACACACACACAGGCACACACACACAGGCACACACGCACATGCCACACCACAAACACTTTAATATTAATGTAAACATGTGTACAATGCACTACAAACTACACACACTGGTTATAGACACCAAACACACACCTTAATGCAGCACCTAGCTACTAAGGCCCAGTGTTACTTTTTGAAATCCCTAAGAGATTTTTGTCAGTGAATCAGGAATAAGCTTCAATTTGTTTGTGTGTGTGAGGGTGCGTGTGAGCAAGTGTTTAAAGACAGTGTGACTCAGACAACTTGAAGGGAATATGACTAACGTCTGTTCTCTCATTCTGCCAGGGTAATTCCGATTAAGATTACTCTCAAACCACAATAGGGAATAGATAACACGGGCATTTGTAATAGTGTTTTATTTAAATCCTACAGTTATCATTAGTGCAACAAAAACCTGGATATCGTAAAATAGAACGGTCAGGTTTGGTTTTTGAAGAGCAGTCCTAAAACGTCTAGCCAGACCAAAGAACACACCTCTCTCAATCCCTTTCTCTTTCTTTGCTCTTCTTCTCCTCTCCCTCCATGCTGTAATTGTCACCATGGTCCCACGGGGGCCAGAATTCACAGTGTGACATGTTGAGAGGGCTGTGGCAAGACAACAGATGACGTGTGCACCGTGTTTTCTCTATGTCACCTATTGTTGGGGATTACAGCTGTTTACACTCTCAGTCACAGGGTCTCTCAGTGTCTAGGTAATATTTCACCTGCGGGCCCCTGGATGCCCCTATTCACTATATAGTGCACTACTTTTGAACAAGGCCCATAGTGCTCTGGTTAAAAGTAGTGCACTATGTAAGGAATAGGGTGCCATTTGGGATTCCACCCCTCTCCTTCCTTTGGGGAGATAGTGTTTCTCTCCTTCTTTTGGGGAGATTGTGTTACTCTCCTTCCTTTGGGGAGATAGTGTTTCTCTCCTTCCTTTGGGGAGATAGTGTTTCTCTCCTTCCTTTGGGGAGATTGTGTTTCTCTCCTTCCTTTGGGGAGATAGTGTTTCTCTCCTTCCTTTGGGGAGATAGTGTTTCTCTCCTTCCTTTGGGGAGATTGTGTTTCTCTCCTTCCTTTGGGGAGATTGTGTTTCACTCCTTCCTTTGGGGAGATTGTGTTTCTCTCCTTCCTTTGGGGAGATTGTGTTTCTCTCCTTCCTTTGGGGAGATTGTGTTTCTCTACTTTGTGAAAAGGTGTGTGTGTGTATATATATATGTGTGTGTGCATGTGTGCGTGCGCAAGTTAGTGTGTGTGTGTGTTTAAACATTTCTGTGCATGTGTGTGTGCCTGCATGCGTGAGAGTATGTATGTGTGTGTCTATATTTCTGTGTGTTCTGTGTGTGACCCTGTAATCTATGGGACCTGCTGTTCTGTGTGTTCTGTGTGACCATGTAATCTATGGGACCTGCTGTTCTGTGTGTTCTGTGTGTGACCCCGTAATCTATGGGACCTGCTGTTCTGTGTGTGACCCTGTAATCTATGGGACCTGCTGTTATGTGGGTTCTGTGTGTGTCCCTGTAATCTATGGGACCTGCTGTTCTGTGTGTGACCCTGTAATCTATGGGACCTGCTGTTCTGTGTTCTGTGTGTGACCCTGTAATCTATGGGACCTGCTGTTCTGTGTGTTCTGTGTGTGACCCTGTAATCTATGGGACCTGCTGTTTTGTGTGTTCTGTGTGTGACCCTGTAATCTATGGGACCTGCTGTTCTGTGTGTTCTGTGTGTGACGCTGTAATCTATGGGACCTGCTGTTCTGTGTGTTCTGTGTGTGACGCTGTAATCTATGGGACCTGCTGTTCTGTGTGTGGATGTGGAATGGGATAGGAGTCAGAATGGGGTGTGGTGGGGAGACTAGGTGTAACGAAGAGGTTATAGTAAAGGTGTCAGGTCTTTTATTAGAAAACTATACCTGATCATTATGTCTCTGAGGTAATTGTTTGTTTGAAATAAACCTTCCAGGCATCAAAGGGACATGTGTTGTGTTTTTTTGTAGTGTTATGTAAGGAAGTCCTAGTAAAGATCACACCTATTTATAAACTGGATCACCATGCTTTCTCTATTTACCAGCACTAGCTGTTTGTCTGGTTCATTTGTTGTTAACGTCAGTCGTTTTTTAAACAACAAATCCCAAAAGATGCAGAAATGTAGTCTCCCCTACAAATGCTGATCACCATTCACTGTAACTCTAGAACAGAACTGGCCCGGAGTTCCAATTCCAAACTCAGAAACTTCTAATCTCAGAGACCTCCTAGCTTGCTTCCAAAATAAAACAAATGACTCACGTTTCACGTTTTCTGAGGTGTATCTTTCATACAGTAACTCCCTGACCATTGGGCTGTGTTTTCACTGCAGAGTGGATGAAAACTTAGAGAGCTAGTCTTTGTGAAAAGTAAACATGAGTTTCTAATTTCTCTTCCTCTAATCTCAATGTAAACCAACCCAATGGCTCTCCCTACTCTTCCTACTCTCCCTGCGTTCCATTGGTTCAACCCGCATGTTGCCAAACTTGATGGTGTTCCTAGCCCCAGGCAACCCGTTGGTAGCCTACATCGCCATACGCCTGTTTCTCTCTTTAGTTCTCTCTTTACAGATGGACAAAATGAGTATTTCGTGAAGGATTTCTAGTAAGTTGCTTCTTGACAAATCAGGAGATTATTTATCCCCAAGCGGCAATAATACAACATTTAACATTTTTATTTGTGTAAATGTCTTTAGTTGTATTTTGTTTTTATATACAGTGCCTTTAGAAAGTATTCACACCCCTTGACCTTTTCAATATTTTGTTGGGTTACAGCCTGAAATTAAAATGTATTAAATGTAGATGTTTTGTCACTGACCTACACACAATACCCTATAATGTCAAAGTGGAATTATGTTTTTCGAAATAATTATAAATTAATAAAAATAATTAAACTGAAATGTCTTGAGTCAATAAAGAACACCTTTGTTATTTCAAGAGGAAATACGTTCAGAAGTAAAACAGTTGCTTAACAAGTCACATAATAACTTGCATGGGCTCTTAGAGACTTACCCAGAAAGACTCACAACTGTAATCGATGCCAAAGGTGATTCTAACATGTATTGACTCAGGGGTATGAATACTTACAGTGCCTTCAGAAGTTTTTCATACTTATTCCACATTTTTTTGTATTACAGCCTGAATTAAACATCTACACACCCATCTACACACAATACCCCATAATGACAAAGTCAAAACATGTTTTTAGAAATTTGGGCAAATATATTGAAAATGAAATACAGAAATATCTTATTCACATAAGTATTGACACCCCTAAGTCAATACTTTGTAGAAGCACCATTGGCAGCGATTACAGCTGTGAGTATTTTGGGGAGTCTCTAAAAGCTTCTACACATGAATTGTGCAACATTTGACCATTATTATTTTCAATATTCTTCAAGCTCTGAAAAATTGGTTGTTGATCATTGCTAGACAACTATTTTCAGGTCTTGCCATAGATTTTCAAGCAGATTTATGTCAAAACTGTAACTCGGCCACTCAGGAACATTCACTGTCTTCTTGGTAAGCAACTTGAGTGTAGATTTGACGTTGTGTTTTAGGTTGTTGTCCCGCTGAAATGTGAATTAATCTCCCAGTGTCTGGTGGAAAGCAGATTGATCCAGGTTTTCCTCTAGGATTTTGCCTGTGCTTAGCTCCATTCCATTTATTTTTCATTCGAAAAAGTCCCTCATAGTGAAGTCCCTGAGCAGTGTCCTTCCTCTCACCTGTATCTTTGTAGTGACTGGGTACATTACTACATCATCCAAAGTGTAATTAGTAACTTCACCATGAACATAGGGATTTTCAATGTCAGCTTTTTTTTGTTACCCATCTACCAATAGGTGCCCTTCTTTGCGAGGAATTGGAAAACCTCCCTGGTCCTTGTGGTTGAATCTGTGTTTGAAATTCACTGCTCAACTGAAGGAAGGACCTTACAAATAACTTTAAGTGTGGGGTACAGAGATGAGGTAGTCATTCAAAAAATTATGTTAACCACTATTATTGCACACAAAGCGAGTCCATGCAACTTATTCTGTGTCTTGTTAAGCACATTTTTACTCCTGAAGTTATTTAGGCTTCCCATAACAAAATGAGTTGAATACTTCTTGACAAGACACATAAGCTTTTCTCTTTTGTTTGTAGATGGGTAAAAAACAACAATTTAGTCAATTTTGAATTCAGGCTGTAACACAACAAAATGTAGAATAAGTAAATGGGTATGAATACTTTCTGAAGGCAGTGTGTGTGTGTGTATATACAGTGGGGAGAACAAGTATTTGATACACTGCCGATTTTGCAGGTTTTCCTACTTACAAAGCATGTAGAGGTCTGTAATTTTTATCATAGGTACACTTCAACTGTGAGAGACGGAATCTAAAACAAAAATGCAGAAAATCACATTGTATGATTTTTTAATAATTAATTTGCATTTTATTGCATGACATAAGTATTTGATCACCTACCAACCAGTAAGAATTCCGTCTCTCACAGACCTGTTAGTTTTTTTTAAGAAGCCCTCCTGTTCTCCACTCATTACCTGTATTAACTGCACCTGTTTGAACTTGTTACCTGTATAAAAGACACCTGTCCACACACTCAATCAAACAGACTCCAACCTCTCCACAATGGCCAAGACCAGAGAGCTGTGTAAGGACATCAGGGATAAAATTGTAGACCTGCACAAGGCTGGGATGGGCTACAGGACAATAGGCAAGCAGCTTGGTGAGAAGGCAACAACTGTTGGCGCAATTATTAGAAAATGGAAGACGTTCAAGATGACGGTCAATCTCCCTCGGTCTGGGGCACCATGCAAGATCTCACCTCGTGGGGCATCAATGATCATGAGGAAGGTGAGGGATCAGCCCAGAACTACAAGGCAGGACCTGGTAAATGACCTGAAGAGAGCTGGGACCACAGTCTCAAAGCAAATCATTAGTAACACACTACGCCGTCATGGATTAAAATCCTGCAGCGCACGCAAGGTCCCCCTGCTCAAGCCAGCGCATGTCCAGGCCCGTCTGAAGTTTGCCAATGACCATCTGGATGATCCAGAGGAGGAATGGGAGAAGGTCATGTGGTCTGATGAGACAAAAATAGAGCTTTTTGGTCTAAACTCCACTCGCCGTGTTTGGAGGAAGAAGAAGGATGAGTACAACCCCAAGAACACCATCCCAACCGTGAAGCATGGAGGTGGAAACATCATTCTTTGGGGATGCTTTTCTGCAAAGGGGACAGGACGACTGCACCGTATTGAGGGGAGGATGGATGGGGCCATGTATCGCGAGATCTTGGCCAACAACCTCCTTCCCTCAGTAAGAGCATTGAAGATGGGTCGTGGCTGGGTCTTCCAGCATGACAACGACCTGAAACACACAGCCAGGGCAACTAAGGAGTGGCTCCGTAAGAAGCATCTCAAGGTCCTGGAGTGGCCTAGCCAGTCTCCAGACCTGAACCCAATAGAAAATCTTTGGAGGGAGCTGAAAGTCCGTATTGCCCAGTGACAGCCCCGAAACCTGAAGGATCTGGAGAAGGTCTGTATGGAGGAGTGGGCCAAAATCCCTGCTGCAGTGTGTGCAAACCTGGTCAAGAACTACAGGAAACGTATGATCTCTGTAATTGCAAACAAAGGTTTCTGTACCAAATATTAAGTTCTGCTTTTCTGATGTATCAAATACTTATGTCATGCAATAAAATGCGAATTAATTACTTAAAAATCATACAATGTGATTTCCTGGATTTTTGTTTTAGATTCCGTCACTCACAGTTGAAGAGAACCTATGATAAAAATTACAGACTTCTACATGCTTTGTAAGTAGGAAAACCTGCAAAATCGGCAGTGTATCAAATACTTGTTCTCCCCACTGTATATATATATATATATATATATATATATATATATATATATACACATATACTGTATATATACACTGGGGGCCAAAAGTTTGGAATATTACTCATTCAAGGGTTTTTCTTTATTTGCAAAAAATTTTACATTGTAGAATAAAAGTGAAGACATCAAAACTATGACATAACACAGATGGAATCATATAGTAACCAAAAAAGTATTAAACAATGTAAAAAATAGTGAAAATAAAGAAAAACCCTTGAATGAGTAATATTCCACATTTTTGTCCCCCAGTGTACAGTATATATATACAGTATACAGTCATGTGAAAGTAAGTACACACCCTGGAAAGTTGTTTCTTTTTTTTTTTTTTAGGACAGACGGATATGTAATCTTCACTGCAACACTATTGACAGATAAAGGTTAACCAATTTAACAAATAACACACCCAAAAAAATGTTACGTTATAGTATTATTCTTAAGTTGATTAAATAGAAAATGTTTCCTAATGAATATACACACAATACCCCATAATGACAAAGCGTAAGCAGGGTTTTAGAAATTATAAAAAATATTTTAAAAAGTATAAAAAATTTAAACAGAAATACATTATTTACACAAGTATTCTGACCCTTTAATATATTACTCGAAATTGAGCTCATGTGCATCCTGTTTCCATTGATAATCCTTGAGATGTTTCTACAACTTCGGAGTCCACCTGTGGTAAATTAAATTGATTTGCACACGATTTGGAAAGGCACACACCTGTCTATATAAGGTCCAACAGTTGACAGTGCATGTCCGTGCAAAAACAAAGCCATGAGGTCGGAGGAATTGTCCGTAGAACTCCGAGACAGGATTGTATCGAGGCACAGATCTAGGGAAGGGTACCCAAACATTTATGCAGCATTGAAGGTCCCCAAGAACACAGTGGCCTCCATCATTCTTAAATGGAAGAAGTTTGGAACCACCAAGACTCTTCCTAGAGCTGGCCACCCGGCCAAACTAAGCAATCGGGGAGAAGGGCCTTGGTCAGGGAGGTGACCAAGAACCCGATGGCCACTCTGACAGAGCTCCAGAGTTCCTTTGTGGAGATGAGGGAACCTTCCAGAAGGACAACCATCAATCAGGCCTTTATGGTAAAGTGGCCAGACGGAAGCCACTCCTCAGTAAAAGCCACATGACAGTCCTCTTGAAGTTTGCCAAAAAGCACCTAAAGGACTCCCAGACCGTGAGAAACAAGATTCTCTGGTCTGATGAAAACAAGATTGAACTCTATGGCCTGAATGCCAAGCGTCACATCTGGAGGAAACCAGGCACCGCTCATCACCTGGCCAATACCATCCCTATGGTGAAGCATGGTGGTGGCAGCATCATGCTGTGGGGATGTTTTCAGTGACAAGGACTGGGAGACTAGTCAGGATCAAGGGAAAGATTAATGGACCAAAGTACAGAGAGATCCTTGATGAAAACCTTCTCCAGAGTTGCCCAGCCAGAGCCCAGACTTGAACGCGATCAAACATCTCTGGAGAGACCTGAAAATAGCTGTGCAGCAATGCTCCCCATCCAACCTGACAGAACATGAGAGGATCTGCAGAGAATGGGAGAAACTCTCGAAATACAGGTGTGCCAAGTTTGTAGCGTCATACCCAAGAATACTTGCGGCTGTAATCGCTCTTAAAGGTGCTTCAACAAAGCACTGAGTAAAGGCTCTGAATACTTACGTAAATGTGATATTTAAGTTTTATATTTTTTATACATTTGCTAAAATTTAAAAACCTGTTTTTGCTTTGTCATTATGAGGTATTGTGTGTAGATTGATGAGGGACATTTTATATATCCTCCATATCAAGGCTCTAACGTAACAAAACATGGAAAAAGTGAATGCACTGTAAGCTAAAGGCTGAAAATGAACCATTTGAGTGTCTTGATAAACATATATATTTTTTTACCTTTATTTTACTAGGCAAGTCAGTTAAGAACAAATTCTTATTTTCAATGACGGCCTAGGAACAGTGTGTTAACTGCCTTGTTCAGGGGCAGAACGACAGATTTTTACCTTGTCAGCTCGGGGATTCGATCCAGCAACCTTCTGGTTATGGGCCCAAACATACAGTGCAGTGAGTGCATATATTTTTTGTATTTGTGTGATCTCTGATGGAATTGAACCCACAACTTTGTATTTGTATTTATTAAGGATCCCCATTAGCTGCTGCCAAGTCAGCAGCTACTCTTCCTGGGGTCTGGCAAAATGAAGGCAGTAAGAGAGAGAGACTGTTTTTTGTTTGTTAAAAAACAACAACATACATCCTCATAATTATTAACATCATACAAATCACACAAGCCAGCCTATTAAGCATAAACCATTAAGACATTAATAATAAACATGAATCAAAAACAATTCCTCTCTCTATTATGTTCTTATCAATCCAGTAGCTGAGGTCTGTGTGTCTGGCTGTGTGCATAGCTTTACGATTGCTTCCCTCAGCTGTTCACCCGATACAGATAAATCTCTATGGTTTACCCCTCATTAGGTATTAGCAAACATTATATCTGCCCCTGGGTTGGTAAACAGCTATCAGGGTTGACAAAGAGAGCATCCCAAATGGCACCCTATTCCCTACATAGTGCACTACTTTTAACCAGGGCCCATAGTGTCATATGTGTATATAGGGTGCCATTTGGGATACGGCCAAGGAGAGACATATGACCTGCAGGTTCTACCTCTATCCTATCTATACACTGGAAACATACAGCCACAAGTACAAATTACTCAATAGCCTGATAATGCAGACGCTGCCGATGGGATCTATAGCTGATGGATTTATGACGGTGTAATTCAGTTTGTACTGTTAGTTTTAGTGCTTATGGTTATCAAATCAGTCCCGCCTGCTCTGAATGTCGCAGCAGCCATCTCATGTTTATTTAACCATTTTTATAAGTGCATGAAATCTCAGTGTGTATTGATCTTGTTATCTGTTCAAATACGAATGATAAAAAGGCCCCTAATAAAAACATAAAGGTTGTATAATGTTGACCTAGGCCCTAGACACAGCAAGCCTCCTACACTACAGGCTTAATATCTGCTTTGCCTGGAAGAGTGACTTGAGTAGGGTCTTGACCATACAGATAAAACCCCTTAAACTGACTACTTTCACTTGATTCATCTTAATGGTCTTTAGAAATGAATTCAGGTTCTACAGATGTTATACATTCCCAGCTCTCACACATTCTACACCATTCTAAACACCATTCTAAACATAGGACTCTCCACTCTCCATCTTACTAATTTTGTCACACTCTCTCCAGTCACACAGGAAGTTGCATCATCACCAGAGGCCTATATCAGGGGCATATATCAGGGGATAGTTTACGCAATAACCCATTTCCTTGTTAGAAGTTGTGAACTGGGTCATGTCTGTCCTGTGCCACACACCCAGCCAGCCACATACATGCCCTGAGCTGTCTCCAGAGACTTCATCCTACTGTCTGAGGATCACTGGTAAATCAAAGGTCAGGACAGGGCTTAATGGGAATATTATATTATTATTACTGTCCAATAATCAATATTCCCCTTCTGTCTGTGAGAAACGACATCCCTCTATGTCACAGCTGCTGTAAGACTCATACATTTAATTTTATTAGGATCCCCATTAGCGGACGCCAATGGTGACAGCTAGTCTTCCTTAGGTCCAACACATAACGAAAAATATATTACAGACAAAATTATTTTACAATTTACATACATTTAAAACATTAACAAAGACATTACAGACTTGTATATATACTGTTTGTCACTGAAGATCAGCCCATATCATTAGAGTTGTTGATTACATGATGACTAATGCCCTTAAATTTATAACTCTTCTCATGCCAAAGTTCACAGCTTTATCTAAATACAAGTTAATGTGATAATGACACAACACTTTATGACTTAATAATCCTGCCTAGACCTGAGGTAAAGTTCAACACTATGTTGAAATACGGTTCATTACTTTTTCATACAGTCTTTTCTTTCTTTTCGTTTTAGGAATAAACTTTGTCGAGGTCTATTTCAATGAATGAAATTACAGCATTTTGCTGGTGGAAAGAAAGATACCAAGTTGAAAAGGGAGAACTTAAATAGATATAACTTGTACATAGACTTGTAAATAGATGGAACTTGTACATAGACTTGTAAATAGACCAAACCTGTAAATAGACTAGTAAATAGATGGAATGTAATTTTTTTATTTAACCTTTATTTAAATAGGCAAGTCAGTTAAGAACAAATTCTTATTTACAATGACAGCCTACCTACAGGGTCAGCCCCTGGAGCAAATTAGGGTTAAGTGCTTGCTCAAGGACACAGACAGGTTTTTCACCTTGGTGGCACTCGGGTATTCGAACCAGCGACCTTTTGGTTACTGGCCCAATGCTCTAACCACTAGGCTACCTGTTATGTCCGGTATTAGTTGGATTAACCAAGTCTGGACACTCCTAGCTTTCACAATGTCTGGCTGGATGGTGGATACAACATTTGTGGGGGAATTACCAACACCCACAAATGCAAACACACATTCTCCAATGTATATTACCAGGCCAAGCAGCCAACAATTATGAGTCACGCCACGTCATAATCCTAGTTAACCTAACAACGAGGGCGGATGATTAGTCGGTCAGGCTAGTCGTTGGAATAACAGCGGCTGATTAATTAGTTAGTGGCTAACATAACTAGTACAAACTATGTTATGTGGCAGTCTGTCCTGGTCTGGCCTTCTCTGTGCTGTGGTACATTGGTATTTGTCCTGAAACAGGAGGAGGAGGTCGAGGAAGGACTGGACAGTGTTGGACATTTGGCAGTGGGTAGAGATCTCTAACTAGACACTTTCAGGTCCAGACCTGCTGATTGGGGATTGTTGTTGCACTTACAACAATATTATTATATCATCCTACACTGTGTATAGATGATGAGTATAGTATGTATAGATTAGTATAGTATAGTATGTATAGATGATGAATATAATATGTATATATTAGTATATTAAATAATGTATAGATGATGAACATAGTATAGTATATATGCTGAGTATAGTATGTATAGATTAGTATAGTATAGTATAGTATTTATGTATGAGTATAGTATAGTGTTTATACATGATGAGTATAGTATGTATAGATGATGAATATAGTATAGTATAGCTACATGATGAGTATAGAATGTATATATTAGTATAGTATAGTATGTATAGATGATGAATATAATATGTATATATTAGTATATTATATTATGTATAGATGATGAACATAGTATTGTATATATGCTGAGTATAGTATGTACAGATTAGTATAGTATGTATGGATGAGTATAGTATTTATACATGATGAGTATAGTATGTATAGATGATGAATATAGTATAGTATATATGCTGTATAGTATAGTGTTTATACATGATGAGTATAGTATGTATAGATGATGAATATAGTATAGTATAGCTACATGATGAGTATAGTATGTATAAATTAGTATAGTATATTATGTATAGATTATGAGTATAATATTTATACATGATGAGTATAGTATAGTATGTATAGATTAGTATAGCATAGTATGTATATATGGTGAGTATAGTATATATGCTGAGTATAGTATTTATAGATTACTATAGTATGTATAGTATGTATAGATATAGTATAGTAAAGTATTTATACATGATGAGTATACTATGTATAGATGATGAGTATAGTATGTATAGATGATGAGTATAGTATAGTACTTATACATGATGAGTATAGTACTTATACATGATGAGTATAGTATGTACAGATTATGAATATAGTATAGTATATATGCTGAGTATAGAATGTATAGATTAGTATAGTAGATTATGAGTATAGTATAGTATTTATTCATGATGAATATAGTATAGTATGTATAGATTAGTACAGTATGGTATGTATAGATGATGAGTTTAGTATAGTATGAATATATTATGAGTATAGTATAGTATATGATGAGTATAGTATGTATATATGATGAGTATATTATAGCATGTATAGACAATGAGTATAGTATGTATAGATGAGTATAGTATCTATAGATGAGTATAGTATGGTATGTATAGATAAGTACAGTATAGTATGTATATATCCTGAGTATAGTATAGATGATGAATATAGTATGTATAGATGAGTACCGTATAGTATGTATACATGATGATTATAGTGTTTACAGATTATGAGTATATTATAGTATAGATTATGAGTATAGTATATTATGTATAGTTGATGAGTACAGTATATGATGTATATATGATAGATGATGAGTATATTATGTATAGATGAGTATTGTATGTATCGATGATGAGTATAGTATGTATAGGTGATGAGTACAGTATAGTATAGTATGCATGGATACTATACTATACTCATCATCGATACATACTATACTCATCGTCAAGCAGCTACGAAAAAACACAGGGCAGGTGCAAAATGCCAGAACAAAAATACACAAAAGACAGATACACAAAGAAAATACAAGAAGTCTGGAGTGCAAAAAGCTATAAAAAGATATTGCATAGTATGGGTGAATGGCTGAATATGTACACTATACAGGTGTTACTAGGTTAATATTTTGCATGGTTACATTAACTGTACAGGTAAATGACAGGAAGAGATACTTAAATAGCTAAATGTGCGTATGATATAATTTAGGGTAATAATAATAATTCCCTTACTGCAGGGTTTAATTACAGTTAAATGCACGTATTGCACATTCGCTATACTAAAAGCATTGAAAAAAGATACAACTGACAGGATACTAATATGCATTCCTGAGTGAATGACTGCGTAAGTTCAGTCCAAGAATTACTTACAATATTGCACGTGATATGATATAACAACTGTACATGAATATGTATATACAGTCCTGAATTAATAAGTCCTGAGTGAATGAGTGATTACAGACCAGAGTTACTCACGGATGGACGCATAATTGTTAAAGTAGGTTCTAACACCCCAACAGATATATATATATAATGAGTATATTATAGTATAGTATGTACGTATATATTATAGTATGTATATATATGATTATAGCATAGTATGTATAGATGAGTATAGTATGTATAGGTGATGAGTATAGGATAGTGTGTATAGATGATGAGTATAATATGTATATATTAGTATATTATAGTATGTATAGATGATGAGTATACTATGAATAGATGAGTATAGTATGTATAGATGAGTATAGTATAGATATGTATACATATGAGTATATTATAGTATTGTATGTATATATGATGAGTATAGTATGCATATATGAGTATAGCATATTAAGTATAGATGAGTATGGTATGTGTAGATGAGTATAGTATGTATATATTAGTATAATATATATATGATGAGTATAGTATGTATAGGTGAGTATAGTATGTATAGGTGATGAGTATAGCATAGTGTGTATTGATGCTGAGTATAGTATGTATAGATGAGTATAGTATGTATAGATGATGAGTATAGTATTTATAGATGAGTATCATAAAGTATTTATAGATGATGAATACATTATTTATAGTATAGTATAGTATAGTATATATATGATTTTTTAACTTTATGAGGATGTCAGACTAATGACAAAATCAACAAAGAGCAAGTTTCCATATTCCACACACTGTTATTCTATAATCTGTTCGGGTGTTTATGTCTTACGAGTCTTTCTTCTACAGAAAGTGAGTTTATAAGTATCTGCACCTCACTGTCTGTTCTCTTCCCTCTTCTGATGACTTATGTTTATCCAGAAACACCTGCTTGGCTCTACTCTGCTCTGTCTGGCCCATACAATGGCACCCGGCTTTGTGTCGTCGTTCTCTATGTTAATACAGTTCTCTTTGTGTGGTTCTCTGTGCTGATAGCTCTGGGGTTTAATGCGGAACCTGTGTCTTCTCAGGGGAACATCACCCGTGGCGTATAGCGGCGGGATTAGTGGCCAGGGTCGCTGTAACAGCGTCTAATCTACAGCACGCCTGTTCTTCTCCAACCCTCCAGCTCTCTATGCATCTCAATGGGGAACACAATGACAGAGCCGAGACATCCCTCTCTGCATATCCATGGTATTATAACACAGGACAACGACTGAGAGGTTTGAGTGGCATGTGGCTTGTCATTCAGGCCTATTCCCATAACATAAATCAGTGTGTGGTCTTTCTGTGTAGGTCTTTACATGTGTTGGAGAGCTGCTATTTCAACCACTGTGAGAGAAAATAACGAAAGAGTGAGTGAGAGAGAGAGAGAGTGTGTGTAAGAGAGAGATAGAGAGAGAGAGAGAGAGAGAGAGAGAGTGTGTAAGAGAGAGAGAGAGAGAGAGAGAGAGTGTGTAAGAGAGAGAGAGAGTGTGTAAGAGAGAGAGAGAGAGAGAGAGTGTGTAAGAGAGAGAGAGAGAGAGAGAGAGAGAGAGAGAGAGAGAGAGAGTGTGTGTAAGAGAGAGAGAGAGAGTGTGTGTAAGAGAGAGAGAGAGAGAGTGTGTGTAAGAGAGAGAGAGAGAGAGAGAGAGAGAGAGAGTGTAAGAGAGAGAGAGAGTGTGTGTAAGAGAGAGAGAGAGAGAGAGATCATACAAAACAGACTAAGTTTAATTTACCTATCCAAACTACTCCCGAATGGATGGATTTACTCGTTCAAACATACACACACACACACACACACACACACACACACGCACGCACGCACGCACGCACGCACGCACGCACGCACGCACGCACGCACACACACACACACACAGACATGCACACACACACACACACACAGACATGCACACACACACACACACACACACACACACACACACACACACACACACACACACACACACACACACACACACACACACACACACACACACACACACACACACACACACACACACACACAGACATGCACACACACCCAGTGTCCGGTCTGGAGCGGTCCTCTATTGGTCCTCTATTGCTTAGCCGCCTAGCGGTGCCAAAAGCCTTGGTCTGAAATCCTGTGTAAATTACTATCCCAGAACAGCTGTTTTAAGGCGGCCAGCCAAAATGTGTTTATTATGATCAAGTTCAATCCCCACAGTCGCTACAAATCGAGATATTTAATTGAATAGTGATTAATTCTGTCTACATCAAGATGAAGACATATTTGAACAAAGACACTGAGAGAGAAGGTTAAAGCGAGGGATGGAGAGAGAGAGAGAGAGAGAGAGAAGGGTAAAGCGAGGGATGGAGAGAGAGAGAAGGGTAAAGCGAGGGATGGAGAGAGAAAGAGAAGGGTAAAGTGAGGGATGGAGAGAGAGAAGGAGAACAGAAAAGAGAGGATATGAGAGAGGTGGGGACGGAGGGGTAGAGAGCTCTTTTCGACACCCCTCCTGCAGCTGGCTCCTGTTGTCACGCCATTCTGCCTGGGTCCACTGAGAAACCCACTGCACCTGTCCTGTGGTTTACCCAAGGAGGGGCCCAGTATACACACACGTAGGCACACACAAATAGCACACACACGCACACACACACACACGCACGCACACTGTATACAGGGCCAAATTACGTTGGCCCTCGGGGAGGGAGTTTAACAGAGAAAGAGAAAGAGAGGGAGGGAGGGACTGTTGATTAGATGGTGTGAGGAGGCTACATCTAGAATTAACCTCTAAACTTCTCTGGCCTCTAGTACAGCATCTGTAGACAGTGTCATGAGCGGTTGGAATGTTACACAAAGCTGAATGCTGTACGGAAAGATACCTAGAATATTTATATTATATCAGGCAATTAAAAACCAATCAAAGCAAATGCAATTACAAATGCATTTTATTTACTTTTATTTATTCAGGAGAGCTCAATTGAGATCAGTGTCTCATTTGCAATGGTGCCCTGAGAACAAACAATCCATCAACACAACAACAAAAAGATAAAAACTACAGTTATTACAACACGTTATAATAGTCAATTGAAACATTTGCACACTTCAGTAAACTCATTTAACAACAGTTTTAAACTGCCCTATCAGCACCAGGGAATCCAGGTGGAATTTGATTTGTAAGGTATTCCACATCTGTGGTGCGTTAAAACTAAAGGCGGATTTACAAAACTTTGTGGAGACAAGCGGGACCTCAAGAGTCATATTTTTCTATTTCAACAGGGAAGTGAGATATGTTGGAAGCTTGTGGAGCAGAGATTTGTAAACAAGAAGAGAGTAATGAAGTGATCTATGGGACTTTGAGGTCCAGCAAACATTCTGATACAGGATGTAGTGATGAGTATTAAAACTGTCACCTGTAATAAAGTGAATGGTGCTATGGTAGATGGTGTCCAATGGTTTAAGAGCAGTGGCTGCTGCATTCTGGTAAATTGTGTCACCATAGTCAAGAACTGACAGGAAAGATGCTGTTGATAGAGCGGCAATATCTATTTCTAAAAAGGAATCCTACTTTAAATCTTAGCTTTTCAACTAGCTCATCAGTTTTTAAATGGTACATCTTTATCAATCCAAACGCCCACATACAGTTGAAGTCGGAAGTTTACATACACTTAGGTTGAAGTCATTAAAACTCATTTTTCAACCACTCCACAGATTTCATGTTAACAAACTATAGTTTTGGCAAGTCGGTTAGGACATCTACTTTGTGCATGACACAAGTAATTATTTTAACAATTGTTTACAGACAGATTATTTCACTTACAATTCACTATTTCACAATTCCAGTGAGTCAGAAGTTAACATACACTAAATTGACTGTGCCTTTAAACAGCTTGGAAAATTCCAGGAAATGATGTCATGGCTTTAGAAGCTTCTGATAACTGCCAAAGTATCTATATCCACAGTAAAACAAGTTCTATATCAACATAACCTGAAAGGCCGCTCAGCAAGAAAGAAGCCACTGCTCCAAAACCGCCATAAAAAAGCCAGACTACGCTTTGCAACTGATCGTACTTTTTGGAGAAATGTCCTCTGGTCTGATGAAACAAAAATAGAACTATTTGGCCATAATGACCATCGTTATGTTTGGAGGAAAAAGAGGGAGGCTTGCAAGCCGAAGAACACCATCCCAAACGTGAAGCACCGGGTTGGCAGCATCATGTTGTGTGGGTGCTTTGCTGCGGAGGGGCTGGTGCACTTCACAAAATAGATGGCATCATGAGGAAGGAAGGTTATGTGGATATATTGAAGCAACATCTCAAGACATCAGTCAGAAAGTTAAAGCTTGGTCGCAAATGGGTCTTCCCAATAGACATTGACCCCAAGCATACTTCCAAAGTTGTGGAAAAATGGCTTAAGGACAACAAAGTCAAGGTATTGGAGTGGCCATCACAAAGCCCTGACCTCAATCCTATAGAAAATTTGTGGGCAGAACTGAAAAAGCGTGTGCGAGCAAGGAGGCCTACAAACCTGACTCAGTTACATCAGTTCTGTCAAGAAGAATGGGCCAAAATTCACCCAACTTATTGTGGGAAGCTTGTGGAAGGCTACCCGAAACGTTTGACCCAAGTTAAAGAATTTAAAGGCAATGCTACCAAATACTAATTGAGTGTGAATGAAACAAAAGCTGAAATAAATAATTCTCTCTACTAATATTCTGACATTTCACATTCTTAAAATAATGTGGTTATCCTAACTGACTTAAGACAGGGAATTTTTACTAGGATTAAATGTCAGGAATTGTGAAAAACTAAGTTTAAATGTATTTCGCTAAGGTGTATGTAAACTTCCGACTGCAACTGTATTTATAGGCAGGAACCCACTCGTTGAGAGAGCCGTTAATATGTAGCCCATCTGAGAGAATTTTTGGTGAATTAGAGAACAACTTATCTAGTTTTTCCCGCATTAAGTACAAGTTTAAAATAAAAAATGGCTTTCTGTAATGCAACAAAATCAGATTGCAGCTCTGACATACAGTGGGGAGAACAAGTATTTGATACACTGCCGATTTTGCAGGTTTTCCCACTTACAAAGCATGTAGAAGTCTGTAATTTTTATCATAGGTACTATTCAACTGTGAGTGACGGAATCTAAAACAAAAATCCAGAAAATCCTTTGCTGGAGGTGCAGCCCTGCACCTCCAGCGAAGGTCAGCAGCCCTGCACCTCCAGCGAAGGTCAGCAGCCCTGCACCTCCAGCGAAGGTCAGCAGCCCTGCACCTCCAGCGAAGGTCAGCAGCCCTGCACCTCCAGCGAAGGTCAGCAGCCCTGCACCTCCAGCGAAGGTCATTAGCCCTGAACCTCCAGCGAAGGTCATTAGCCCTGAACTTCCAGCGAAGGTCAGCAGCCCTGCACCTCCAGCGAGGGTCAGCGTCCCCGAACCTCCAGCGAAGGTCAGCGCCCCTGAACCTCCAGCGAAGGTCCGTAGCCCAGAACCTCCAGCGAAGGTCAGTCCACCGGTGCCCATTCCGGGTCCAGCCATCTGCTCCGCCTCAGTGCCTGAGCAGTCCGCTCCACCGGTGCCCAATCCGGGTCCAGCCGTCTGCTCCGCCTCAGTGCCAGAGCAGTCCGCTCCACCGGTGCCCATTTCGGGTCCAGCCGTCTGCTCCGCCTCAGTGCCAGAGCAGTCCGCTCCACCGGTGCCCATTCCGGGTACACACCGTCTGCTCCGCATCAGTGCCTGAGCAGTCCGCTCCACCGGTGCTCAATCCGGGTCCAGCCGTCTGCTCCGCCTCAGTGCCAGAGCAGTCCGCTCCACCGTTGCCCATTCCGGGTCCAGCCGTCTGCTCCGCCTCAGTGCCTGAGCAGTCCGCTCCACCGGTGCCCAATCCGGGTCCAGCCGTCTGCTCCGCCTCAGTGCCAGAGCAGTCCGTTCCACCGGTGCCCATTCCGGGTCCAGCCGTCTGCTCCACCTCAGTGCCTGAGCAGTCCGCTCCACCGGTGCTCAATCCGGGTCCAGCCGTCTGCTCCGCCTCAGTGCCAGAGCAGTCCGCTCCACCGGTGCCCATTCCGGGTTCAGCCGTCTGCTCCGCCTCAGAGCCTGAGCAGTCCGCTCCACCGGTACCCAGTCCGGGTTCAGCCGTCTGCTCCGCTCCAGAGCCTGAGCAGTCCCCCCCACCGGTGCCCAGTCCGGGCCCGGTTGTTTTCCCAGCTCCAGGGCCGGAGCCGTTTGCCCCACCGATGCCCAGTCCGGGCCCGGTTGTTCTCCCCGCTCCATGGCCGGAGCCGTTTGCCCCACCGGTGCCCAGTCCGGGCCCGGTTGGTTTCCCCGCTCCATGGCCGGAGCCGTTTACCCCACCGGTGCCCAGTCCGGGCCCGGTTGTTTTCCCCGCTCCATGGCCGGAGCCTTTTGCCCCACCGGTACACAGCCCGGGACCGGTGATAAGGAAGGGGCATGGGACAAAACTGTCCACGTCGCCGGAGCCGCCCCCGATGGACTAGTTTTCCCTCCCATTTACCCCCCCCGTGTTTTGTGTGTTTTTTTTTTTTGTTTAGGCGTCCGGGAGTCCGCGCCTTTGGGGGGGGGTACTGTCAGGCTCTGGCCATAGAGAAGCCTAATTGCTTCTCTATGTAGCTATGGTCAGAGTCTGACAGTGTCGTTCTTTTCTGTTTCTGTGTGGGGTTTAGGTTGGATCCCTAATTAGAGGCAGCTGCACGGCATTGTCTCTAATTAGGGATCCTATATATGTTGAGTCTGTCCTTCACTCTGGTGTGGGTCGTTATCGTTACATGTCGAGGTATATGTCGCAGTCACGGTGAAATTTGTTCATTTGGAATATTTATTACATAGTAAATAAAATAAAAATGTCGAACTACTATCCCTGCGCTGCGTCTTGGTCTCTCCAAACCCCATTCCGTGACAGTGATCAAATACTGTCATGCAATATAATGCAAATTAATTATTTAAAAATCATACAATGTGATTTTCTGGATTTTTGTTTTAGATTCCGTCTCTCACAGTTGAAGAGTACCTATGATAAAAATTACAGACCTCTACATGCTTTGTAAGTAGGAAAACCTGCAAAATCGGCAGTGTATCAAATACTTGTTCTCCCCACTGTAGCTTGGTCAACAGTCGGTGCAATGGTATACTCTTAGAAAAAAGGGTTCCAAAAGGGTTCTTTGGATGTCCCCATAGGTAGAAACCTTTTTGGTTCCATGTAGAACTATTTTGGGTTCCATGTAGAACCCTTTCCACAGAGGATTCTACATGGAACCCAAAATAGTTATACATGGAACCAAAAAGGGATATTCAAAGGGTTATCCTATGGGGACAGCTGAAGAACCCTTTTCGGTTCTAGATAGATCTAAACCAGACTTGTGCATATTTAGAATTAGAGTGAGAAGTTAAAAAAGTTCTGAGCTGAGAGTTGGTCAGGGATTCTAGTACCTTGGCTAGGCAAGATAACTTGGGTGGTAATTATCTAATTCAGAAGGATCTCCACCTTTATGTAGGGGAGGGGGGGGGGGGCACTCTTCAAATGGGAAATGTCACTCCAAACCTTAGGGATAAGACCATGTATGAACATTTTACATAAAAAAACACTGTTTTTAAAAAGGAAATTAAATCAGACAGGGTAAAGTTAGACGTAGGCCAGTAACCTGATTCGTGCTTTAAATAACAGTGGCAGTAACAAGGTTTTAAGTAGCTGTGTCAGTAACATGTCTTTAAATAGCTGTGGCAGTAATATGGTTTTAAATAGCAGTGGCAGTAACAAGGTTAAGTAGCTGTGTCTGTAACATGGTTTTCAGTAGCTGTGGCAGTAACAAGGTTTTAAAGCGCTGTGGCAGTAACAATGTTTAAAGTAGCTGTGGCAGTAACATGGTTTTAAATAGCTGTGGCAGTAACATGTTTTTAAATAACTGTGGCAGTAACATGTTTTTAAATAGCTGTGGCAGTAACATGGTTTTAAATAGCTGTGGCAGTAACATGTTTTTAAATAACTGTGGCAGTAACATGTTTTTAAATAGCTGTGGCAGTAACATGGTTTTCATTAGCTATGGCACTAACAAGGTTTTAAGTAGCTGTGGCAGTAACATGGTTTTAAATAGCTGTGGCAGTAACATGTTTTCAAATAACTGTGGCAGTAACATGTTTTTAAATAGCTGTGGCAGTAACATGGTTTTCATTGGCTGTGGCACTTACAAGGTTTTAAGTAGCTGTGGCAGTAACAAGGTTTTAAGTAGCTGTGGTAGTAACATGGTTTTAAATAGCTGTGGCAGTAACATGGATTTAAATAGCTGTGGCAGTAACATGGATTTAAATAGCTGTAGCAGTAACATGACTGCGTGGCTTTGCACAACACCAACTCCATTATCAAGTTAGCTGACGACACAACGGCTGTAGGCCTGATACACAATAACAACAATAAGCCTATAGGGAGGAGGTAAGTGAACTGGCATTGTGGTGTCAGGACAACAACATCTCCCTCTACGTCAGCAAAACAAAGGAGTTGTTCCTTCCGGAAGCAGAGGAGAGAACACACCCCGATCCACATCAACAGGACAGCAATAGAGAGAGTCAGCAGTTTTAAGTTCCTCTGCGTCCACATCAGAGGACTTGACATGGACCAACAACACCTTCGGAAGCGTCCTGACCGGTTGTACCACAGCCTGGTACGGGAATTGCTCCATGGCCCTCCAGCGGGTGGTAAAGACAGCTGTGTTCCAACCCATCCAGGACGTCTACTTGAAACAGTGCCTTAGGAAGTCCTGCAGCATCATCAAGGACCCCACACACCCCAGACACGAGCTGTTCACTCCCTTACCGTCTGGGAGATGGTATCGGAGACTGAGGTCTGATACCAACAGGTTAGAGACAGTTTCTATCTACAAGCCATCAGACTGCTGAACACTTGAACTGGGCTGACCACCTGCACTGACTCTCCGGACCTTAGCACACACACACTCACTCACGCACACACCCATACTGTCCTAGCCAAGTAGACGTTATATAAATGATCCCAAGTTGTGTAAAAACACATCTGAGGTGGGGACTGTGTCATCCATATCGCCATGCCATTAACACCTAACACCTGAACTCTTAAACATAGAAGTCAGCAATTTTTCATCAGAGAAGAGGAGACACAGAGAGAGATCTCTCCAAGGCGAATTCAGTTTATGAGACATTCAAACCACCCGTCTGCTCTCCAAGGCGAATTCAGTTTATGAGACATTCAAACCACCCGTCTGTATTGTGTTTAAACGTTATGGTTCTTCTATTCTGAAAAACATGAACTCATGGTGATGCCACAGATATCAGTGACAGAAATGTACTTTGCATCTGTTTGTTGATGAATTGATCTGAACATTAGAGCTAAGTACAGTACACTCAGTACTATGATATGACTACAGTTTCTCAAGGGTTTAAGTCAGTTGCGTCACGGTTAGACACTTTTGCCTATGCTTCAGTTGCATTTTCACCATTTTGCCAACAGTCTTGAAGTCTCCCGGGTAACTTCCTGTAACTTCCTGATGACACAGTGCTATGAGAGACATCAGAGGGATTCAAAATAGCAGGTGGTGTGTGTGTTTTGTAATAGTCCAGGGAGGGAAACGTTTGGGTGGTTTTCTGACAACCGACAACGCCATACAACTAGTGTTGCTGTCGAAACAGTCCCCAACACTTCATCTGGGCTGTGTATGAGCGGCGGTTCATGTGGGTGTGACCCGATAAGGGCCTGTGTATACAAATGTACACATATTTAGATGTATGGAGTTACAAAGGAGACTGAGCAGTGTAGTCTAGCAGAGGGAAGATTACTGTAGAGATGAGGACATGTATACCAGAGGTTATGAGGACAGAGGAGGCCAGGAGAACAATAGAGAACAATAACTGGCCAATAAATACCCAGCAAATCAGTAGCCATCGTGGCATGGGGAAACTATTTAGTTTAGAATAGACTGTACGTGGCGAAGGGTTCGGAGATCATGGTGGCTCTTGACATTAGACTCTATTAGCGTTGGGTGTGGCCGACCTACTATGTGAGGTTGACTAAGTGCTGCCATTAACCTAAATCTGATGACAGCTTTATGGGTGTTTAATGACAATTAAAACATTGGTGCATAAAGAGGGTGGAGCCCTCCCGTACCTGGCACGGCTTTAGTGGTGACGTGATTAAACGTCCTATTGTTTTTCCACTTGGTACGCCTAACTGTACGGTAATGCAAAGGAATGCGAAATTAACAAATAATAGTAAGAGCTATTATAACTTCATTTTAAATTGGGTGGGCAAGTAGTATTCCGTTTAGATTCTAACTGTTGTACACACACACACACACACACACACACACACACACACACACACACACACACACACACACACACACACACACACACACACACACACACACACACACACTTCCCACCGATTTCTTATACTTTATCAGACTAATAGATTGTGACTCAATTAGGTACAGCGAGATATGTGTATACACTACAAAACATTAAAAACACCTTCCTAATATTCAGTTGCACCCTCCTTTTGCCCTCACAAAAGCCTCAATTTGTTGGGGCATGGACTCTACAAAGTGTCCACAGGGATGCTGGCCAATGTTGACTCCAATGCTTCCCACAGTTGTGTCAAGTTGGCTAGATGTCCTTTGGGTGGTGGACCATTCTTGATACACACGGGAAACTGTTGAGCGTGAAAAACCCAACAGCGTTGCAGTTCTTGACACAAACCGGTGCACCTGACACCTACTACCATACCCCGTTCAAAGGAACTTAAATATTTTGTCTTGCCCATTCACCTTCTGAATGGCACACATACTCAATCCATGTCTCAATTGTCTCAAGGCTTAAAAATACTTTTTTAACCTTATTCTACACTGATTGAAGTGGATTTAACAGGCGACATCAATAACAGATCATAGCTTTCATCTGGATTTAACTGGTCAGTCTATGTAATGGAAAGAGCAGGTGTCCTGAATATTTTGTACACTTAGTGTATAACGAGAACAGTTTCAGATAAGATTCAAGCTTCACTGTTTATCTCTGTTTTTGTTTGCGTTTATCTCGTCTGTTTCTGGGTGTGAACAGAACAGACCTCTCATCGAAACACCTGAGCTGTTTAAACTAGATAAAGACAGTCCATTACTCCACAAGGCTGAGTTCCAAATGACATCATATTCCCTATGTAGTGCACTACTTTCAACCAGAGCCCCAAAGTAGTGTACTACATAGGGAATAGGGTGCCATTTTGAACGCACACCAACTCTAAGGTGTGTTCCTGTTTAAAACCAGCTCTATTTTAAACTCCAGACAAAAGTCAACATGATCTGTGTAACACCTGGAATGATAAGCACTTAAAAACTTTACCTCATAAAAACTCCAGACAAAGAGAAAGAGAGGGGAAATGGCAACCTTATTACTTGTACAAAACAATCCAGTTTATTCTCTCAGCAGGTGGATGGCATCACATCTCCAAGCACCATAACCCTTGACCCTGATCAGACCCTGTAGACACTATATAGCTCTGCTCCCATACTTCTTAACACAGTTTCTATTCGCTATGTTCAATCTTTCCTCAACTGGATGTTTCACAGTTTACACAAACGGAAGAAATGTAACGGTTACATTATAATAATGACTAAAACAAAGACACACTTCGAGACAACGACTCAAAATTTTAAAATGATATTATCAGTGTTGTCTTTGTGCTGGTTATTATGTTAGATACGTCAAACTGTCTGTTTGGTAGTTGATGTTTCAACAGGTATAGACAACGTATTGTAAGATCAGTAACCTTTGTGTTTGTATGGGTGTGTATTTAAATATTAGTAACCGTTGCTTGGATTGTCACTATAATTGTGTCCAGTCATCACTCTGATTGACAGGCAGTTAGATTGATTAACGTTGAGGATTCCTCTGTCCTGTTCTGAACCAGACCTGTTTGACAGTTGGTTTAGGTGAGTCACCTGTACACACAAACACATACACTGGACACACACACACTACACTGTACACACCGTACACACAGATTTGTGTCAGGAACGCGTAGTGGGGGTTCTTATCTGTGTGAGAAATCTCTCCTGTACATTTAAATACACATGTAACAGCTAGTTTTGAACGCACCTGTCAATCTCAGTGACAATTCTGTTCTCTAACGATGACAGGGTGAGGCTGACCACAGAATGAACGTTGAGACCACCACACCAATACAACCACACCAATACAACCACACCAATACAACCACACCAACCGCCTCTGCCTGTTATTCACAGATATACACAGAGTATGGTATAGGGATAAGGAGAGGAAGTGAGAGAGTAAAACACAACAGATAGGGGAGGGGGAGTGAAACAGTGGTAGGGAGAAATGGGAGGATCGAGAGATAGAGGGGGAGAGAGAGATGGGATCTATCAAAGAGGTGTATGTGTGTGCATACGTTTGTGCATATGTGTACTGTAGAGAGAGGTAGAGTGTCTGTCTGTCTGTCTGTGTGTGTGTGTGTGTGTGTGTGTGTGTGTGTGTGTGTGTGTGTGTGTGTGTGTGTGTGTGTGTGTGTGTGTGTGTGTGTGTGTGTGTGTGTGCCTGTATGAGCATGTATAAAGCACTGTATTGGAATGCTGGCCTCAGGGAGCCAGCAGCACTCAGCTTTAACTTCTATAAACAAACTAATAGCAGGAGACCGACGAGACCACACAGTCTCTTCTCCAGAGAGAGAGAGAGAGAGACAAACAGAAAGAAACCAAAGTACTCGAGAGAAACAGAAGGTTATACAGAATCTTTCAATATTGAATGGCTTGGACCAAGGGCTAGGGCTAAAGGGTAGGGTTAGGTGGTAGGGTTAGGGGGTTAGGTTATGGAGTGAATTGGCAGCGGCTGCTACGTCCCACTCTGATGATGCGTCTCAGGAGCCAGTATCATCCCTGTATTTCAAACAATTAACGGTCTCCTGAGGTGTCAGCCTTTCTCAGCCATATGTCTTTAAGCTGAGCCGAGATCAGTGAGATATGGCATGTTTTATAGGGTATTTCTCAAATCACTCCACCAGTTTAGACGGATTCCAGGTCAGATCCCAGCTTTTTGATGTGTCAGAATGATGCCTTTGTTTCCTCACCTTGATAACAATCCAACTGTCGGCTCATTATCGCTCTAAACAGGTTGGATGACATGTTCTACTACATCTAAGAAACCTCCCCTCAACACACCAGTCTCGCGCCTGGCCATTCTCTGGGTGGAGACGGAGATATAATAAAACTAGCCGCAGCAGAGCTCTTCTATCAGCCAGTGTGTGTGTGTGTGTGTGTGTGTGTGTGTGTGTGTGTGTGTGTGTGTGTGTGTGTGTGTGTGTGTGTGTGTGTGTGTGTGTGTGTGTGTGTGTGTGTGTGTGTGCGTGTGAATGTGTGTGTGTGTGTGTGTGTGTGGTATCAAAACAGTTGTGTATGTGTATGCTGTGATTGTGACCGTGTATGATTGATGTAATACTACACTGTATCTTAAGTGTGTTTACGTGTGTGTTTGTGAAGGCACTGAAAGAGTTATATATACATACCAGGTAGAAGGGATCAGATGCTTGTGTGTGTGTGTTTTTCTATAGCGTATAGGTGTGTTTTCATTACCCCATACTCAAAGCTCTGTCTCTGCATGTTCGGGCAATGTGTGGTGTGTGTGTGGGAGAGAGAGGGTGGGAGTGGATGTTGCAGGGGGCGCAGTGTGTGTGTGTGTGTGTGAGTGTGTGGTTGCGTGCATGTGTGTGTGTGCGTGTGTGTGTGTGTGTGTGTGTGTGTGTGTGCATACCTGCCCATGTGTGTGTCTGTTGCTGAACACTTGTCATGATGAATGTGGGTTGAGGAAATTGTTACTCTGTAATGATGCTCTTATTGTTGTGCTTATAAAACATTAACCAATGCAAATGCCTCAAATTCCATTTCCTGCTCAACAGAACAAAAGGGGTGGGGGGGGGGGGGGGGTAATGCAATTAAAAATATAGAAGGGAAGGATTGATTCCCATAGATTTTCCTAGTGCTCTAGACCTCCATCCCACGTACGCCCACACCAGAGAAAAGAGTTCCTGCTCTGTTCCACCTCCAACACAAATAAAACCTCTGGACCTGATACCTTTCTGCTATTGTCTATCCTGTTATGGTGTGGTGTGACCAGGGCTGGCTCTAGCCTTTTGGGGGCCCTAAGCGAGATTTGTCTGTGCCCCCCCCCCCCCCCACCCCCAAAAGTTGAATTCCTGTTTTGGTCCCCTATGAAAGAAAAAGTGCTGTAATTTCTAAATGGTAAATGCTAAACCTGATATGAATGAAAATACACTTTAATCTCATAGTGATTGTATCATTTGTATCATTTCAAATCCTAAGTGCTGGTGTACAGAGCCAAAACAACAACAAAAAATATCTACTGTCCCAATACTTTTGGAGCTCAGTGTATCTGTCGTGCTTTCAGTATGAGTGTGTGTCTGTGTGCGTGTGTGTACGATTGTGTGTGTATGGGTGTGCAAGAATAAGTGTGTGTGTGTGTGTGTGTGTGTGTGTGTGTGTGTGTGTGTGTGTGTGTTATGAGAGTTGGTAGTGTGTTAGATTGGCTCAGTTATTCCCAGGATAGGAGATCAGCTTCAGATTATCTGTCTGATTTGTCAGTTGGACCGTTTTATATTACAAAGACATCATTTGCATCCTCCCACTGTTTCTAATAGTGTGTTCTGATCAGACTTCCAGTCTAAGGACATGGTCACCTGCCACGCAAGCACACACGTGCACACACATCTGCAGCCAGAGGGTCAATGTCAAACACAGGAAAATGCCCTACGCCTGCACCCCCCCTCACAAACACACAAACTTGCTTTGTTCTATTGCTCTATTGTATGTGAGACTATAGTTCCATCCCGTAATGTGTGTTCCGTATGTCTCTCTTCTTAACACTGAAAAAGCTCCATAGCTTTGAAGTGCTCCAGCCCAGCCTAGGGTTCAAACTGTGGATAGAGAGAGTGTCAGAAGGAGAGAGAGAGTGTCAGAGAGAGAGAGAGAGGGGGGGGGGGTTGGGTAAGAGAGGGAGAAGGAGAGAGAGAGGTATGAAAGAGAGGAAGGAGGAAGAGACTTATCAACCAGTGTTCCCATAAAAGCCAGTCACGCTGCCAGACTGGGAGCATAGAACGTCCGGAAGGAACCCACATCTGAAACCCACACCTAGAACACACAGAACCCACGATTTATATTGAGATTTTCCCCTATTGTTCCTGCCCATTCTCGCTCAATTTTGCATGCCTTCTCAAACAACTAGAACTGTATATGCATTCGCTCATCAAGTCTTCTCTTGAGTTGGGCTAGGAGATGGAACAACAGTTGAACATCTGAGCTTGTGGTTGTTTGTGGGGGAAGGGTAGGGAGTGTGTATGAGTGTGTGTGTGTGTATATATTCCACATCTGTTGCTATGGGGTCATGATGTTAGGGACAATATAGGATGAATCACAATAGTTGTTTGCCAAAATAATAATTGCTTGCCAAAATTTTAATTTTTGTAATGCCAATCCTGGTTATAGTTAACAATCCTTCATATGAACTTCCTACATAAAGGGTTTTTCTTTATTTTTACTATGTTCTACATAATAGTGAAGACATCAAAACTATGAAATAACACATATGGAATCACGTAGTAACCAAAAAAGTGTTAAACAAATCAAAATATATTTTGTATTCTTCAAATAGACACCCTTTGCCTTGATGACAGCTTTGCACAATTGGCATTCTCTCAACCAGCTTCATGAGATAGTCACCTGGAATGCATTTCAATTAACAGGTGTGCCTTCTTAAAAGTTCATTTGTGGAATTTATTTCCTTCTTAATGCATTTTCCTTTTTAATGCATCAGTTTTGTTGTGACAAGGTATACAGAAGATAGCCCTATTTCAAGTCCATATTATGGAAAGAATAGCTCAAATAAGCAAAGAGAATTGACAGTCCACATTACTTTAAGGCATGAAGGTCAGTCAATACGGAAAAAAACAATAAAGCGCTAATGAAATTGGCTATCATGAGGACCACCACAGGAAAGGAAGACCCAGAGTTAGGATAAGGAGAATAATATTTAGTTGTACAAGTTGAATGCATTCAACTGAAATGTATCTTCCGCATTTAACCCAACCCCTCCTAATCAGAGAGGTGCGGGGGGCTGCCTTAATCGACATCCACCAGAGTTACCTCTGCTGCAGAGGATAAGTTCAAGCTTTACCAGCCTCAGAAATTGCAGCCCAAATAAATGCTTCATAGAGTTTAAGTGACAGACACATCTCAACATCAACTGTTCAGAGGAGACTGTGTGAATCAGGCCTTCATGGTCGAATTTCTGCAAAGAAAACCACTACTAAAGGACACCAATAAGAAGAAGAGACTTGCTTGGGCCAAGAAACACGAGCAATGGACATTAGACCGGTGGAAGTTTGTCCTTTGGTCTGGAGCCCAAATTGGAGATTTCTGGTTCCAACCACCGTGTCTTTGTGAGACGCGGTGTGGGTGAATGGATGATCTCCGCATTCTTGGTTCCCACTGTAAAGCATGGAGGAGGAGGTGTTATGGTGTGGAGGTGCTTTGCTGGTGACACAGTCTGTGATTTATTTAGAATTCAAGGCACGCTTAACCAGCATGACTACCACAGCATTCTGCAGCGATACGCCATCCCATCTGGTTTGCGCTTAGTGGGACTATCATTTGTTATTCAACAGGACAATGACCCAACACATCTCCAGTCTGTGTAAGGGCTATTTGACCAAGAAGGAGAGTGATGGAGTGCTGCATCAGATGACCTGGCCTCCACAATCACCCGACCTCAACCCAATTGAGATGCTTTGGGATGAGTCGGACCGCAGAGTGAAGAAAAAGCAACCGACAAGTGCTCAACATAGGTGGGAACTCCTTCAAGATTGTTGGAAAAGCAATCAAGGTGAAGCTGGTTGAGAGAATGCCAAGAGTGTGCAAAGCTGTCATTAAGGGTAAGGGTGGCTATTTGAAGATTTGCAAATGCAATTGTTTAACACTTTTACATGATTCCATATGTGTTATTTCATAGTTTTGATGTCTTCATTATTATTCTACAATGTAGAAAATAGTAAAAATAAACAAAAACCGTTGAATGAGTAGGTGTTCTAAAACTTTAGTGTATATACTTTATATCTCAGTGGAGGCTGCTGAGGGGAGGACGGCTCATAATAATGTCTGGAATGGAGTCAATGGAATGGTATCAACCACATGGAAGCCACGTTTGATACCATTCCAGCCATTTTTAGGAGCTGTCCTCCACTCAGCCTCCTCCACTGATATATATATTTTTATATACAGTATATTTACAGAAAAATATATATGGGGGATTGGAAATGAAGCAGACAATTACATTGATGGAAGCCACAGTCGATCTGCTATATAAAGCTGAAAAAATTAAAAAAACACGCACACACACACACACACACACACACACACACACACACACACACACACACACACACACACACACACACACACACACACACACACACACACACACACACACACACAAACACACACACACACACACACACAGAGGAACACTACAGGGTTTGGACCGTGCCTCTGACAGGTCGTGGGTAGATCAAGGTTCAGATTTAAATATCACACACACTGGACCATAGAGGAACACGAAAAGAGAGGGGAAGGGATGGAGAGATAGAGAGAAAGCAGGTAGACAGAGTGTTGATAGAGCCCATCAGGATTTATATTAGCAGGAAGAAATGGGCTGATTTACACAAACACGTGGGCGAAGATGAGATCAGAGTTTGTCAGAGCAGAGGAGAGGAGAGAGATTAAACTAGCAGGTTATCCATAGATAATGTGTGATGAAACAAACATGTTATCCAAGGAGTGTGTGATGAAACTAACAGGTTATCAATGGAGAGTGTGTGATGAAACTAACAGGTTATCCATGGAGAGTGTGTGATGAAACTAACAGGTTATCCATGGAGAGTGTGTGATGAAACAGGAGAGCTTTGTTTTGATACTGAACAACATTGTGAGAAAAACCTCTCTCTCTCTCTCTCTCTCTCTCTCTCTCTCTCACTCTCTCTCATAGGCGAGGGAAGCAGGATGTCTTTCATCCAGGCCAGTTTAAGGATCAAAGCTTGCGGCTACTTGCTGAAACTAACCTCAATTTTCACCTCTATATACATACACACACACACACACACACACACACACACACACACACACACACACACACTGGCTGATAGAAGAGCCTGTCCCTTCCTGTATGACACACACACTACCTCCTCCTCCTCTCTAATATGATGGTCTTCCTCTGGCCCCCTGCCCTCTGACAACCTGTACCCCATTAACCCCCCCGTCTAGCCTCTCAGTGCAGGTGGATGAGTGAAGAGACCCACTCCTTTACCCCTGATCATCTGTAGAGATCCCATAGCACACACGTATGCCCCCCCACCCCAATCCAAAAATGCACTTCAAACACTTGAAGACCATTGTGTAAGTCCCTGCCCAAACTCCCTCTTCCCATAGAGAAAGCAGTATAGCTGTATCCCCCCCCACCCCACCAGATTCTAGCTAGTGTTTATTGAAGAAGTCCCTGACAATAGCAGCATTACCCTGTTCTCCACTTCAAAGACTGCTCTGTGTTTGGCTTCCTCTCACTGTCCTCTGTGATGGTGTTAACATACTCATACTTCTCATACTCCCCACAAACACACATGTATACAGTATACAATTACATTCACAGCTCAACATACGTATTTTTGTAGACTGTAACACTGAACACAACTACATTTTATACAATACTCAAACACCCAGCCACACACACGGGACATGTCCCATTCATTAATTCAAAACCAATTTCACAACCAGATTCTGAGACAGTCTTTTGTCGTTGTTTACATTGTTTATCTGAAATACAATTTGATTTGATTAGGTTATAGGTCAGAGGACCAAGACCAACATATACATTATGGTAACGTTGGCCACTAAATACAGTGAATATGACATGACCTCATTTCACATGGCATAGCCCGGTCATGTCTTGCATGGCCTTGTTTTGCATGTCTGTGTAAACAGTTGTGTTCTACTGTAAACAATGGATAAAGACGGTACAGTCTGCTGCAGTCACCAAGGGAGTGAGAAAGTGAGGGTTTGGAGAGGGTGTCAAGGTTACAATGTGAAATATATCACAGTCTCCTTTGACCTCCATGTTCTCTTATTACCTTCCTTTATCTCTTACTTTTCTCTACTTCTCCATAACCCCTTTCTATTTCTGTCCTCCTTTCCTCTTACTCTGAGGGAGGTAACCACATTTACTGCTGCATCCACTCTGGTCGTTTTTAAATTATGTTCTTGTGCGCCCCCTTCTGGTCAGTACCATAACACGTCAGCCAGTGTATTAAATCAAATCAAATTTTATTTGTTGCATGCGCATAATATTTAGCAGATGCTATTAAGGGTGTAGCGAAATGCTTGTGTTCCTAGCTGCAACAGTGCAGTAATATCCAACAATAAACACAAATCTAAAAATAAAATAATTAAGAAATATAGAAATATTAGGACGAGCAATGTCGGAGTATAAATATATACATATATGTGATGGGATGTATAGACGGGCGTTTCTGGCCAATCAGGCGAGATCTCTAAAAATCAGCTTAAGGGGAAATAACTTTTAAATTTTACTAATATAAACACATAAGAAATACAAGTACGACATCAAGTGTGTAAACATTTTTTAAAAAGGAGAGTCAAAATATTGTTTGCAGCTTTAAAATAAAAAATAAATAAATAAATAAAGACAACATAAAAACACAATATTTACTAATGTGCAATCAAATATTTAACAACAGGTGCATAAGGTGGGTAAACAAAAAATACAACAAAATTGCATTATGTGTGCTATTACAGCAGATGAAGGGCAGTTTCTTAAAACTGGACACGCCTCGATTTCCTTGCTGCAAAATGATCAATGATATCATCATAGGATAGCTTCCCGGACACCTCTGTTTATGCTCATCATCGCAAGGCCATTGAGACGGTCTTGTGTCATTGTGGACCTGAGGTAGTTCTTAATGAGCTTCAATTTTGAGAAGCTCCTCTCTGCAGAAGCTACTGTAACAGGAGCAGTTGTAGCGATTCGGAGGGCCACCCACAAGTTGGGGAATATTTCCTTTAACTTATTTTCTTCCAAGTAGGACAAAAGCACTGAGAGAGCTGCTGAGGTTTGCACACTGTTGTTCAAGTTTGTCTGGGATAAGCTTGGGAAAGTTGGTAAGCACACCAAACATGCTCTCAACCTCACTTAGGGTTCGAAAGCCCTCTTGCAGTGACTCAATGCAGACATCCACAACTCTGTTAAAAAAACAAACCTCCATTTGCTTAACTGAATCAATGAGAGGTTCATCAGGACACTCATATGAGAAGTGCTGCTTCATTTTTTGGAGTCTCTTCTGCTTGAGAATAGCGTCCACATTAATTTCCTGGCATATCTCTTCAGCTGTGGCTTGAGCAGAGGCAAATCCGCTTCAGCTTTTCGCAACAGACTAAGAGCAACATCCAGTTGCATGGATTCTGACTGCAGCAACTTACTGACATGCTGAATTTTGTTTAGGATGTAATTCCAAACAACAGTGCAGACAGAGAACCGATAGGAACCCACCTCCTCTGCCAGGGACTGAGCCTCCACCCTAACGATGGGATCGGTGGCTTTCTCCCTCACTTCAAGCAGTGCTTCCCTGATTTTTAGAGATTGGTACCGCACAGGTTTAACACTTTCCACCCGACTCTCCCATCTGGTGTCTGACCAGGATTTCACTGTTATCTTCACGTGGCTCTTCAAAATAGACCAGTGTTTAGTGGAGGCTGAGAAAAGAGTGAAGAGCTTCCTGGCTTGCACACCTTTACGTTTCCCTCTCATATTGGCTCCATTGTCGTAAGATTGTCCTCGACAATCTTCAAAAGGGATCTTGAGCTCACCTAGTCTCTTGAGGATGAGAGATGACAGCCCTTCTCCAGTTGATTCTTCAGCTTCAAGGAACCCCATAAAATATTATTTGATCTCAGCACCATCTCCTGCCACTATTCGAATGACAACAGAGAGCTGCTCTTTATGGCTGACATCAGGGGTGCAATCCAAAATCAGTGAATAGAATTTTTAGCGTTTTATTTCACTCACAATGGTCTTTCTGATCCTGTCACCAATGCAGTCAATCAATTCGTTTTGAATTAGAATACCCAGGTATGAAAAATGGCTGGCCCCACTTTGTACCATATGTACAGTCGGAGGTTTACATACACTTAGGTTGAAGTCATTAAAACTCATTTTTCAGAGAAGGCCAACTTGTGTTGGTCACGAGGGTCGACTGGCATTGTCCAGAAACCATTCGCCACGTCAATGGTGGAGAAGTACTTTGCATTTGCCACTTTAGGCAACTCTTGGTCGAGCTGTGTCATTGGCCAATGAGACAACGGGACCAGCTTGTTGAGTTGTCTATAGTCAACGGTAAGATGCCGTTTGCCTGTTGGTTTCAAAACAGGCCACATAAGGGCTCTGTACGTACTGTTACATTCCCTGATTATCCGTTTAGCTAATAGGGAGTCGATGATTTCTTGTACCGTTGCGTACGCAGCAAGCAGAATTTTATATTGTCTCACGAATGTAGGGGCTACACCGGGTGGCGTAGGAATAAGCACCACATGAATACCCGTAACGCCACAGTCCAGCGAGTCTGTTGACCAGATCTCACTGTGTTTGATAAACAATTCCAGCAATTGATTGCGTTCAATGTCATTGACAAGTGCATCTGCCTCAGACAGTAGCTGTAGTACCTGTGCATGGAAAGCAGGATATGGTTCAGTGATATTGTACAGGTCTTCGTCAGGCGGAGACGGCTTGTCAACGTTGGGGGAATCATTTGCTGTTACCTCCGCAGTGTTTACTTCACATGCGGAAGGAGATGCGATCTCGTCCTCTGTGACGATGGAGTAGATCAACAGCTCGTTGTCAGAATCAATATCTAGCCTGAATGTCGATGCGTCGTCAAGTGGCAATACGGGAGTTATTGCAATTTCCTTTGACGGACAAGTAAAAAGCGTCCCTTCCTCACCACATAGGTCTAGGAAGGAAGGAAGAGACCCAATCACGGGAACAACGAATTCAAAGCCGTGGAAGGAGTGATCAATCAATTTTCCTAGCTGAGTGTGCCGAGGAATGGAAATATCTGCTTGAGTCAGGTTCTCCACCAAGAGGTAAGTTGATCTAGCATTTAGTTCCAACAGCAGGTTCCCATTGATGGTTAGCCCCAAGTCAAATAGTCGCGGAGAGGGTTGGAGGAGCGCAGTGGTGCCTTCCATCCGGTATACGGGCGCCAGGTTCAATCTCACTGAAACCTCTGTGGTTCTCGCCGGTATCATCACGGCGGACTCCGTTATCACCTTGCAAGCTTCAGGGATTGTCTGCCCGGACGCCATTCACTCACGGTCGAAAGTCAGGGCGTGTTGGGCTGGTTGCGCCAAAGGCCAAAGAAGTTGGTGTGTGGTGTCAATTTGAACACCCAATCTAACCAAAATGCCAGCTCCCACATAGACTGAATAGTGAGATACCGCCTTGGTTCCAATGTGTATATAGATAGATAGATAGATAGATAGATAGATAGATAGATAGATAGATAGATAGATAGATAGATAGATAGATAGATAGATAGATAGATAGATAGATAGATAGATAGATAGATAGATAGATAGATAGATAGATAGATAGATAGATAGATAGATAGATAGATAGATAGATAGATAGATAGATAGATAGATAGATAGATAGATAGATAGATAGATAGATAGATAGATAGATAGATAGATAGATAGATAGATAGATAGATAGATAGATAGATAGATAGATAGATAGATAGATAGATAGATAGATAGATAGATAGATAGATGGATAGATGGATAGATAGATGGATAGATGGATAGATAGATGGATGGATGGATGGATGGATGGATGGATGGATGGATGGATGGATGGATAGGTACTTTATTGATCCCCCGGGGGGGAAATTTCATTGTCAAGCAGCTACAACAAAACACAGGGCAGGTGCAAAATGCCACAACGAAAGTACACAAAAGACAGATACACGGTACATGATACATAGAGGGGCAGTATGAAAAAGTATAGAAATACAAGATATCTGGAGTGCAAAAAAAAGCTATAAAAGACATTGCATAGTTTGGGTGGTTGGCTGAATATGTACACTATACATTGGTGGATGTTGGATGGTTAACTATACTATACAGGTCGATGGCAGAGAAATACTTCAGTAGCTAAAATTGCGTATGATATGAGCGAGGGTAATAATAGTTTACTTAATAGACAGACTGGCTAAATGAACAGGTAAGTGAAAATTTTGCATGGTTAAATTAGCTGTACAGGTAAGTATACAGTTATATTTACAGATAAGTTAATACTTGCATGGTTACACAAACTGTACAGGTAAATGACAGGAAGAGATACTTAAATAGCTAAATGTGTGTATGATATAATTTGGGGTAATAATAGTAATTCCCTTAAAATACAGTCCTTAGTGTGCAGGGTTTAATTACAGACAACTGCACGTATTGCACATTCGATATACTAAAAGCAATGAGAAAAGGTGCAACTGACAGGATACTAATATGCATTCCTGAGTGAATGCATACGTAAGTTAGGTCCAAGAATGACTAGCAATATTGCATGTGATATGATATAACAACTGTACATGAGTATGTATATACAGACCTGCATGAATAAATAGGTCCTGAGTGAATGAGTGCTGACGGACCAGAGTTACACACGGATGGATGCATAATTGTTAAACTAGGTCCTAGCACCCCAACAGATCCAGATCTATGTTACCGACGGCACGGCACCCTGGTGAGGCATTATATAGTCTAATAGCCGCCACCAGGAAGGACCTCCTGTAGCGCTCTCTGGCACACCGTGGTGGGATCAGTCTGTGACTGAAAGTGCTCCTCTGCGTCATAACCATAGTGATAACACACACACCCCGAAAGCGGTTAGTGTCGTCTGGGGAGTCGTACCCAGTGGGAATCTGAATGTTTTCGGCATCAGGGGATGGCAGCCAGTCGCTTTTGAAATGTTGTTGAATATTTCCAAACTAATAGCAGATTTCTCTGACCAGGTTGCCAGAACGGCATCCTTGACAATTGTTTTGTTTAGGCACACGCCGCCAACCAATGGAGAGTGGTATGTATTGGCTGGTGACTCACCCAAGCCACACAGGAAGGCCTCATGTTCAGATCATTTCCGAGTTGAACTTGTCATTCCGTCATCAGCCACAAATGGCTGACTCCTGACCAAGTTCACCGGGGTTACGTCAGGTGCTGAATAAGGTATGGCATGTAGCCTTCGACGAATGCGGTCGAGTTAGCGGAGTGGGCATAGGTATTTGTGACCACACTTGGTTGATTTTCCAATCCATCAGCGGTACCAAGCGGTCAAACAAATCTGTCCCATCAGCATCTGTTCGGTGTCAATACTAGTCACATACACCAGGTGGACAAGGGAAAAGCTTTCAAAGTTTAGTTTTAGTAAGAGACGAGGTAGCCTGAGTGAAACCTCAAAGTTTAGTGTCGCAGTGTTCCGTTTTTAACCAACGTTTGGTTGGGTCCATGGCCTTTGAGTTCATCCAGCAAAGATTGAGATATGAGAGAAATAGTCAAACCTGAATCTATCAGTGCAAGGCAGGTCAAATAATCCTCTCAGACTGCTTTGAGGTATGGCCTGTTCGAGTTGGTTTTTCTCGTCATATCCCCAACAAAGTGGAGTGGGTTGGAAGAAAAGGGTGGTAGGTTATTGTGGTGATTGCCAAGACGGACCGCTGTACTTCGTGACTCAGTAGCTCCTCGATTGGAATGGGAGAGGAATCAGCTGGTGCAATGCGGCTTACCTTGTGTGTCTCAACGTCTGTGTCAGAACCTGCAGGTAAAGCCTGTTGGCCAGTATCTACATCGAGGAGGTCCTGGACAGGGACGTAAGTGAGGGCGGGGACACTGTGGACCCTGACAACCTCGTTAACGGAGTGGATATCGGCTGGCTTGCTCTGTGGAAATCTCACGCCTAGTCATGGTGACTTATCTTTGTTCTCTTTCTCAGATTTCTTCAGCTGCAGTATGTCTCTTAGCAGAGCTTCTAGAGAGCTTCTGTTGACGGTTTGATCATCCTTTGATCCTTTGTTACTATCGTAACGTTTACTACTCCTGTTACCTGACCCTTTGTGAGGGTTAGGTGCAGGGGTGTAGCGACCAGGTCGACCTTTGCGAGACCTGTTTTGTTAGGGACGGTCGTTATAGCTATTTTGGGCTGAAAGGCCAAGAGGAAAAGGCTAGCTTTGGCTCTGGTGGCGAGACGGCACCATGTTACCCTGAGCCGAAAGGCCAAGAGGACAAGACAGAGAGACCCCTGAGGGAGGTAAAGCTTCTTTCGTCTACACCCCATCTCCCCCTTTCTCTGGTTGCGTGCCCGGGTAGTCACACGGTAGTGCGTAGCGGTTCTGGAGATCCTCCAGATGGTACCTAAGGGTGGTATTTTGCTGCTTTGCAGAATCCACTTGGGCGCTTAGAGTATTTATTTTAGACACTTGAGTGTCGCACTTGCTCCTTTCAACCTCATACTTATCTGTTATGGTTTGCAGGTTAAGGAATAAGGCATTATTGCTTTGAGTGGTGTCATTCAGAACTGTTTGCATGGCATCAAGTTGCTCACTCTTGGTTTTAACTAACTCATCAGATACATCTAGTTTTGCATGGACATCGTATTTGCTGTTGGCTAAATCGAGTTGTTCCTTTAGAAGATGGATTTGTTCAAGAGCTTGTGCTCGCTCCGCGTCATAAGTGTTAGCCAGATCTTTTAATTGGACTGTTCTCAAATGTAACTCTTCGGTTAGCAGTATTTTGTCTTTGTCTGCTCTTGTTATTAACTTTCTGGTTCTCTCCACATGTCCCTTCAACACATTTGTTTCTAGCTCGTGCTTCTGCTGAGCAAAGAGGTGTTGGGCCACTGTCCATCTCTTGCTGGTGGGCATAGTTCAGGGCTAAACTGGAGTGAACCTTTAGCCTGGGCCTGTTGGCCTATTTTGGAGGGCTTCGGTCGTGATTTCTGCAGTTTTATCGCTTATGGCCTTGTGATCTAACAATTTCAAACCTTCGGCATAGTTAGGATTTACATCCCTGCTGAGGTCAGCGATCAACCTTACGGTTTGGGATGGTTCACTTATTAGCGGGGGAAGGGATGATAACCCCTATGACAGCTTGATCATGTTGATGATTATTAGTTATCTAAATTGATGTAAAGTTTGGATTTTGAGTCCATTACTGATCCAATACTGGATCAGTAATGTGGATGTTGGGCTTTTAATGAACTTGCAAAAACAATACTTAATTGAATGCTGTTTGGGGAATTAAACTTTTAATTAACCTGAAAGCGTTTGCTATATCTGAGTTAATGGGAGAAAGTTTAAAAAATGTATTTTATTTTTATTTCACCTTTATTTAACCAGGTAGGTCAGTTGAGAACAAGTTCTCATTTGCAACTGCGACCTGGCCAAGACAAAGCAAAAGCAGTGCGACAAAAACAACACAGAGTTACACAGTAAACAAACATAGTCAAAAACACAATTGAAAATCTATATACAGAGTGCAAAATGTAGTGCAAAATGCAGTAAGGTTAGGAGGTAGGACAATAAATAGACCATAGTGGTGAAATAAATTACAGATTATCATCATTAACACAGGAATGAAGGATGTGCAAATTATGATGTGCAAATAGATATACTGGAGTGCAAGATTTGTGGAAATAACAAAAATAAATATGGGGATGAGGTAGTAGTGTGGGCTATTTACAGAAGGGCTATATACAGGTGCAGTGATTGATAAGCAGCTTTGACAACTGATGCTTAAAGTTATTGAGGGAGATAGGAACCTCTAGCTTCAATGATTTTTGCAATTCGTTACAGTCATTGGCAGCAGCGAACTGGAAGGAATGGCGGCCAAAGGAGGTGTTGGCTTTGGGGGTGACCAGTGAGATATACCTGCTGGAGCGCATGCAACGGGTGGGTGTTGCTATAGTGACCAGTGAGCTGAGATAGGGCGGGGATTTACCTAATAAAGATTTATAGATGACCTGGAGCCAGTGGGTTTGGCGACGAATATATAATGAAGGCCAGCCAACGAGAGCATACAGGTCGCAGTGATGGGTAGTGTATGGGGCTTTGGTGACAAAACGGATGGCACTGTGATAGACTACATCCAATTTGCTAAGTAGAGTGTTGGAGGCTAGTTTGTAAATGACATCGCCGAAATCAAGGATCGGTAGGATAGTCAGTTTTACAAGGGCATGTTTGGCAGCATGAGTGAAGGAGGCTTTGTTGCGAAATAGGAAGCCAATTCTGGATTTAATTTTGGATTGGAGATGGTTGATGTGAGTCTGGAAGTTGAGTTTACAGTCTAACCAGATGCCTAGGTATTTGTAGGTGTCCACGTATTCTAATTCGGACCCGTCGAGAGTAGTGATGATAGTCCGGTGGGCGGGTGCTGGCAGCGTTCGATAGAAAAGCATGCACTTAGTTTTACTAGCGTTTAAGAGCAGTTGGAGGCCACGGAAGGAGTGTTGTATGGCATTGAAGCTTGTTTGAAGGTTAGTAAAGAGGGGCCAGATGTATACAGAATGGTGTCATCTGCGTAGAGATGGATCAGAGAGTCACCAGCAGCGAGAGCGACATCGTTGATGTATATAGAGAAAAGGGTTGGCCCAAGAATTGAACCCTGTGGCACCCCCATAGAGACTGCCAGAGGATCGGACAATAGGCCCTCCGATTTGACACACTGAACTCTGTCTGCAAAGTAGTTAGAGAACAAGGCAAGGCAGTCACTTGAGAAACCAAGGCTGTTGAGTCTGCCAAATGTCTCACTGGTTAGAACAAATACATTTGGGGTGATCCAAATGAAGAACCCTGAAAAAGGTTTGTTGGGTGATTCAACTTCCCAGTTAAATCAAATGAGTTGACTGGATTAAAATAAAAAATAAAATAAAATAATTACTGGATATCCTTCACTGTAAACCAAATTCAATTGATTACTCAACGTTATTGATGGCTCATGCCTGTCTAGGCTATTTAGGAATTAAACTTGAATTAACTTGAAAGCCTTGCTTTATGTAAGTATCAAAGTTTAAATTTTCAACCCTGAAAAAAAGGTTTGTTAAATCGCATGAGACAAAAGGTATCATACAGTCTACCTGAGTAATTTTAAACAATTGCTGGCGATTGTTCACCGCCAGAGGTCACTGATGGTACAAGCTAAAATCAAATGGGAATCCCGTTCGCCGTGGGATTTCACCTTGAACAGAGGAAAACAAAATGGCTACGCTCCCTTGGTTAGCTTTAGCTTTTGGTTAGCATCTGGTTCAAAGCTAACTCTTCGTGGACAGAGAATGTACCACGGGGTCCCTTTAATCAAGGGAAGGGTTTTTACTAGTGACGTCTCACCTTCACCCTTTAGGCGTGGGGAAGATTTCTATGCTAGCAATGTTCCGGGAATACGTGGAACATAAAAGAAATACCCGCCTGGATAAAGATAATGGCTTTGTTTCGGTCCAACAAATATATCCCTCAAATTTCTGAAAACGGTTGGCTCATATGTCCTAACTCACAGAAATGTATAATGACCGAGTCTATTCACGCATAGGGCGAAAGACGGGGATAGCAAACTCTAGGCCCCAAGTCTGCTATCGCTTAAAATGCGTAAAATGGCGGGTTCAGATGCCCTCGTTCGTATGCATTTGGCAATGCACCTCACACACACTGGCTAGATCAGCCAACAACAACGGAAACAATCTCTCCTTAGTATACTGATGAGCGGAACACACACGCCACTCCCAACAATTCTCTCTACTGTGCTATTGATTTATAACAATTTGGCAATCAATTCATGAACGGAATTCAACAGTAAGGCCTAATTTTATTTTAGATATCCTCACAGGGGGCGCCAATATGTAGCAACTCAGTAGAAAAACTCTCTCTCCGTGGTGCCCCTGGATTCCTAATGAGCTAATTATTGCAGGATTACTTTAAATCACATAATTAGACGTAGGTAATTATTCAATAAATAGTAGTCACCATTTTAATGATAGACAAAGTTACGACATATTGAACAACTAACAAGCTTCTCTTCAATTTCTCCTCATTCTGTAATTTAGTGTGAAAGTGGTGATGGTTGCAACCTCTCCCATCCTCCCTCCTGAGAAATACAAAGTCTGGTGGGATCTGAAATGGCCCCCTACTAAACATCTCAGTCCTTGCACTGTCTGAAATTGCTGGCCAATATGCAGGATCTAGAGGCACTGCCTGTACAGAATGCGTTGTTGGATCTTGACTAACCGGCAGACAGGAAGCAGTAGCAGAATGTGATGCACTTGATTCTTCGCCTGGAGAAATTCCAAGAATAAGTAATTAATTTTCACTGAAAAAATCTTATAGCCCTTTATTAGATGTTTACTGAAAACTGATTTAACAGAATTAATACAAATAATATCTTACAATACAGTTCAGAATAATTCAGGTTATAGATTCAGATACAACAACACAGGAAAAGAGAAAAGTGTATTTTACCCACTCAAAATTAGGGAAATAATTATAAATGCTGTCCCATATTAAAGATGGTGCTATTAAAACTTGCCTGGATCTGGTACAACTTCGCCTGAATCTGCTGAGTCGGCTGTGGACGTGTCTGAGTCGGCTGTGGATGTGTCTTACATTTCATCACATATAAAAAAAATGTGGATTAAAACATCACCATACAAGTATAGGTGACAATTATAAGAAAAGATCATCACCACAATCTTAATCAAAAAGTAAATAGGCTACTCACTCTCAGAGGGGATTGATTGTGTTGATGGTTCCCCTTCAGTGGCATCTGTCATATTTAGTTGCAAAATAATAAATTGTGCAAATGTTCAGAACACTTCAGACACAACATTTTGTCTCGAAATATAGATCTAAACTGGCCTTAAGGTTCCACTTCTACCCTTTGCCCACTTCCTGAGCACATGCTATGTATTTACTGCTACTCTAGTTCAGGTTTAGCTAGTTAGCTAGCTTAGCTAGGTAGCTAGCTTTGCGCGCTACATTTAAAATAGCTAGAACCAGAGACAGATGCTTGACTTAATGTGTTGTTCGTTTTATTTTTTCTGTGTTTCTCCTATGTTATATTCAGAGCAGCTCCCGGCGTCTCCCGGCGCTCATGGACCAGACGTCCTTGAATTTAAAGCGCGACTTCTAAATGTCTGTTGGCTAGCTAAACAGATGCTAATCGCTAGCTGGAATGCTAAAAACATAGCTGGATAGCAGGATGGTGAATTTTATGATGTTTTTATGATGAATTCTAATGTCTAAATTTTGGGGGGGGGGCAGGTGACTGCCTAGGCTGCCTATGCCTAAAAACGCCACTGTGTATAGACTTTATGGACAGTATGTGGATAGAATATGTAGTATATCTGTAGAATAATATTCAATAGTTGAATAGGATGGGCTACAATAGAACACAGTATTATACTGAGTAAAACAGTATAAAACATTATTAAAGTGACCAGTGTTCCATGTCTATGTGACAGTGACTAAGTTCAGGGCAGGGTACTGGGTGAAGGCCAGCTAGTGATGGCTATTTAACACTCTGTTGGCCTAGAGAAAGAAGCTGTTTTTCAGTCTCTCGGTCCCAGCTTTGATGCAGCTGTACTGACATCGCATTCTGGACAATCGCAGGGTGAACAGGCTGTGGCTCGGGTGGCTGAGGTCTTTCATGATCTTTTTGGCCTTCCTGTGACATTGGGTGCTGTAGATGTCCTGCAGGGCAGGCAGTGTGCCCCAGGTGATACGTTGGGCAGACCACACCACCCTCCGGAGAGCCCTGCGGTTAAGTACAGTGCAGTTGCCATACCAGGAGGTGATACTGCCCAACAGGATGCTATCAGTGGTGAATCTGTAAAAGTTTGTGAGGGTCTTAGGGGTAGTACAGGAGGGAGCTGAGCATGCACCCTTGTGGGTCCCCTGTGTTGAGGATCAGCGTAGTGGAGGAGTTGTTTCCAGGAAGTCCAGAACCCAGTTGCACAGGGCGGGTTTGAGACCCAGGGCCCTGAGCTTAATGATGAGCTTGGAGTGTACTAGGGTGTTGAAGGCGGAGCTGTGTCAGGTTGGATGGGGAGCGTCGCTGCACAGCTATTTTCAGGTCTCTCCAGAGATATTTGAACGGGTTCAAGTCCCGGCTCTGGCTGGGCCACTCAAGGACATTCACAGACATGTCCTGAAGCCACTCCTGCGTTGTCTTGGCTGTGTGCTTTGGGTCGTTGTCCTGTCGGAAGGTGAATCTAAGCGCTCTGAGGTCCTGAGCGCTCTGGACCAGGTTTTCATCAAGGATCTCTATGTACTTTTCTCAACGTAGGGATAGTGCCAGGTTTCCTCCAGATGTGACGCTTAGCATTCAGGCCAAAGAATTCAATCTTGGTTTCAACAGACCAGAGAATCTTGTCCCTCATGGTCCGAGAGCCCTTAGGTGCCTTTTGGCAAACTCCAAGCGGGCTGTCATGTGCCTTTTACTGAGGAGTGGCATCCATCTGGCCACTCTACCTGATTGGTGGAGTGCTGTATAGATGGTTGTCCATCTAGAAGGTTCTCCCATCTCCACAGAGGAACTCTAGAGCTCTGTCAGAGTGACCATCGGGTTCTTGGTTACCTCCCTAACCAAGGCCCTTCTCCCCCGATTGCTCAGTTTGGCCGGGCGGCCAGCTCTAGGAAGAGTCTTGGTGGTCCCAAACTTCTTCCATTTAAGAAGGATGGAGGCTATTGTGTTCTTGGGGACCTTCAATGCTGCAAACATTTTTGGTACCCTTCCCCAGATCTGTGCCTCAACACAATCCTGTCTCGGAGCTCTACAGATTATTCCTTCGACCTCATGGCTTGGTTTTTGTTCTGACATACACTGTCAACTGTGGGACCTTATATAGACAGGTGTGTGCCTTTCCAAATCATGTCCAATCAATTGAATCTACCACAGGTGGACTCCAATCAATTTGTAAAAACATCTCAAGGATGATCAATGGAAACATTCTCATTGCAAAGGGTCTGAATACTTAATGTAAATAAGGTATTTATGTTTTTTATTTGTAATACATTTGCCAACATTTCTAAAAACCTGTTTTTGTTTTGTCATTATGGGGTATTGTGTGTAGATTGCTGAGGATTATTATTATTTTTTATACATTTTAGAATAAGGGTTAACACGCTTAAATATCTTACTTCCGTTTGCTACAAAGAAAACGAGAGCCCACCGTCGTAGGGAGCGGCCCGCGTTGGTGGCACTATCAAACGCACTTAAGCAGCAGATGGTCCGGATTCTTCCCTGCTGGATCTAGGACAGCATCCAGACCAGCGACTCTGCTCCTTTGGATGCAGCTTTCAACTCCTCCTGCATGTTAGACTGTGGTCCCGTGTGGCTCAATTGGTAGAGCTTGGTGCTTGCAACACCAGGGTTGTGGGTTCAATTTCCATGGGGGATCAGTAAGAAAATATATGCACTCACTACTGTAAGTCACTTTGGATAAGAGTGTCTGCTAAATGACTGAAATGTTAATGTATCTAAAGGTTTCATTTATTTGCACCAAAGAAAATATGTGATAAACAACAATACAGATAAAAGCAAGTAAATAAAAAAACGGTGTGCAGGTGTGAATGGCTGCCGTTTTACGAGCTCCTAACCAATTGTGCTATTATGTGTTTTTTATGTGTTTTTTCGCGTTATTTCTAACTTATTTTGTACATAATGTTTCTGCCACCTTCTCTTATGAACGAAAAGAGCTTCTGGATATCAGGACAGTGATTTCTCACCTCGTACTGGACAAAGATTATTTCTTTATTGTGTCGGACCCGAAGGATTTACTTCAGAAACCTGACAAGGCTCAAATCCCCATCATTCGCATGAGAAAGAGACGGCGATGTCGTGGACGTAGGTCGGGGTGCCTTGTAAGGATCTGACGGCTAGTGGGTAATCTGCCTCTACCATCAGTCCTATCAGCCAACGTACAATCATTGGATAACATAATAGACGAGCTACGGTCATGAATATCCTACCAACGGGACATTAAAAACCGTAATATCTTATGTTTCAGTCGTGGCTGAACGACAACATGGATAACATACAGCTGGCGGGATATACGCTGCATCGGCAAGATAGAACAGCTGCCTCCAGTAAGACAAGGGTTGGCAGTCTGAGTTTATTTGTAAACAACAGCTGCTGCACAAAATCTAATATTAAGGAAGTCTCAAGGTTTTGCTCGCCTGAGTTAGAGTATCTCATGATAAGCTGTAGACCTCACTATTTACTAAGAGAGATTTCATCTATATTTTTCGTTACCACAACAAACCGATGCTGGCACTAAGACCGCACTCAATGAGCTGTATAAGGCCATAAGCAAACAGGAAAACGCTCATCCAGAGGCGGCGCTCCTAGTGGGAGGGAAACTTAAATCCGTTTAACCTAATTTCTACCAGCATGTTAAATGTGCAACCAGAGGAAAAAAAAAACTCTAGACCACCTTTACTCCACACACAGAGACGCGTACAAAGTTATCCCTCGCCCTCCATTTGGCATCATCTGACCATAATTCTATCCTGCTGATTCCTGCTTAAAAGCAAAAACTAAACCAGCAAGCACCAGTGACAAGGTCAATAAGGAAGTGGTCAGATGACGCAGATGCTAAACTACAGGACTGTTTTGCTAGCACAGACTGGAATATGTTCCGGGATTCTTCCGATGGCATTGAGGAGTACACCACATCAGTCACTGGCTTCATCAATAAGTGCATCAATGACATTGTCCCCACAGTGACCGAACATACCTCAACCAGAATCCATAGATTGCGGGCAACATCCGCACTGAGCTAAAGGGTAGAGATGCTGCTTTCAAGGAGCGGGACTCTAACCGGGACACATAAGAAATCCCGCTATGCCCTCCGACAAACCATCAAACAGGCAATGCGTCAATACAGGACTAAGATTGAATCATACTACACCAGCTCCGATACTCGTCGGAACTATTACAGACTACAAAGGAAAGCACAGCTGCGAACTGCCCAGTGACACAAGCCTACCAGATGAGCTATATTACTTCTATGCTCGCTTCGAGGCAAGCAACATTGAAGCATGCATGAGAGCATCAGCTGTTCCAGACGACTGTGTGATCACGCTCTCTGTAGCCGATGTGAGTAAGACTTTTAAGCAGGGCAACATTCACAAGGCCACAGTGCCAGACGGATTACCAGGACATGTACTCTGAGCATGCGCTAACCAACTGGCAAGTGTCTTCACTGACACTTTCAACCTGTCCCTGACTGAGTCTGTAATACCAACATGTTTCACGCAGGGGATGGAAATGCCAGGGTGGGGTTACAGTATTAATGGAGTCACCAGATTTCAGTCCAGTTATTTTCTCCCTTCCTCTGCTCCTCTCCTTTCCTTTCCTCTTCTCCTCTCCCTTCCTCGGCTCCTCTCCCTTCCTCGGCTCCTCTCACTTCCTCGGCTCCTCTCACTTCCTCGGCTCCTCTCACTTCCTCGGCTCCTCTCACTTCCTCTGGTCCTCTCACTTCCTCTGCTCCTCTCACTTCCTCTGCTCCTCCACTCAACCATAACACTATACTGTTCAAGTTTTTCTGTTCAAGTTTTTGAAAGTATGAAGCACTTGGGTTTCATGTCTTTATATTGTTGTCTGCTCACGTTAAAAGGACATTGTTGTATTACTACATTGTTCTAACACCCTGGATATTAGACTTTACTTTGTAGGGTGGGAGTGAGGATTTACACAGTGACGGATACATATAGTAATGACAATTGCGTGAATTATAATTATGTCTGATGACCTTTGACCCCATAATGTGTTCTCTTACACCCACTACCCACCCCCACTATTACCTCAGTCAATCCAGTGACCTCTATCAGGGCCCAGCTGTGTTCTGCTGTGTTCTGCTGTCTCCTTGATTGCAGTCGAGGTCCGGTTTTCATCAACAACATAACAAGCTCCACCTGTTGACAAACAACAAACAGCAGCTCCATTAGAGGTCTACTGGCTGAAGGACTTGACTGGTATTGCAGCAGGCAGGCGGCCATGTTGGGAAATGTAAGTCACTAAGGAAAGGTTAATTTTGTATTGACTGGCTTTTATGGGAACACATAAGTCTACATTCCTCTCTCTCCTATCATATACATATTGTATTGGCTAAGCTGTGGAGAGACATAGAGGGTTATCGAGACAGCTTTTCCCAGCAGATTCAGACCGTAGACGTACATATGATCCCCCTCGTCTAGGGAGACACAGTAGCCTATTGTCTAGGTTGTATAGGTTATGGGGAGAGTTTATTAGGAGGGCATGGGGGAAGCTGTCTGGAATGGTAACCTGGGTGGTAAAGTCCTGTAAATCACTGTGAATATGCCCTCATTACCTCCCTCTATGTATCCCACAATGAATTGGTATGATCCCATGTTATTATGCTAGCAGATCCAGTGATTGCTAAATGGATAATATGTGAGTTATAGTACCAGTGTGTATGAGCCAGAACACTTCAGATACTTATTTGACAGCACAAACACTAGCCTGTGTGGTCAGAGAGCTGGCTGGATGTGCAACTAATAAATAAACAGTTATTAAACAGCCTTAACAACAGTTGTATTTTATGTATTTATTTAGTTAAGAACAAATTCTTATTTACAATGATGGCCTACACCGGCCAAACATGGACGACGCTGGGCCAATTGTGATACAGGCTGGATTCGAACCAGCTTGTCTGTAGTGACACCTCTAGCACTGAGATGCAGTGTCTTAGACCACTGCGCCTCTTGGGAGTATTGAAATACTACCTTTCTAATTTGCTGACATTTCAGCCTCAAAGGTCACTTCAGGTAAAGCATCTGAGAAGAATGCAACACGGCAGAGACGTATAACATCATACACACTATTCCTTTCCATCTTCTCTCTCCATATCTTTCTTCCTCTCCTTCCACTTCTTCCCCTCCTGCTCTGTCAGCCACTGACTGAATGGGTATCTATTCCTCCCAGCTCTCCCAGTCTTTCCCTGCCCCATTGTATATATCCTAGTGCTTTTCCAACTTAAGCCTGGCACAGGCCTGGGATTGGACAGAGTTATTATTATTAATATTAGGCCTATTGCCTTTTATTACATGAGTATTGCATATAACAGTTACTGTGAAGATGTGGACCTGTGAACAATGACCTTCTTACTTACATGATGAATGTTCTGATATTTGACACAAGCTGAGACAAAATGATTTTCTGTTAACTTAATGTGATATCTTGTTTACCTCATAAAAAGCAATACCTTGATTACGGTCACTGTCTGATCTTGCTTATTTACAATAATAAATAATAGCCCTATGCTTGGTCAGAAAGGTGAGTCAACAGTTGTTTTGAATCTGCTGTCCTAAACAGAGTAAGTTAATTAAGAACAGAATACATAACTACAGGCACAGCAACATTACAAGCACAGCATCATATATGGGCCCTAAAACACCTGTGAGAGATTTACCTTGGATGGTAAAACAAGAGCAATATGGACTTCATAATACTCTGTTAAAGGGCACAGTCCCCAACTCCACAGCATTTCGCCAAAACCATTCCCTGCCTTTTCTAATAAACTCTTCCTGTTCCTTCATTAATTCATTAGCCTGGTCTTAGCATGGTCGATTACACAACCCAGACCCAGACCGAGGGTGATGACAACACAACAGTACTGTCTCATAGCAGTGCTCTCTCTGACATTGATCGATTCTCCCTCATTTGATGTGGACCGTTGGATCTGAACTACAGTCAGAATCCCCCTACCCCCTCCTCTTCCCCCTTTTACCAGGAAGGAAGTCTCACCCACTGGTCGTCTGTTCCCTCTTGAGAGAGAGGCAGGGGGACAGGGCAAGCCAGGAGATGGGGCGGGGGGTGGTCGAGTGGGAGGGAGGCTGAGGAGGAGGGGGGTAATATTTACAGTGAGCTTTTCCTCTCAATGGCCAGGGGCCCATGGGAAAAAAATATGAAAGACAAACAATGAACAATAGAGGGTTTTGGGGGTGAGCTACGGTGCCAACACAGCGTGTGCCATGGGACGGAGGGAGGGAGGGAGAGATGAATGGATGGTCTCCAGTCCTGGTATAGCTGGGGGTCAGGATGACTTTGCTGGTTCTCTGTAAAGTACACCTGAATTATTTTACACTGAAATTTGCACTTTTGGGACTATTCCATTGGCTCCATTGTACCGGGTAAACCTAATCAAGCACAGCGCAAGTATTTTAAAGTATGTAACATATGTATTTGACCCAGGTCTGTCAGCAACTAGTGACTCTCTGAAGTGTCAACGATACTCCAAACATCAAAGAGAACATTCTGGGTTTGCTATAGATGCCAGCTGGGAGTCTGAGCTCCTTTCCTCCTCCTCTCTCTCTCTCTCTTCACGGTGCATCACTGTGGCATTTCCACTTGTTCTGGGAAAGGCACAGGCAGCGTCATTAGAGCTGTGACAGGGAGTCAGGGAGAGACCACCCAGGCACACTGGAGCTCTGAGTGCTGATACCAACATATTTATCTCACCAAATTGTCCAAGGCAAGGCAGAGAGTGTTTCTATGTTTGATAAGACTCGGCCACCCAGCCCCCCCCCCCCCTCTCCCTCTGGGGAACCCGTATTTTCCAATTAGCCAGGGTTAATGTGATAATGGAGGGATCAAACTGTGATTTGGGCGGTTAGCGGTTTGTTTGGCGACTACCCCATCTCCCCGTTGCTGTGGCCCAGGTCCAGCACATTGCAGTGAGTGTGAGTGCAAGCTTAGGCTCTGACTGGCTCTGCAAGGGCTAACTTAGGGTAATGGGCCTTCTCAGCCCCCAGAGGTAGGCTACTGCAGCCCTATGCCAAGAAGTGAGATTAACGGTGTCATATCACGCGTACCGGCTTGGACTGGACCTCCTTCCAGAACTTGATGAGGGGTTTTGCTGCTTTGACCAGAGGGAGTCCTAATGTTTTTTTTCCTCCTTTTTTTTCACAGGTTAGAGTTCTAAGGGATTCACACTCGAGGCGTGGTGGCCCGGCGATTCTGGGAGAAATCCGACGCCAAGTTCCAGCTGTCCATTACACGCCATTGGGTTTCATGACCACTTAGAGTAGACGAACCAGCCAGCTCCTGTTTTCACAGACCCAAGACACGACCATGAGAACTGTTGTACTACACAGAAACATTCAGCATTTTACTACACAGAAACATTCTGCATGGAACATTTTGCTACTACTACACAAGTGAGCCAAGAGAACCATGTGGAAGATTCTAAAACAGTAACTGCGCTTGATTTGGGTTACCTGGTATCAGAGCCCCACCTGTTTTGAGCAACACATGTTTTGCAAAAAACAAATAAGCTAAAATAATAATAATGTCTATATATATATATTTATGAAATTTCCCCCCCGGGGATCAATAAAGTATCTATCTATCTATCTATCTATCTATCTATCTATCTATCTATCTATCTATCTATCTATCTATCTATCTATCTACAATGGGGAGAACAAGTATTTGATACGATTTTGCAGGTTTTCCTACTTACAAAGCATGTAGAGGTCTGTAATTTTTATCATAGGTACACTTCAACTGTGAGATACAGAATCATGCCTGTTTTGCATGTTATTTGGGCATTAATACGTGTCACATATCAGTTTGCAAATAATGTAAAAATATATATATATAATTGAGTTAATAAAGCCCAGTGCTTTCTGTGGTGGGGGGCAGGCCAGCAGAAAATAGGAGCATTGCACCGTGATTGGCTCAGTGTTCTGTCACTCATGGGGACACTACGTCACCCGCTATTAGTAAGGGAGACATCAAGAATGTGAGCCCTTTGGGTCCTTTCATAGACTTAGATTAGAAGTGCCCATCCAAGAAGGCTAAAGGTCATTGGCACAGATAAAATGACGTCAAATCACGCTATATCTACAGTAGCTTTGTATTTCAATATGAAGAGAAATAATGAAGATAAATTATAGATAAAATGTATCGGTGCTCATCAGCCATTGGACATAAACATTACACAACAAGTTGGAAATATTCAACAATGAGTTGTTTGGCTAACCGCACGCATTGCAACTGGGAAGTCGTGAATAAACAGCTAAAACTGGGAAAATAAGTTTTGATTCGTCATTTAACTCGGAATTGTAAATCTGGCATCTTTCTCTTTGATGACAAAATCTGTCCACGAAGGACCGCCGCACCACTTTCCTGTTCAACCACATCACAACAACGTCCAAAAATGTCTTGTATGCTGCTGCATAAATGATGTAATATGCCAGCGAGATATGTATACTGTAGCTAAGAAAGTAATAATAAGTGTATATTGTGTAGTAAGCTGTTAGTAACCCATGTGCCTCACGATAATAATTTGGTATATTTTTGCCTCTTAATTTCGCCTTCTGACTCGGTGGTGCACATCCTATAACCTGTTTTTGAGAAATGTAATCATCATTGTCTGCTTTTATGCCCCCTTTATTTATCCTATGGTTTTGACTTGGTGTACAGGGAGAACACTGTAAGAACAGCCCATGTTCTGAATTCTGTCGCTGTACATTTCAAAAGTGCTGAACAAATAGTATTATTGACTACATCCTAGCTTGCTCATTAATGTCTTAATCAAAATTAAGGATTGCCTCTTATCCCCTTGTTGTCCCCTTATGCCATAATTTGTACATCTCAATTGTCAGTAGAAACCACATTTGTTTAAGCAAGTCAGTCATATCAGCTATGTTTTTTTAAAAGGCAGTTAATGAGGCTGAATGAACTGTTTCGCTGTCAGACAAGGCTCTGCTGATATCCAGGTGTTGGGACTGCTGTTAGGACAGCTGTATGTAGGCCTAACAGTTTCTGGGCACCGTTTGTCATTGTTATAGTGCAATTCATGTATTGTTTAGTGTTGTGTTGTGTAGTGGCTTTGCTGGCATGCATAAAAAAAATATATATATATCTTGCCCCACCAAGATTTACTTGCTAAATTTGCCACTGCCTGGTAGAATGGAGCATATGGAATAGTCCCAAATCTGCAAACTCCAGGGTAAATAAAGCTGGGGAAAACAAGACAGCCAATACTCCTATGGTGAACACTCACAATCGGATATACACCCGTATTTACATTACATTTTGGTCTAGTTCTTAAACATGTATTTCTAATTTAAAATGTTCTAATATTGCTTTACTAAGCCAATACATACATACATACATACACACACACACACACACACACACACACACACACACATACATACATACATACATACATACATACATACATACATACATACATACATACATACATACATACATATAGCAAACAGAAATAATCAATAGTTGTCTCTATATGCTGGGTGAGTTATTTTTTCTCCATCAGAAAACCAACCACCCCAGTCCAGACATGTGTCAATCTCAGCCGGACGGCTTGCTGACGGCTCCCTGGAAGTGTTGCATAATGGTAGGATGTTTGCTGTGCAGTAGGTTACTGGGCAGGTCTGTGTGAACCGCCCAGCACAATGAGATGTTTGATTTTTATATCACGAACCTCACTTCCTACAAGGAAAAGAAACAGTTGCCATCCCAAGGTTTGGCTTGGGCTCGTTGTTTTGAGAGCCATCGAGTGAAGAATTACCTAATAAGAAACGCCTTGAAAAGGAGGAAGGCACAGGCACACTTTTACGGTGAGCTTGGCAAGCACAGAACATTAATAGGGCAATATCAATAGCAGTAAAGCATATTTTACTGTCAATATTTCACACTTAAATCAAGATGATAGGATTTTATTCTCAAAGAAACAATCAACAATTGTTGATAATACAAATTGCTCTGTAAACCCACATTATGGCTGTGTTTGAGAGCATCAAAACTGTGATGCATCATGGGTAAATTGTGACTGACTGATCTACAAGTAATAATGAGTTATTAATTATGATGCAAGGTGATTTTTAGATCAGTCAGTTGCAGTGGCATATAAATCTAGGTGGGGCAAACTAAAAAATGTTATTTTTTATCCATGCCAGCAAAGCCACAACACAACACTAAACAATACATTAATTGCACTATAACGATGACAAACGGTGCCCAGAAACTGTTAAGGCTACATAAAGCGGTCCCTACAGCATAGCTTTCTTTTCAGCACCATGGAGTGAATCCTTACCACCACTACACCTGGATATCAGCGGAGCCTTGTCTGGCAGCGAAACAGTTAATTCAGACTAATTTACTGCCTTTTTAAAAAGCATAACTGATATGGCTGACTTGCTTAAACAAATGTGGTTTCTACTGACAATTGAGATGTACAAACTATGGCATAAGGGAATGACGAGTGGATGTGTGGCAATCCGTAATTTCGATAAAGAAATTAATGAGCAGGCTAGGACGGATGTAGTCAATATAACTATTTGTTCAGCACTTTTAAAATGTACAGCAACAGACTTCAGAATATGGGCTGTTCTTACAGTATTCTCCCTGTACACCAAGTCAGAACCGTATGATAAATAAAGGGGGCATATAAGCAGACAATGAAAGCTCTTACAATATTCAATGATTACATTTCTCTAAAACAGGCTATAGGCTACATGTGCACCACCAAGTCACAACAGCAAGCTAAGTTGTGAGGGAGGAAAGGGACCAAATTATTAGGTTGAGGCACATGGGCTACTAACTGCTTACTACACAACATACACTTAGTATTACTTTTCTTGGCTACAGTATATATATTTCCCTGGCATATTACATAATTTATGCAGCAGCATACAAGACATTTTTGGACACCTTGTTTTGCTGTGCTCACTTGAACAGGAAGATGTCGAGGCGGTCATTCTTGTGGGCTCTAGAAATAGTCCCGAAATCCCGACTTGATATTCCGAATTGGATAACCGCTCAAAATTAATTTCCGTATTTTCACAGTCGGTGCTAGTTTTATCCAGGTTTCCAGTTGTCTTGTACTCACCGAAGTCTGAGATTTCCCATTTCCGAGTTTCCAGTTGTTTTGAACGAGGCAGAAGTCATGCTGGATTGACAGCATGGCCAATGTATTCAAACTTTTCTGGCCCACCGTTTTATCCCCTTTTTCGTGATATCCAATTTGTAGTTACGATCTTGTCTCATTGGTGCTCCCCTACGGATTCAGTGAAGGTCGAGAGCCAAGCCGCACTGCTTCTTGACACACTGCTCGCTTAACCCGGAAGCCAACTGCACCAATGTGTCGGAGGAAACACTGTCGAACTGACGACCAAAGTGAGATTGCAGGTGCCCGGCCAGCCACAAGAAGTCGCTAGAGCACCTTGAGAAAAGGACATCCCGGCAGGCCAAACCCTCCCCTAACCCGGACGATGCTGGGCTAGCATAGACATAGGGCTTGTTCGACATTGCAGGAGAGAGTGCATGTGATTGCCGACTGACCATTGGCAGAGCCCCACCTGTTAAGCAACTCTTTTTTTTTTTGCTAAACAGGTGGGGCTCAAAACAGGTGGGGCTCTGAACGATGCGTCGCCACTGGTCAGTCGCCGGTCACATGCACTCCCAGCTGCAATGTCGAGCAAGCCCTATGTCTATGCTAGCCCGATAATGGACAAAAGTAGGCTAGTTACTCCTTAGTCCAAGGACCTTACATGTTCTGTTTAAAGGGCGAATATGATCTGGAAGCCAAAACAGCCAAATACTCAATCTAAACGTGAATCGATTCTCAATTGCGTTACGGTTCTAGAAAGACAAATCCCTCTACTTTCATATCACAATGCAAAACACACACTTACTGTTTTAACACAGTTGCAGTAGACAATATTTTTCAGTGACAACATGTTTGTGGTGTCTATCTTCCACAGATACAGTTCAAGTCAGAAGTTTACATAAGTCATTAAAACTCATTTTTCAACCACTCCACAGATTTCATGTTAACTAACTATAATTTTGGCAAGTCGGTTAGGACTTCTACTTTGTGCATGACAGAAGTAATTCTTCCAACAATTGTTTACAGACAGATTATTTCACTTATAATTCACTATATCACAATTCCAGTGTCTCAGAAATGTACATACACTAAGTTGACTGTGCCTTTTAAATTCCAGAAAATTATGTCATGGCTTTAGAAGCTTCTGCTAATTGACATAATTTGAGTCAACTGGAGGTGTACCTGTGGATGTATTTCAAGGCCTACCTTCAAACTCAGTGCCTCTTTGCTCGATATCATGGGAAAATCTAAAGAAATCAGCCAAGACCTCAGAAAAAAGATTGTAGACCTCCACAAGTCTGGTTCATCCTTGGGAGCAATTTCCAAATGCCTAAAGGTACCACGTTAATCTGTACAAACAATAGTACGCAAGTCTAAAAACCATGGGACCACGCAGCCTTCATACCGCTCAGGAAGGACACGCGTTCTGTCTCCTAGAGATGAACGTACTTTGGTGATTCAATCCCAGGACAACAGCAAAGGACCATGTGAAGATGCTGGAGGAAACAGGTACAAAAGTATCCATATCCACAGTAAAACGAGTCCTATATCGACATAACCTGAAAGGCCGCTCAGCAAGGGAGAAGCCACTGCTCCAAAACCACCATAAAAAAACCAGACTACGGTTTGCAACTGCACATGGGGACAAAGATCATACTTTTTGTAGAAATGTCCTCTGGTCTGATGAAACAAAAATAAAACTGTTTGGCCATAATGACCATCGTTGTGTTTGGGGAGGCTTGCAAGCCGAAGAACACCATCCCAACTGTGAAGCACGGGTTGGCAGCATCATGTTGTGGGTGTGCTTTGCTGCAGGAGGGTCTGGTATACTTCACAAAATAGATGGCATCATGAGGAAGGAAAATTATGTGGATATATTGAAGCAGCATCTCAAGACACCAGTCAGGAAGTTAAAACTTGGTCGCAAATGGGTCTTCCAAATGGACAATGACCCCAAGCATACTTCCAAAGTTGTGGCAAAATGGCTTAAGGACAATAAAGTCAAGGTATTGGAGTGGCCATCACAAAGCCCTGACCTCAATCCTATAGAAAATTTGTGAGCAGAACTGAAAAAGCGTGTGCGAGCAAGGAGGCCTACAAACCTGACTCAGTTACACTAGTTCTATCAGAAGGAATGGGCCAAGATTCACCCAATTTATTGTGGGAAGCTTGTGGAAGGCTACCCGAAACGTTTGACCCAAGTTAAACAATTTCATGTGAACATTTCACATTCTTAAAATAAAGTGGTGATCCTAACTGACCTAAGACAGGGAATTTTTACTAGGATTAAATGTCAGGAATTCTGAAACTGAGTTGAAATGTATTTGGCTAAGGTGTATGTATACTTTCGACTCCAACTGTAGCTAATTAGCACAGGTAGTCCATTCTGTTTTCCATAAACAAGCGATGTAATATGGAAATATGGAACACCAACCCTAACCCTATAAAGAAAGTGTGTATCAATTTAAACTTATTTTTATTATTTATTATTTTTAACCGATATGGAAGATAAGGTCCTTATGCTTCCGAAACCGTACCGCAAGCGATGCGCGTTAATGTTCAGGCCAAGCGTTGCGGCTCTTAACAAAACTCCCCGTTACAGAAGACGCCTTCGTCTAATGACTCTTATGTGTAATGCAATGGCTACGTCTATGCCTACAGTACGGTCAAAATAAAACATAATGGGAGAGATTAATACGGAATGGTTTAAAGATATTCCAGGTTATATACTTTTTTGTAAAATAAATCAGGCTATGTGTGTGAACTGGGCCTAGGCCAGCACTACTATTAGTGGCAAGAAGGAGAGGTTGACAGTCCATAAACCAACATGTTTATATTATTTTCATGTTGTTTTATATTAAGATATACTGTATATACAGTAGTATAAATGCATTTTAGATATAGCGTTTTGAGTAACTATCCACACTATACAACATTTGACTCAACTCAGCTATTGCGAGCTGATGGCTCTGATGCAAAGTAGAGTGCGTGATGACATCATCACCGACTGGTCGTTGCAGGAAGTGGCAACCTGGAAGTTGATTTCGGAAAAGGTTAGCTGGAATTTCTTTCAACAGCTCATTATTGTAAGTATCCCTATGTTATCTATTAACGACTAAATGTTGACACAAATATGAAATATTTATTTGACCATTCGAGTCATGGTCTTAGTTCGTCTTACTTCGGAGAGAGATCAGAAGATTGTTTCCATTTTCGGCAAGCTAACGGTATACAACTCGATAACGTTAGTTAGCTAGCTAACAGTGTCCAGCTCCGAATATAGTCTTCATATCCCAAGACGGACTCACGTTACTATGTATGTTTGTCTCATGGTTGTTAAGCGTTTTAGTATTTACTTTTGCTGGCAGTGAACGAACTGGAGAAATGTTTAACTATTAGTTGCGCTAGTTAGATAGTTCTGTGACAACGGACCTGACAAAAAAAACAACCCTTGCTCACCTTTCTTTGACTGTTGACATGCTCACAGGGATGTAATCATTAATCGTTTTGCAAGTAAAACGATATTCGACAAATTGAGGTAGGACCCTCCCTGTTTCGTATGCTTCCGAGACATTTTGCAACAGAGTCGGCGTAATGAATACGGGTGATGTTCCCCAATGCTGCAAAGTGGCCTGAGTGAGAACGTTTGGGAACCCCTGCTCTAACATGTTGGCTCAGCATTCCCGAACAGTTCAATTACAAGTCAGAATGTTGAATAAACGTACGTTACCTGTTGTTCGCTGATTTTGTCCTCATGTCCGAGGTAATCTGTGACAAGAATATCCACAGAGAAGTGTTATTAACCCGACTGTCAGCACGCAGGTCTGTATATCGGTTTTGTATTTCCGGTTTTGTATTTCTGAAGTGATTCGCATGCGACAAACATTTGCACAATATGTAAACAATGACCGAGCTTAACCAAACGCTGTCCCATCAATATATATATATATATATATATATATATATATATATAACCTTTATTTAACAAGGCAGGTCAGTGCCTTAGACCGCTGTGCCGCTCTGGAAATATACATTGGGTTTGGGCTATAAGTGTAAATTAGATTTTTTTCAGAGGCAGATGTAGAGGAGCTCTGCAGGGTAGAATGGAAACAGTGGCTTGTGAAAACAATAGCCATTTCCCGTAGTTTTTTTGTTTTATTGATGGGTACCCTGACTGGCCTCAATACCGATCACTGCTGTATACTAATGCCCCCTTTCTCAGTCTTAACTGGCCTGCTACACTGCAGCCATCGGGAGCCCAAATTGCCATCAGCAATTGAGGGAATGCTTCCTTTGAAATCAATGACAGCTTCTATACTGTTTGAGTTGCGTCACGCGTTGGTTTAACTCTCGATGGCTGATGCGTTTTCTTGCAAATTAAAATAATGAGAAATAAAGTTGATTTGGGTGGGTTTCTGTGTAGCAGATCGAACGTCACATTGATGGCAACGTGTGTAGTGTAGCTGAAGTGTTACTGTGTGTGTGTGTGTGCACGCTCCTGTGTGTGTGTGTGTTCCCCAAGCCTCCATCCCTACTTGTCTGATTTGCTATTCATGGCAATGACAACAATAGAAGAATGTTGAGAATGTGAAATTATCATTATGAAAATGTTTGCTTGCATCAGAGTGTAGTTAGGCTGAGCCCACTCTGTAGGGCTGTTTGTCATTCATTATGGCCAGTTACTGCATGATTACGCCCATCAGAAAGAGCCTGACGTGATTTGCCTGCCCTGAGGCACTGTCCCGGCCTCTGCACAGCCTCCAACTGATTGGCATGATTTTGTGCTTGACAATTGGTACATGATCCTGCTGCACTTATACAGCAGCATAATTGGTAGCTAGAAGGTCAGTGTTTTGAAACAGTAGTATACAGATCATTGTTACGTTAGCGCTACGCTATCTTTAGTCGCCTTGGATACATTTTTAACTGCTTTATCAGACTTCTGATCTATATGAAACTTTGCAGTAGCCTACATTTAAGCTACTTGTAAGCTTCTTTTTTTTGGGTAAGATTTTAAGCTTAGATATCCAAGCAGCTGCCTTTTAATGTATCAGAGCGCCTCATTTTTCATGTTGGATCAGAGTGTTGAGTGGGTCTTCGTATTGGTAGAGAAACATTACCCCTGCTGTGTTACCCTCTGAAATGAAAGGTCAAAGTACAGACCCTTGTTGCTGTGTGTGTGTATGTGTTTGTGTCCTTGCGTACTGCACACTGTGCTGTTTCAGCTGGAGCAGTGGGGGGAGAGAGGGCTGGAGCAGTGGGGGGAGAGGGAGAGAATCAGTTATAGAACCCATTGCCCTTTATGGTTGTGAGGTCTGGGGTCCGCTCACCAAACTTCACAAAATGAGACAAACACCAAATTGAGACTCTGCGTGTAACATTCTGCAAGAATATCCTTTGTGTACATCAAAAACCACCAAATAATGCATGCAGAGAAGAATTAGGCCGATACCCGCTAATTATCAAAATCCAGAAAAGAGCCGTTAAATTCTACAACCACCTAAAAGGAAGCGATTCCCAAACCTTCCATAACAAAGCCATCACCTACAGAGAGTTGAACCTGGAGAAGAGTCCCCTAAGGAAGCTGGTCCTGGGGAACACAAACTGACCCTACAGAGCCCCAGGACAGCAACACAATTAGACCTAACCAAATCATGAGAAAACAAAAAGAGAATTACTTGACACATTGGAACTAACAAAAAAACAGAGCAAACTAGAATACCTGACCACTGTGACTGACCCAAAATTAAGGAAAGCTTTTACTATGTACAGACTCAGTGAGCATAGCCTTGCTATTGAGAAAGACCGCCGTAGGCAGACCTGGCTCTCAAGAGAAGACAGGCTATGTGCACACTGACCACAAAATGAGGTGGAAACTGAGCTGCACTTCCTAACCTCCTGCCAAATGTATGTCCATATTAGAGACACATAATTCCCCCACACATATCTCACAGCAGCAAGATTTGTGACCAGTTGCCACAAGAAAAGGGCAACCAGTGAAGAACAAACACCATTGTAAATATAACCCATATTTATGTTTACTTATTTGTTTTAGCTATTTGTTTGAACTATTTGCACATTGTTACAACACTGTATATAGCGAAAATATGACATTTGAAATGTCTTTATTATTTTGGAACTTCTGAGTGTAATGTTTACTGTACATTTTTGTTTGCCAAAGCAAGTGAAGTAGATTGTAATGTTAACATATGTTTCCCATGCCAATAAAGCCCTTAAATTGAAATTTAATTGAATTGAATTGAGAGCGAGAGCTAGATTAGTGGGGAGAGCGAGCGAGAGAGAGGGGGAGAGCTGGAGCCGTGTGGAGAGAGAGAGAAAGAGAGAGAGCTGGAGCAGTGGGGGGAGAGAGAGACTGCACAGGCAGCTCTTTCCCTTGCTGGTCTACAGTTTAAAATATCCAAAACGTAATGAGACTCAAGCCATGTCCTGTTAGCACCTTTCCTTCTAAGAGTGTAGGTGTGATATCTAGAACCAAAAAGGATTCTACGGCTGTCCCCATAGGAGCACCCTTTGAAGAACTGTTTTTAGTTCCTGGTAGAACCTTTTTGGTTCCAGGTAGAACCATTTTAGGTTTAATCTAGAACCCTTTAATCCACAGATGGTTCTACATGGAACCCAAAAGGGTTCTACCTGGAACTAAAAATGGTTCTTCAAAGGGTTCTCCTATGGGGACAGCCAATGAACCCTTTTGGAACCCTTTTTTCTAAGAGTGTAGGAATACAGTATGTTTAACAACAACTGGAAAAGACTAACAGTAATATAGGTGTGGTACTCTTGTTTTCCCCTCTGCTTTATTAAAGGATTTTTAAATTATTGCATTTTGTGTGTATGTTGTGTGGATGGGTGTGGAGAAAAAAAAAATCCCCCAAAGTATAACAAAAATTCTACAACTTTTTACACTGTGTGTGTATCATTCTGTGGTTGACACATAGCTTGCCACAGGAAGTGCTAAGCTGTCTCTGTCTCTCTGTGGTTGGAGCCTTTAGGACCCCCGTACCTCACGCCTCACCCTTGACTTACACCCTCCTCCCTGAGGAGGACACTGGGCCGTTTCCTGCCCCCTCACAGGGCTCTAGTTGGAAATGTTGGCCGGCCCCCTGCTTGTTTGTTTTGGTGGAATGCTCAACAGCGGGTTATATTTTTTGGCACTTTCTCAGCAGTAGTTGCTGCTTTCAGGGTTAAGCCAGGGTTGGTTGAAGCATAGCGGTTACAGCAGGGTTTGGAGGGTTGATGCGGGGCAATGTTTTTGGGGTGGCACTTCTCTCTCACCCCTGTCGTCCCTCCTCTCTCTCTACTCTCCGCCACCTGTTGGCCGGCCCTTCTCACAGACAGTCTCCTTGAATAGTTACGATGAGTGTGAGTGAAGGGTTATGTTTTTGGAGTCATTGGCTCTTCTGTCTCACCTCTGTCATTCCTTTTCTCCCCCCTCTTCCCCACCTGGCTGGTAGTCCCCTCTCTCAGTCCCCCCTGCTGACAGGCTTGTTTGTGGGCCATTGGTTTTCACAGTCCTTGGGTCAGTTCCCTGACCCAGTCAGACCACAGGGTAGTCCAGGACAAACCACACTAGAATCTGGGAGCGTAGAGCTGGGGAGGGAGGTGCGATAATACAGTAATAATCCTGTAATAACACAGTAATAAGTAAGAGGTTATCAACAAGGCACTATGCGTTCTATGGAAAATAATGAAGGTGTGTTCCAAAATGCGCTAGTGGAGTGGAACTCACCGTTCACAGAGTTGCATTATTTCCAGAGAACGCAGAGAGTTGATTATCCCTTTTATATCATGGCTATAATTTAACACATTTGCCACTAGAATGTGTTTGTTTGCCGGTAGAAATGTGTTCAACATCCACTGAAGTAGCTAGCAAGTTTACTATAGCTACAGTAGTTGCCGTGGTATCCAAACAGAAATACTTCCTAGTTTAGCTAACCAAACCATCAGACCTAGCTTGCTATTCTAAAAATCTAATTCGACAAATTTGACTTTTGCTTTCAAAAGTAATTCAAACAAAACATGTAAGAATTAACTATAGCCATTGAATTCTACCGTGCCGATATACTGTATTGTGCATTATTTAAGCAATAAGGCACGAGCTGGTGTGGTATATGGCCAATATACCACTGCTAAGGGATGTTCTTACGCCTGCATACAGCCGTTAGCCGTGGTATATAGGCATATGACACAAACCCCAGAGGTACCTTATTGCTATTAAAAACTGGTTCCTAAAGTAATTAGAGCAGTAAAAATAAATGTTTGTCATACCTGTGGTATACAGTCTGTTATACCACAGCTGTCACCCAATCAGCATCCAGGGCTCGAACCACCCAGTTCATAAAAGGAAATAATGCACGCTCTAGAATGCCCTTCAATCCAATCAGAAACATTATTCAACAATGCCATGCTACAACCCTGTAACCACCCTGTAATAACATAATACACTAGCAGAAGGAACCACTCAATTCGCTGTTTGTTTGCAATTTAGGCTAAAGGAGCTATTTTGGTATTGTACGGTTTAATAGGTCTAGTCTGTGGTTTTCAGTGAGGAAAAAATTTGAATTAGCACTAGTTCCCAGTTCTCACGCTCATCGGGATGATCCATGTTTTTTTATGTAAACAAAGTTACTGTACTTGTGACACGGCATTACCAAGGTTTAAACACTGTCTCCCCGTGGCATTTCATTCTGTAGATTTCTGTCTCCACATCTTAAACCCTCTACAAACATCAGCCTGCATTTATACGCCCACATTTCACTGTTCTGTTTATTTATCCAGGATTCTGAGAGGAGAAATTGGTGCCTATGCTTAAGTTAGATCTTAAAAATATAATTTCAGACCAACAAACAGAGCCAGCAAAGGGATAATTAACCGGAGAGGAGACCGAAGGTATGGAGAGAGCCAAACCCAGACACCAGATCCCGGATGGCTCTTGTCTAGTCCTATCCTGGACCCTCTTACTGGCCAGTGTTGGGATTGGCTGAGAAGTGCTGACTCATTGTGGAAGGTTTGCCTGGCCAACAGATTCGACAACTAAAAATGTCTGTCTGTCCAAAAACATAAATGGCACTGCAATGACAACATATTGTCCATTATTTGGTTGTTTGTTTTACACAATATTGCTGGATTTGTACATCATCAAAATAAAACTAGCCTATGTATTAGCCTTCGAACCTTATTTCATCCCATTACTTTTCCTTTAATGTGCACATCAGAGAGAGTGTAGCCTAACTGATGCTGTCTGTGAAATACTTGGCGGTGTTCTCTCCCCTACCAGTCTGCCACTGAGGGCCAGTTCAAAGCAATATGTATGAGTTCTGGTGTGAGTTTTGAGTGAGGAATGGTTTCTTAAATCGCTGGCCTGTCAGATCAGAGATCAGAGCCGGTCATACCAGGGCCATGATGTTTGGCCAGCTCTGTGCATTCAGACTGAGTGGGATCTTTGATGGAATCTGGTGTTTGTGTAAAGTTGGGGGGCTGAGGAGAGTGTTAGCGTGGGGTACTGGGGAGGCTTAGTGGTAGCAGCGCTGATGGGGAGGCAGTGGTGACGGTGTGGGGGGCAGACGGAGATGTTTGAAAGGGTCCCTTTGTGCCCCTAGACCAGACCATCACACAGAACACACACCTTACCCCCTCTCACCTGTCAATCACTCCTACATGGGGATATGAGAAACAGTACAGTACATAGAGCTCACACCAGAATGAAGTGGACCACTACACTACACTACACACTATCTGTCTACTTCAGAATAGGCAGGCCAGTTGTGTGTAACATGAGCTAACATCAGGATTTCCTTAATAACAAGCCCATGCTGTCTCCAGTAGGTATGTCCCCCCGACAGCCAAGGGGACATCTCTCTGACCACCCCCTCTACCCCACAGGTCCTTCTCACAGTGACTCAGTCCTTCTGTAGCAGTAGGGAGGGATGAGGAGGGACGAAAGGGACGCATGCTGGAAGTAGTAAGTCAGAAAGGTTAGGAATAGATGACTTAAATAAACCGCTTAAGGCCTACGTTTAGGAGCAGTGAGTGAAGTCAGCCCCACCCCCTGTCAAGCTGCTGCTACCCCCCTCTTGGCCCCCTGCTCTCCCCAGAACCCTTCATCCTGTCCAGTTCATTAACCTAAACAGCAGGGGAAAATCAGCCAAACCCCTAAAACCCAGACAAGCTCTCAGAGGGGGGCATATACGACAGACTGATGATCAACACTCACATTGCCTGGGAAGTGTGTGTGGGCGCGGGCTGTGTGTTCTTAAGTGCTGGCTTGTGGGTGGGTTTGTTAGTGCACAGATCCTAGCTTGTGTGAAATATATATTCAAATGTACGTATCTAACACAATACTCTTATTTGCTCTCCTTAGCTTCAGCATGCCTCTTTCTAAAACAAAACAGTGTCCTGGCATCGTGTGTGTGGGGTATATTATTTGAAGTGTGCAAATGTGCTAGGGCATAGTCCTATATGGTTTTCATCTGTTCTTAAATATACAGTATAAATACTTCCTATGAAAAATGCCATTCCTCATATTCACCCCATTTTACGGCTGTGTCTCAAATGGCACCTTACTCCCTATAGGCTAGTGCGCTACCGTAGTGCTCTGGTCAATAGTAGTGCACTATATTAGGTATATGGTGCCATTTGGGACTCAACTTGGGCTACATGCAGTCTTTCCTAACCAGAGAGCTCCTTTCTCCCTGGTCTTGTTAGCTCTGTTTCTGTTGCTTATCAGGACCTAGTAGGCTTTAGTGTGACAGAGCTACCAAATAGAGGAGGGGCAGTCACTCTGTTTATAAGTCCCTTTCCAAGTAAAACAAACCTGCCATTTTAGCCCAATTAGAACATAAGCACTGAGGGAGAGAGAGCGAGAGTGTAGACTGGGAGATTTTGCCTAGGGCGGCAGGTAGCCTAGCGGTTAAGAGCTTTGGGCCAGTAACTGAAAGGTTGCTGGTTCGAATTCCTGAGCCAACTAGGTGAAAAATCTTAAGAGCGTCTGCTATATGACTTAAATGTAAACAATGTCAGTGTATAGAGAGAGAATGCTTCAGGATCCGTAATGTGGCCAATGAGTAAGAAGATGTTTGTTAATTAAATGAAAATTCTGGTGTTTGGAGGATATTGGCATGGGTGTTGATTATCACTTAATTAACAAACATCTTCCTACTCATTGGCCACATTACGGACGTTTTACCAACATATTCAAATAATGATTTACATATTTTCATTAACTTTATTTTGATGAATTTATTCATACTATTTCATCCTTCCACAAAATATAGTCCCGACACAAATCTAAGGTTGCTACCCAAGCCGGCTTGTTCGTTCTATCTGTTTGGTTGCCAGAGACACGAGACAGTCGTTAAGCTTTTTGTTCTGTATCTATGTTGTTCGTTCTAAATGTTCTATTGGCTGGCAACATTCTTATCCCTTGCTTGCTAGCTAGCCAACTACAGCTAACTTACAGTCACGTCAAACAGTGCAGCCAGAATAACTGCAAAGTAGCATTTGCATTTGTTTAAGCTGTTTTCTAGTGACATTTATTTGGATACATCCATAACAATGAGCTAATGATGCACAATTTCACATGGCATAGAAAATGTGCTCTCTTGTCAGGACACTGTTGATCAGAGGAGCTAGCCAACAACACAGCTACAGTAACACAATCACTTCAAACTGAAGCTGGAAAGACTGCAAACTAGCTGCACTGTTTTGTTTGACCTGTTTTCTATTGACATTTCTTTGTATATATCTATAAAAATTCTGCTGATTCATGATTTCGACTGGCTGAGAAAAGCTGCTTGCCCTGTGTGTCTCATTACTATGGGACAGCTGGATATTGAATTTCAATACTGAAACAATGTTGTAAATGTCAGTGAGATGCATTTTACATTAGAGATCATGTTTATAAATTGTCTGGCTGGGCTGATGAGACAGTGAGATGGAACAGAGTAAGTAGGCATTTCAACATCATAGCTGTAGCCGGTGGTAAACTTGTGGAATAGACATGCGGTTTTAACGAATCCACGTCCAGGATTAGACCCACCCGTTGTATAAACACATGATAAACAACAAGAGTGATAAGAAGAAACCGGCAGAGAGAACAGAAGAGAGTGGGCCTTAACTGCCTTTTATATGACATTAACTGTACTGTGTGCAGTGTCTACCTTTGGTTTTCAGGTGATTCATTGTAGGCTGTCCAATGAGGGTCCTTTAGTGCCCCCTAGAGGATTTCTGTAAAACTAGTAAACAAACACTGCTATAAAACAGTCTGCAGTGCAGTCATGCAAATACTGTTGCTTAGCTGACCAGTTTTTTTTTCTTCACCTTTTTTCAGTTACAGTATGACTCATGGCAATACACAAAAACATAGGAAAACCTGAATAGGCATTCCTTTCTTTAAATCTGGAGTTCCTTTTGATACAGCTTAGCTTTGTTTCTGCTCCTGTCATATAGCTAAGAGCTTGGTCAATATAATAGATGCAGTCCTACATAAAATGTTTATTCAAAATGTAACATCCATGCCTCAATTGTCACTGACAGGGTTGTTCCACTAGCTTGTGGCTCGTGCAAGAGCCTCCTTGCTCTGTCTGTGTGTGTGTGTGTGTTACAGAGTGGAGGGGTCTGGGCAGTGTTCCCGTGTCCATGCATGGCCCCCAGAGTAAAGTAAACACAGCGCTCTTTTCTCATCCCAGCCGTCAGCAGGCTCTCCCCAGGCCCAAGCCAGAGACCACACACCCAGACCACACACACACACACACACACACACACTGCCCAGACCCGACCGCTCCACAGCACAGATCCCTCCACACACTCTCTCACATACACACAGACCACACAGCGCCAGCTCAGGCCCCTCGCACGCAACTGAGCAGAGCTGTCGTTCTGCCCAGCCTGTGTGTGTGTGTACACAAGATGGGGATCGAAACACTCCTGTTGAGGGAACACAACAATTGTAGACATTTTGTGCAGATGAAGACAGACTAACCCCTATATTCCCAACCGCCCCCTCCACTCAAACTCCCCTTCTAAACATATGGGCTTGATGAACGACAGACGAGGGGCTTGTTTAAGGCCTGTTAGCCTCTTATCGTCTCCATGTCAGATCCCCTGCCCCTAGATTTCCTCTGACAAGCCCACTGCAACGGAGGTTAGGTTAGGCTACACGAGTTAGGCCTACATCCCCTTTGAGTTATCAGACCCCCATCTCTTTAGGATGTCATTGTGAGTGTGTGTGAACTCACATTATAGCCTAGTAGAATTGCTGTTCTATTATTCTGTGTGTGTTGCTAGCTAGGAGCCGCTCTCTGGACTGGTTAGATGTGTGCTTTTGTGAATGTGCTGAATCATTTTGAAGGAGTGTTTTTTTTTTACATATTGTATATTTTGTAAACTTGTAAACCAGGAGCCTCCTAGGTTTTGTATTGAAGTCAATGTACTCAGAGGAGGACAGAAACTATCTGTCCTCCGGCTCCAACATGGTGGTACCCTACAGAGGGCTTCTTCACCTGTGGGATCGTCTGAGACAAGCTACCCAGACAGCTGATGAAAGGATTATTTCTGTTTTAAATAAAGCCCTTTTGTGGGGAAAAACACATTCTGATTGGCTGGGCCTGTCTCCCTAGTGGGTGGGCCTGGGACAGTCATGTGAAATCCATAGATTAGGGCCTAATTAATGTATTTCAATTGACTGATTTCCTTATATGAACTGTAACTTGAAATTGTTGCATGTTGCATTTATATTTTTGTTCTGTATAGTTTTATCTAAAAAATAATTAAAAAAAAGTTATGTTCCACTGAGGAGGATGGTCCTCCCCCTTCCTCCTCTGAGGAGCCTCCACTGCTGCTACATGGCCTACACACACACACATGCACTCTCCTCTAGATAGTAGGGTAAGGCTAGCTATTCGGTCTCTTACACAAACACACACGTTGTGTAGGTTAGGCTATGTGGAATCGATGATGGAGAGCAGGTTTATTTATCCTACTCTCTGAGGTTTACATTCCTCCTTTCCTCCCTCTCTTTCTCTCTCTCTCTCTTGGTCCGGTCAGAGCTCCTACCAGCACCCTCATGTCCTGTGTTTGTAGATGTTGTAGCCTTTTCTTTCAAACTCTGCAAAATAAAACATTATAAAGGTTCATACATGCTTATAAGTAATAAGACATCAGCCTATAGCTGTGCTCTACACATTGCAGCTGTTTTTCTGTCTCCTGGTTTCTGTATTAGACTAATATTCGTGTTATGTGTCCTTCTGTCTTTCTCCCCTGCCGTGTTCACAGGTTGCTGACTGACGTTCTCCGTGTTCCTGCACACGCGTGACCCCCACCATGTCTCGTGTCCACCAGCCCCCCCTTGTGACGGGCATCTCACCCAACGAGGGCACCTCATGGACCAAGGTCACCATCCGAGGAGAGAACCTGGGCACTGGCCCAGCAGACCTCGTTGGTAAGAGTATGACACACACACACACACACACACACACACACACACACACACACGGTTGGACACAAATATAGATTGCCCAATGTAATTCATTGCTGTGGTTGTTTTTGATGCATACAATTATTCAGTTTTGTATGTAAGTGTTTTCACTGGCATTGACGATAATTGTTTGTGTGTGTTGTGTATGAGAGAGAGTGTGTTAGACAGAGTGTTAGTCTATGGATCTTCCCAGTGAAGTAGGGTTCATGCCGTTATGACCCTTCGTCAGAGTCAGACTGAGTGACTTTCATTAATTTACTCAGAGCCTGGCTAGAGCCTGGCAAGCCTACAGTCTACCACAGAACACACTGGACCTTAGTCAGCCTTGGTCAGGCTCTGCTTACATTACACAGAGTGTTTGTTGCTGTTTATCAAATGAAAGGTTTTCATGACTTTTTGAAGGGAAATTCTGAAATTACTTTTCGTTTCTGAGTGAAACCTCTGCCTAATTCACAATTTTATATACCCAGCCAAGATAAAAAATTAAGACTGTATTTAAAGGTTTTAGAACATAATTAAACTAACAGCCTACATTTAAAAGATGTGATTTAAATGTTGAAACATAATAAGATTTCTGAATAATATGTTATTGCAGGTTTTTGGTATTTGTTCATTTAATTTAGGCCTAAAATAGCATTTTCTAAACTTTGTGGTAAAGATGTATTTGTCAAATTTTTGAAAATAAAATGTAAAGATTGTTAGACTGGACACATTTGCTACAAAATTATTGTCAAAATTATTGTCAAGGATATCAACATTTCAAGCTTTTTTTGGGTTAGAATATTATAGCAATGACGGGAATATTTTATTAATATGGTAGTCAATATGCAGTGATATCAGTTATGATGATTTGTTATTAAAAGGGAGACATATTAACATATTTGTTAACACAACAAAACAATACATTTGATACTCCCAACTAAATACTGCATGTCATGTTTTTATCAAATTTGATCAAAATGTAATTGACCAAAACTATTAGATGTTTTAGAATTATGGGTTAATTGTTTTTACAGAATTACAATAATTTGTTTTGTTTTAAATGTATATCTTTTTTTGTTTGATATTTGTCATTTTTGGCAAATTAAGTTGTGCTAATGTAAAGAAAATAAACTGTACTTCCATAATTCTTTTAGCTGCTATTTCAAACTGCCTTATTGTGGAACATCCGTTGCTTAGAATTAAACTCTTGTCGATTCTGCGTTTATTTGGATGTAAATGCCCTGAATGTTTTGCATTGTCAAAATGTCACCACTAATTTCCCTAGAATTTCAGTATTATTTTCATCAATTAGAATTGATCCACCCACAAATGAAAACCAAAGCCCACGAACTGAGAGCGGCAGAAATCCCCAAAATATGGCCTCACACACGACTGCACTTGGCAGGCTGAGCCCTGGCCAATGATTTATATCTACACTATATATACGAAAATATGTGGACACCCCTTAAATTAGTGGATTGTAAATTGTAAGGGCTGTTATTGTGAAGTGGAAACGTCTAGGAGCAACAACGGCTCAGCCGCAAAGTGGTAGGCCACACAAGCTCACAGAACGGGGCATTGGACTCTGGAGCAGTGGAAATGCGTTCTCTGGAGTGATGAATCACGCTTCACCAATTCTGGGTTTGGCGGATGCCAGGAGAACGCTACCTGCCCCAATGCATTGTGCCAACTGTTAAGTTTGGTGGTGGAGGAATAATGGTCTGGGGCTGTTCTTCATGGTTCGGGCTAGGCCTGCTCCCAAGTGGCACAGTGGTCTAAGACACCGCATCTCAGTGCTAATGAAATTTCCCCCCCGGGGGATCAATAAAGTACCTATCTATCTATGTATCTATCTATCTATCTATCTATCTATCTGTCTATCTATCTGCGTCACTACAGACAACCTGTTTCGAATCCAAATGTATCACAACCGGCTGTGATTGACAGTCCCCTAGGTGGGCGCACAATTGGCCCAGCGTTGTCCGAGTTTGGCCGGTGTAGGCCATCATTGTAAATAAGAATTTGTTCTGAACTGACTTGCCTAGTTAAATAAAGGTAAAAATATATATATATTTTTAAAAAATATGCTGCTTAGTTCCAGTGAAGGGATATCTTAACGCTACAGCATACAATGACATTCTAGACTATTCTGTGCTTGCATCTTTGTGGCAACAGTTTGGGGAAGGCCCTTTCCTGTTTCAGCATGACAATGCCCCCGTGCACAAAGCGAGGTCTATACAGAAATGGTTTGTCGAAATCGGTGTTGAAGAACTTGACTGGCCTGCACAGAGCCATGACCTCAACCATATCAAACACCTTTGGGATGAATTGGAATGCAGACTGTGAGCCAGGCCTAATCACCTAACATTAGTGCCCAACCTCACTAATGCTCTTGTGGCTGAATAAAATCAAGTCCCAGGCAGCAATTTTCCAACATCTAGTGGAAAGCCTTCCCAGAAGAGTGGAGGATGTTATAGCAGCAAAGGGGGAGACCATATTAATGCCCATGATTTTGGAATGAGATGTTCGACGAGCAGGTGTCCACATTCATTTGGTCATGTAGTGCATTTCTGACCACTAATGTCCCTTGAGCCTGAAATTAGCCTATTAGATGTCAGATAGCAACACGTGTGTGTGTTAGTGCATATACTATATATTCAAACAAAACAACCACTACAGAACAAAGGCAGGAAATGTGCTTTAATTTAATTACTGTTTTATTATTCACAGTTTGTTTCAATGGTTATTTGTTGATCATCTCTCACAGGCTTTTATGGTGTTTGAGTACAGTCATTTGTAGCTCTCTGTCCAGTTCCCTTTGGTCAGATAAATCAAAGGAGGTGGTTTCACTCTCTCTTTCTTTTTCTTCTCTCTCTTTCTCTCTCTCTCTCGCTCTCTATCACTGTCTTTCTCTCCTCTCTCTAAACTTCTCTTTACTCCATGAGAAGGGTCACAGAAAGATAAATAAAAGAGACAGTGTAGAAGTAGAGTAAATAGATCTTTAATGAACCACTTAGCAGTGAAGTGACAGCATTCTGTGTGGAGAGAATGATGAAGCTGTGTCAGACTTGTCAGGGCTACACAGGATTGACTGGACCCTGGGCTGAGCTTTGACCCCTCATGACAGGTTTATTAAACTGCTGTTTGTGTCATGGCTTTTCTCTCAGTGTATCTCTGTGTTATTACTTGTCCTGTTGCTGTAAGCGTGCCTATATATTTCTCTCTCTCTCACTCCCCCCCTCTCTCAGGTCTCTCCATCTGTGGTCACAACTGCCTGCTGACGGCTGAGTGGATGTCAGCCAGTAAAATAGTGTGTCATGTGGGCCCTGCCAAAGACGATAAGGGAGAGATCATCGTCAGCACCAAGTCAGGAGGACACGGCACATCCACTGTCTCCTTCAAACTGCTCAAGGCTGAGAAGATCGGTAAGGTAGTGCTGCGGCTCTCGGCAACCACTTCAGTTCTAATACAGGTCTCTCTGTCAATCATCGGAGGAACTCTAGAACGACTACTCATTGGCGCAAGTACAGACAAGCTTCCTGAGTATTACCAAGCAGGGGCAGCGGGGAACTACAGTAGAGACTCATACTGTTTTGTCCTTCGTTGCTGTACAAACTGTATAGTAGTTCTGTCGGGTACTATTATTGAGTGTGTGTGATCTGGGCCGTCCCTCAGTGATGATGTGTTTCCTGTGTGTGTCTGTGCTCTAGGTATCCTGGACCAGTCTGCTGTGTGGGTGGATGAGATGAACTATTACGACATGAGAACTGACCGCAACAAAGGCATCTCTCCCCTCTCCCTACGACCCAGCAATCCATTGGGCATCGACGTAGACAAGTAGGGACATGCATACATACACACACACACACACACACACACACACACACACACACACACACACACATGCGTGCTACACGCACTGCACACACTACACTACTCACGCACGCACACACACACACACACACACACACACACACACACACACACATACATACATAAACACACAGGTTCTAGTATTTGATTCATGGTTTAGGTCTGTAAACAGAAACAAAGGATCCCCATGTGGAGGTGTTTGAAATGTTATGCCAACACAGCAATGGCTCAACTGCACAAGGGGCTGGAGACAACCTCATTGTGTTTAAAGGAGAGAGAAGGGAAGAAGAAGAAAGGAAATAGTTGAAAAGAAAGAGTGCAGCCCACCACACATGGTCATACCAGGCGTTTGGTGTGGCCTCTGCCTCCCACGCGCCTGGTAGAGAAAGCACAGCCTGTAATATAATGTATAGTTGAGTTTGTATACTTTAGTTCTGGTATGTCTGTGCTCTAGGCCCTCTGATGTTTGTTTGGTTTAGAGGGGCCAGGGGCCAAGTGACCACTCATGGCCAGGGAGGAGAGCCCCTGACTGAGCCGCAAACCCTCCATGTCCAGGGTCACTTTCCTGGGCATACAACCAAGTCAGTTAGCCCGAACTAAGAAACTATGGTTCCTTCTCTTCATGTTATTAGCCACATGAAAGACATTCTCCGGTACTTTGGCGACAAGTAAGTGTTTTTTTTAGTTTTTTTTAAGCAGAGTTTAAGTCCCTTACCTTTAATTAGCCATGAAATCCATAGTTTGAAAGTAACTGCTTTTTAATTCTAATTTTATTTAATTTAACCTTTATTTAACTAGGCAAGTCAGTTAAGAACAAATTATTATTTACAATGACGGCCAATCACAAGGCAAAAGGCCTCCTGTGGGGATGGGGGATTACAAATAAAAATATAGGACAAAACACACATCACGATAAGATAGACACCACACCACAACACTACATAAAGAGAGACCCAAGACAACCACACAGCATGGCAGCAACACATGACAACACAGCATGGTAGCAACACAACATGACAACAACATGGCAGCAGCACAACATGGTAGCAGCACAAAACATGGTACAAACGTTATCGGGCACAGACAACAGCAAGAGGGTAGAGACAACAATACATCACGCGAAGCAGCCATATCTGTCAGTAAGAGTGTCCATGATGAATAAAGAGATTGAGATAAAACTGTCCAGTTTGAGTGTTTGTTGCAGCTCGATCCAGTCGCTAGATGCCGTGAACTGAAAAAGAGGAGCGACCCAGGGATGTGTGTGCTTTGGGGACCTTTAACAGAATGTGACTGGCAGATCGGGTGTTGTATGTGGAGGATGAGGGCTGCAGTAGATATCTCAGATAGGGGGGAGTGAGGCCTAAGAGGGTTTTATAAATAAGCATCAACCAGTGGGTCTTGCGACGAGCATACACAGATGGAAGCTATGCGGCGCCATTTTGCCTACCCCGACATGGGCCAGCCCCCTAGCAATTAGAGCTTCAGCCAATGAGCTTCAGCCCTTCGCCATTTGAGTGACTGTTAGCAAGATGTACACACAGTAGAGCGCGAGAGAGAGAGAGAGAGCAATGATGTGACGTAGTATGCAATTTTCGTTGACTGCTTTTGGGGCTACTTTCAGAACTGCTGGCTAAAAAGTTTACAAAAGTACCAGAGAATATGTTTCAAGTGAAGACACTGGTCCATGAAAATGGACACACACACACTGCACAGTACAAACACATCACATTAATGAATGTAGCCAATGCTGTTTATTAAAGTGACAGTGGCTAGCTATCCAACCAGACACAGCTGACCAGGAGAAGCGGAATGGATGGAGTCGGACAACCTTTTAGTAATTGTTTAATAATTCAATAAGTTTCAACCCATGTTTATAATTACGAGGTCTTGAGCCAATTTGAAGAAGTTTGTCCGGTGGTGATGTCACTGGCTGGTTATTCCAACAGAGAGGTCAGACAGGAAGTAATCTTGTCAGTCTGCAAAACACTTCCTGGTGATGTCATCATCAACCTGTTCCTTTTTATTTTGGTCCACACGCTACAGAGTAACAAACCTCGTCTGAGCCGCAATGCTTGAATGATAATATCCAACTGTAACTGCTTGTTTTGAGTTAGCCTACTGAACTGCATGAATAGTAAGATGAGGTTTTCTCTCAGCGTCTACGTATGTGCTTCCTGTCTGTAGAGCAAAGCAGCAGATCCGGAACATGTGAGAGCAGGCTTTGATAACGTGCCAGGTATGGAGATGAGGGAATAACTTAACGGACTGAGAAAGTTGTTTCTCTCACTTTTGCTCAATAACTCTCTCTCTGTCGTTCTCTCTCTCATTCGAGATACATGTGTAGATGTAATATGCCACATAGCAGAATCTTTGTAAAGCGACGTATAGTACAGCGCAACCATTTTTAGTATGCTAACGTGATCTCTGTGCAAATTCAATCTGCAAACTTAGTTGTTCACGCCACACTCTTACCAACTGAGCCACAAAGTTACAAGATTGTTAGAAGAGCATGGGTACTTTGAGGCGAAAGTGTGGTGAATGGTTTGAGAGTTGAATTGATGTTAACCTTCCATGATGATCAAACTTGCACCTTCACCCCTCCCTTTCTCTCTCTCCCACTTCTTTCCCATGACAACCCATCTTTACTGAGATAATTCTGCTCTATGATGTGTGTTTGTGTGTGTGTGTGTAATCACTCCCTGAGGGCTCAGTGTGCTCCAGTACATTACATTACAGCATGGGGGGGGTGGTTAGTTTAGGGTTTAGTTTGTGTAACCCACGGGTCATTACCACAGATCAAACCTCCTTAACTTAACGAACTCTGGGTCCTCAAGGGGCCCACAGGCGTCACACACTGCTCTTCCCACGCCCGGGCCTCCCTCCTTGGGCACGGCCTGGCCTCACACTGGCCCCTGCTGGAGGACTTTATACCTACCCCCCAACTCACCTTTCACCTCATTACATTATATGAAGGATGTTCTTGTTATTTTGTCACAGATACAGTATATGTTCTTTCTTATTTGTGTAACTACAGTTGAAGTCTGAAGTTTACATACACCTTAGCCAAATACATTTAAACTCAGTTTTTCACAATTCCTGACATTTAATCCTAGTAAAAATTCACTGTCTTAGTTCAGTTAGGATCACCACTTTATTTTAAGAATGTGAAATGTCAGAATAATAGTAGAGAGAATGAATGATTTATTTCTTTCATCACATTCCCAGTGGGTCAGAAGTTTCCATACACTCAATTAGTATTTGGTAGCATTGCCTTTAAATTGTTTTGGGTAGCCCTCCACAAGCTTCCCACAATAAGTTTGGTGAATTTTGACCCATTCCTCCTGACAGAACTTGTGTAACTGAGTCAGGTTTGTAGGCCTCCTTTCTCGCAAACACTTTTTCCATTCTGCCCACACATTTTCTATAGGATTGATGTCAGGGCTTTGTGATGGCCACTCCAATACTTTGACTTTGTTGTCCTTAAGCCATTTTGCCACAACTTTGGAAGTATGCTTGCGGTCATTGTCCATTTGGGAGACCCATTTGCCTCCCCCCTTTTCCTCCAAACATAACGATGGTCATTATGGCCAAACAGTTCTATTTTTGTTTAATCAGACCAGAGGACATTTCTACAAAAAGATAGTCTGGCTTTTTTATGGCGGTTTTGGAGCATTGGCTTCTTCCTTGCTGAGCAGCCTTTCAGGTTATGTCGATATAGGACTCGTTTACTGTGGATATAGACACTTTTGTACCTGTTTCCTCCAGCATCTTCACGAGGTCCTTTGCTTTTGTTCTGGGATTGATTTTCACTTTTCGCACCAAAGTATGTTAATCTCTAGGAGACAGAACGCGTCTCCTTCCTGAGCGATATGACGGCTGCGTGGTCCCATGGTGTTTATATTTGCATACTATTGTTCGTACAGATGAACGTGGCATCTTCAGCCGTTTGGAAATTGCTCCCAAGGATGAACCCGGCTTGTGGAGATCTACAATTATTATTATTTTTTTTCTCCATGATGTCGAGCAAAGAGGCACTGAGTTTGAAGGTAGGCCTTGAAATACATCCACAGGTACACCTCCAATCGACTCAAATTATGTCAATTAGCCTATCAGAAGCTTCTAAAGCCATGACATCATTTTCTGGAATTTTCCAAGCTGTTTAAAGGCACAGTCAACTTAGTGTATGTAAACTTCTGACCCACTGGAATTGTCATATAGTGAACTATAAGTGAAATAATCTGTCTGTAAACAATTGTTGGAAGAATTACTTGTGTCATGCACAAAGTAGATGTTTTAACCGACTTGCCAAAACTATAGTTTGTTAACATTAAATCTGTGGAGTGGTGGAAAAATGAGTTTTAATGACTTCAACCTAAGTGTATGTAAACTTCCGACTTCAACTGTATGTACAGTTGTAAGCATTAACGCTAATGCATTGTTTTTGTAGATTTTGTTCGAGTTTCAAAGAGAGAAATTAGTTTTGCAGTGTAATCTATACTAATATATTCCATTGCCTGAATACATTTTACGTATGGGTGGCACTGGGAATCAAACCCACAATCCTGGCGTTGCAAGCGCCATGCTCTACCAATGGAGCCATGCAGGACCACAGAATCACCATACATAGAAGAAATAAAACATACATTTACCAGGGTTTCCTTTTGTAATCTGTTTTGTCCCCCAGGGGTAAGGTCCCTCTGAAAGATCTGGAGTCCATGTTCCCAGGGGTGAGTGGGGATTTCACCAGCGAGAACTTCTCAGCCACCTGGTACCTCATCGAGAACCACTCTGTCACCAGGTAGGTCTGACCAACCTATCTATTTTTTACGATCTCTGGGTCAGACACACAGACAATCACAAGCATATTTCTCCCATACCAGCCACTCAGGCAGCGCTTTAGCCAAACGACCAAACTATTAGTCAGAAATACTGTTGGAAGTAATACAGTGACTTGGCAAACAACTTTTGAATGTTGTCTTTTATCATCAAATCGAATCACAATGTATTTAAAGTACATTTAACAAAAGCCTCAATACACTTTACAAAAAAAGCATATTTTATTTTTTACGTCGTTTTCAGTCCATCCAATCAATCCACTGACCCAGAGACAGAGCTAGTCTGTAAACAAATAAAATCTAGCTCCATTCCCTGTTGATCCCTGACTTGGCACAAGTAGACTTTAGACATGTTGAGGAAGTGTCCTTTCTCTTGTTGACCTCTGACCCCTGGTCTCTGTCATAGTAGGACAGTGTTTGTCAGCTTGTCTGTCAGGTTATTATTAGTGTCTCCTGGTTTCCTCTCCACCATCCATCATGGTTCCCCTCCATCTAACCCCCCAGTCTAGCGGATGGATCCTGCCTGGTTCTGGCCAGCAACTGCAGGGCTGCAGACTCCACTGGGTTGGGTTGTTTTGGGTAGACAGGGCCTGTGTTTATTCCTCCAGAGGAAACTTCCATTCACTCCCAGAGTACACACGCACGCTTGTGCGGACTCTCACTCGCATGCGTTACACATACAAAAGCATACGCACACACACACTCCTCTGACTGACAGGATGGTGTCACACTTGGAAGTACACAGAGTTTAACCTTATCTTACTTTTCTTTCTCATCTCGCTCTCTCTTTCCCTCCCTCCCTCCCCCTCCCCCTCTCAGTTTTGACCAGTTGCGTATGGCAGCCAGTAACCTGAAGAAGCAGGCCACTAAGAAGAACGAGGGCAGTCTGGCCTATGTGAAGGGAGGCCTCAGCACCTTCTTTGAGGCACAGGATGCCCTCGCAGGTAAAGATACATTACACACAGACTATTTGTTTTTACACAGTACATCAATACTACACAGAGTATGTGTTTTTACACAGTACATCAATACTACACAGAGTATGTGTTTTTACACAGTACCTCAGTACTACACAGAGACTGTGTGGTTTAATACATTGTATGTGTGTTACTACACAGAGATGGTAACCGTATAAAGTCAATGAATGTAAACATGTTTCAGGGTTGACGGAACTTGGCTCTCATGACGCAGGTAAGAGTTTGTGAGGCTCGGGGTCTATTGCAGTGTGTGTTTGCCTAATACCCTTTACAGACATAGAACACCACTACAGTAAAGCGTCCATAGCGACAGTTTATAACCTTTCAGACAATAAAAAAAAAAAAAAAGTGCCGCATCAGAAGCGTCTGTACCTTTTCAGACAGTAGAATTCTGGTCCGGCATATAATGAGTGGGTTTTTATGATATGTTAGTTTTCTTTTTACTAAATGTCTTGGTAAGTCACGTTATTTAATGAATATCAACCTACTTTTTTAGGAGAAAGTGGTCTGCGTGCAGGAAAGCAGGCAGGCTCTGCGCAGGCAGCTTGAGAACTTTGACAGTTCTGGTCGCCTAGTGATGGACGTTAGACATTCCTTTACAGACAAGTAAAATGCCTGTTCAGTGGCGCTTCGAAACTATCACTAGAGAATGTTTCATGTCTGCATTTAAAAATCCATAGTGTACCCTTTGCCAAGGTGCTTTCAAGGTGCCACATTCCATCTGTCTGAAAAGGGTATGAGTTTGTCAGGCTCAGGGTGTTTTGTAGTGGGTGGTAGACTAAGACCGGTATGGTTTGGGATAACATTTGTGTGGTGTTTTGTAGTGGGCTGTAGACTAAGACAGGTATGGTTTGGGATAATATTTGTGTGGTGTTTTGGAGTGGGCATGTAATCTAAGGACTTCCTGACCATTCTTCAGAACTCTCATGGATGTGTGGAAGCTGGCCTCTAGGTTTGTGTGGGTTTGTATGGCCTTGTGTGTTTTCTGAAAAGTGTGAGTGTGATTCTGCGTGTGTGTGCGTGCCTGTGACCACATCTCTGCAGCTCCTGGGTTTTCCCGTTGTGTGTGAATTTGGGTGCGCACATGTCTGTGCGTGTGTTTCTCCACATGGCCGTGCGGTGCGCCTATCAGTGGTTGATTAAAGAGGCAGGTGCGTGTGTGTGAGCAGAGCCGCACTCCACCGCAGTGTACCACCGTACCGCTAGCCAACCACAACATGCTTCGTTCACCTTCATTAAAACTGCATCAACTCTCACCTGTCAATCACGGTACTGCCTGTAGCAGGGCCATCTGTAGTTCTGTACTGCTGTCCTTTTAGAACCTTAGAGTGGAGTGTGTGGATTCATTACACAAATGCACACACACATACTAATGTACACACATACTAACTTACTGACACTTGCCACCCATACACACTGAGACATGCACACAAGCACACGCATACATACACATGTATACACAAACGGACGCGCACACACTCCCATGGCTTTTCTGATTCACTCTCTGATAACTCTGAGGTAACGTTTTGACTGCTGACTGCTGTCGATCTGCCAGGTAGCTCAAGTCAAATCAATTGTTCAACTTTTATTATTTATTTTTGTCTGTTTACTCTAATTCCCCTCATAGCCACTCAGTTACTTCCCCTGACTATTTATATGTCTCCGTCATTATTATTATTGCTTTCCGTATGTAATGTTTGTGCCCGGGTGGAGCAGGGGGGTCCGAATCCGATGCAATGTTTTCATTGTTAGCGGCTGAATCTAAATAAACGGAGCAGGGCAACACAATGCAGGCCAGAGTAATAGGGTTGATAACGGCCCTAATATGAGGGAGGGGAACAATACAGTCCCTTTCTCACGTTCACTCTGCTGAGCGTGACCATTATGAGCCCAAATGAGAAGAGTAGGAGTCCTCAGTGACTCAGGAAATAATGCACAGTAGATGGACTCAAATGGCCTGTGAACCAGGAAGCAATGGACCATAAGATGACAAGTCAATTGACCTGTGTCATTAGGATGTACTTCACTGTAAAGGTTTGAGAGTATATTCTGACTCCTTACGGCACGGGTGTCAAACTCATTCCACAGAGGGCAGAGTGTCTGCAAGTTTTTGGTTTTTCCTTTCAATTAAGACCTAGACAACCAAGTGAGGGGAGTTCCTTACTAATTAGTGACCTTCATTCATCAATCAAGTACAAGAGTGGAGAGAACCCGCAGAACCTCGGCCCTCCGTGGAACGAGTTTGACACGTACATTACAGCATAAATAGTCCTCTGATTTTCTGTTTTTAGGGAGATTATTCTGAGGCCCTTGTTTGTTTGGTTATTCAGAATGTCTCAGCGCTAGTCCTGGTATGGATAGTAAGCTTGATGTATGGTTACAGTTACATACTATTGTCAGGTAGGGTCAGGGTAAGCTTTAGTAACATGCCAGCGTGCCAGCCATCTTGTTCTGAAACAGACTTCTCTTGGCGGCTCCAGCAGTCGCTCACTGCCAGGTCCGGTTAGCACAGCTGTCCGCGAAACTGTGAATCCTTTCTTTGTCTGTCTCTCTCCGTCTTTGGCAAGTTGTCTGAGTCATTCTAAATGAGCACCACATCAGGTGTTGCTGTACAAATTGAAAGGAAATTAATAATGAAGGCTGTGGCTGCGTCTGTGCACTTGTGTCTGAGCATGTGTGCGTGTGCTCGCTAGCGTGCATGTGTGGGTGCTCTGTGGTCAGAATGTATTCCATTAAAAGTGGCACGGTACTAATAGCTGTTTAGCCTGTGGTGCTTCCAGCTCACTTAATCACCATTTAATGGCTTTTATTTTTAGTTTCCTCCTCAGTTTATTTTCTCTTCTACCTGCATGTGAGAATTTTATTGATGGCTCTCGTAAAAGCCAGGGGTGTTTTATTATTAAGAGAGAGCCAGGGAGTGGGGATCGCAGTGTGGAAATAAGGAAGGAATGTCTCTGCATGGACCAAATCTGGAAAATTTAATGAGTTCTGTTCAATAAAAAAATGGTTGAAACAAGTGGTGTGGTGTGTTTTGAGAATCCATGAGGTTATTCTCTTTCTCCTATTCTCTCTCCTGTCATTCTCTCTCTACTTTCTCTCTTTTGTCTCCCCTCTCTTCTCATTCATCTCCTCCAACAGAAACGTCCGTGTGTGTGCGTGCGTGTGTGCGCGCGCACGTGCCACTGACGTCTCTGTAATAATGTCTCTGTGTGTTTCCCTGCTGGGCTTAAACACACAGTTTAGCACCACGCACTAACTGGCTAACCCCACCCATCCTCGTCCCACAGCACTATTTATGGCTAGTTTGGTTAGTGCAGTGGCTAGGCCAAATACTAACCTCAGTTTGTCTAGCATTGTGGACAGTGATAAGCTCTCTCCATTTAGGGAATGGAAACTACAGCCAACTGGTGCTCCCTAAATATGCTTACTTCACTGCTTTCTACACCCTTCTTACACTGCTCCCCTTCACTGTTAGACTGGGGCTTGTAGATACATAGTGACAGAAAAGAGGAGGGTACATGTCTGCATTGAGGGGTTACATGAGGTCAAAGAGGTTAGACGACCTCGATGTCTGGGGTCACCCACCCAGTGGGCCAGGGGCTGGGTAAAACAGGAAGTGAAGGAATAGTTCTCTAAACTCTCTGTGTGACCCAGAGCAGACAGGCTGTTGAAAGGCATGGGGGTTCATAGTTCATAGTCATAGTTGGGGGCTGTTTGGTTAGGCTGATCCACTGACAAACTGAACCATGTTTCACAGGGGTCTTCAGACCTAACTGACTGACAGAGAGGCTGGGGTTCCTTCTTTTTTTGGGGGGGGGGGGGGGGCTCAGAAAAAATATGAAATTTGAGGTTTTTCATTGTTGTGTGAAAAGGAAGTGGCCCTGCGATACAGGAAACGGACCACCGCTACCGTGTTCCAAAATCCCAGATTTCCCAGGGCCGTATTCCTGACTCTCCGAACCTCCGACTCCGCTGCATAGTCAGGAGTCAAAACATCTCCAACTTTAGAATCCAGGGATGCTGTATTTTTATTTTGGATACATTTTTTTCAGTGGGTTCCAGGAAGCTGAGTGGGGGCTGCCTGTGCCTCTTCCTCTGCCTCTTCCTCTGCTCCTGTATGTGTTTGTGTGGCTGTGTGTATGTATGCGTGTGTGTGTGTGTATGTGTGCGCGTAAGTGCGTGCGTGTGTGTTATCCGGAGGCTGATGGGGTGTTTAGGTTAGCCATGACGTCATGACCGCGGCAGCGAGTATGTGTGACAGACAGAGAGGACACACAGCTGGCAGGGGGCACGGGGGTCTCTGCAGAGACAAGAACCAGGACCCTGAGGGTGTGTATGTATGTGTATGTATGTGTGTGTGTTAGCACAATACACTAGACTTCTCTCTACTCTATACTTTTCAGAGCAGATGGCATTCTTCTTCCATAAAACCTCTGGTCTCCCTGTTTCTTCCTGTAGGCTAAATAAGTTTATGGTTCCTTCCCTGGCTCTCTGAATGTCCTCTGGCCATTCTGCTTGCGCTGGTTCAGTGATGGCCGTGCTGATTAGGCAGCCATGATATGATGGGATGTTTGATTAGTGAGGTTCAGGAATACCTCAGCCTCTGCCTCAAGGCTCCCGTCTTTTAGAACAGGACTCACATTTATTTACAGAACTCTCTCTCCCCCTTCTCTTTTTTTCTCCCTTCGTTCATTCTCTCTCTCTTTGCTCAGTTTTAGATGACAGACGTTGTTTTCAGTGGAACGAGTGAGAGATCCTCTCTCCCCTCTCCTCCGTCCTCTCCCCCTCTCCATCATCTCTCCCCCCTCTCCTCTCCCTCTCTCCCCCCTCAATAAACCCGTACTGCCCCTTTCAGCACCCAGCTGCCCCACTACAGTCATATGAGCAGCCCTGATGCACTCTCTCTCTCTCTCTCTCTCTCTCTCTCTCTCTCTCTCTCTCCCTTTCTCTCCCTCCACTCGGACTCTCTCTGTGTTGCCCTGACTTTCTATCTCTGCCTAGCCTAAACTCTCCCTCTCACATGAATTACTCCAGACCAAGTCTGACCTCCCCTATCTCCTTTTCTTCTCACCTTTTACACCCTCTGCCTTTCATCTACTTCTCCTTGCCTTACCACACCAACACTATTTCCTCCTCAGTGTTGATATTGGACTGTGGACCCCAGATCTTTATTCATTGGTGTTGTATAGTCAACCTGACACTAGCTGCATCCCTCTCTGCAGTAGAAGTGCTGCTTTTCAGTCTTCAAGCTCTCCTCACCCAAATATTATTCCTCTGACTGATAAAACATTTGGATTTGCATTTCCTCTTGGAGTCTCTGGGTCTTTGGGTGCACAGTGTCTACAGTCTATGGTCCATTTGGAACAGTCTTATTTTCCAGTTAGGTTACAAAGGCCCCCAAAGGAACATCAAATGATAATCTGGAGTGGATGTAGGGGGTACCAATTCAGTCAGGTTAGGTAAATTGGATCAGTTACAGTAGCTGTGGTCAGGTCAGTGGTTGGCGTGGGAACGGTTGAGAGAGGGCAGAGTCGGACAGAAGCCACTGGGGCAGAGAGGCTGTTTATTGTTTTACCTTCAATTCCTCAAATTGGAATCTCAGAATTACGCATGTTAGATTGAGCAGTAGAGGCACTCTGAGTGTTATTATAGAACACACTGAGACCTTAAAATAACTATCTCTCTTTATCGTTCTCAATATGCCTCTCTCTATATATGAGTCTGTGCTGCTTTAATTCAGGGATTTGATACTGAGTTCAGAGCTCAGATTTTTTGTCTCCTTTGGTTGAACGGAATACTTGTAGCATCCATGACCGCTAGTCAGTGTTGAATAAAACATTATTGTTATTTTACAGCGATCCACCAGAGGTTGGAGTCTGATGGGACAGAGAAGGTGGAGGGCTCCATGACACAGCGACTGGAGAACGTCCTCAACAGTAAGCCTTTCATCTTTCTATCCATCCATCCATCTACAATATGTATCCATCTAATCATCCGTTCACCCATCCGTTCATTCATTCATCCATCATCCATCTATCTATTCACTCTCTACCTCTCAGTTGGAACATGCACCAATTCATAGGTCACATCAAATCAGTAGTATCATGTATTGTAATCTGATGGCAGACATCATCCCAGCTGACATTGGTTAGACTCACTTCTATCTCTATAGGATGTACAATTAACACATAATCTGTTCATGAGGATAGATAGATTATGGTTTCACCTCCTCGCCACCCACCAATTATCTCACACACACATCACGTTGTGTGTGTTCGTTTTTCCCTGTCTGCAGAGCGTCTCTTCCAGCTAGATATTCTGTCCCTGTCTCTCATCTCATACATGATAATGTGACTCCTCCTATAATGGAGTGTCAATAAACAAGTCCTTTCCTCAGGGTTGAAGGTAAATAAACCTCCCATCCGGACGCTGCTTTCATCCCCACAGCGGCACTGCCCCAGACAGACGTGAGCCCACAGCCCACAGCACACCTCCATAACTCCCTACATGTGGGCCTTCAGCCCGAGAGTAACCCAGCCACCCCTCCCCCGCCCCCCAGCCACCACATGCCTCCCCACCGGTGGGCCTACACAACCTTACCCCGACCCCTGCCTCCCGAGCCACCGCACACCTCCTCGACCCAAGACCCCCGTCTTTGTCCAATACACCCCCCTAAACTCCACCACAGACCGTCAAACACTCAACCCGTCAGCCAATCACAAAAATCCTCCCGAAAAATATCAAACAGCATTACAACTCGCCAGTCAGAGAGCAGAGTCGGGAGTAAAAATGTGAAATATTTCTCTGTTAGCTCTCTCAATGTTTTCCCTTTCGAGATTTGGTGTGGTTTTAGCGAGTCCTTGTTTTTTCATCCGAGGCCACCCACGAAGCCGGAGTGTAGCGTGTGAATGGCCCTGGGAGGGAGAGAGAAGGAAAGCCTGAGCGATAGCTGTCATGCTCTCCTTACCAACTCTGTCTCTCTCTACCTTTCTGCCTAGTCCAGGTAGCTTCCTGGCACACAGTCCACAGAGGGAACCACATTCTAGTCTGAAAGATGATATGTATTAATAGTAAAAAAATCTATATTTTCTTGATTGCTCTACTCATCCTTCTCTCCCACCCCCCTCTCTCTCCTACCCCCGTCCTAATCTCAGGAGCCAGTGATACAGCAGACACTCTGTTCCAGGAGGTGCTAGGGAGGAAGGATAAAGCTGATTCAACACGTAACGCCCTCAACGTGCTGCAGCGCTTCAAGTTCCTCTTCAACCTGCCGCTCAACATAGAGCGCAACATACACAAGGTGCCCATCATAGACACACCGATGTGGACACAGATAAACACACACACACACGTGCAGACACACACACACACACACACACACATATCTATACACTAGCATGCACACACGGCATACACACATATACACACACACACACACACACACACACACACACACACACACACACACACACACACACACACACACACACACACACACACACACACACACACACACACACACACACACACACACATATATACAGCATGTACACCTCTACCTGTCGCTCATCATCAAGCACAGTATCCAGAAGGTGGTGCTAGAGGCCTGAATGTGTGTAGGGTGTATCGTGGGTTCAGTTTACAATGCTACAGTCTAATTTTGACATGTTCCTGTCTACTGTACATATGAAGTTGCTCTCTATGTGTTACAAAATTCTACCAATGTGATATTGTTACAGTGAGAGTTTAATGTTGTTGTGTTCTCTCTATATATTATAATCATAAAGCATTATGATGTTGTTGTTGTGTTCTCTCTCAGGGAGATTATGATGTGGTCATCAATGACTATGAGAAAGCCAAGTCTCTGTTTGGGAACACTGAGGTCCCCGTCTTTAAAAAAGGTAGGATAAAGTGAATTGAAGGTATGATGTCATATACTGTACTGCAACTGAGTAAGTGTGATCCTCTCCTCCTGTCTGTGTGTCTGTCTATAGTGTACGCCGAGGTGGAGACAAGGATCGGGGCTCTGAGGAGTCTGCTACTAGACAAACTACTGGAAACTCCATCAACCTTGCATGACCAGAAGAGATACATCAGGTCTCAGTAGACTTCATGTACAGTCGTGGTCAAAAGTTTTGAGAATGACACAAGTATTGGTCTCCACAAAGTTTGCTACCTCAGTGTTGATGATGGCAATTTGCATATACTCCAGAATGTCATGAAGAGTGATCAGATGAATTGCAATTAATTGCAAAGTCCCTCTTTGCCATGAAAATTAACTCAATCCCCAAAAAACATTTCCACTGCATTTCAGCCCTGCCACAAAATGACCAGCTGCCATCATGTCAGTGATTGTCTCGTTAACACAGGTGAGAGTGTTGACGAGGACAAGGCTGGAGATCACTCTGTCATGCTGATTGAGTCATAATAACAGACTGGAAGCTTTAAAAGGAGGGTGGTGCTTGAAATCATTGTTCTTCCTCTGTCAACCATGGTTACCTGCAAGGAAACACGTGCCGTCATCATTGCTTTGAACAAAAAGGGCTTCACATGCAAGGATATTGCTGCTGGTAAATCAACCATTTATCGGATCATCAAGAACTTCAAGGAGAGAGGTTCAATTGTTGTGAAGAAGGTGTCAGGGCACCCAAGAAAGTCCAGCAAGCGCCAGGATCGTCTCCTAAAGTTGATTCAGCTGCGGGATCAGGGCACCACCAGTGCAGAGCTTGTTCAGGAATGGCAGCAGGCAGGTGTGAGTGCATCTGCACGCACAGTGAGGCGAAGATTTTTGGAGGATGGCCTGGTGTCAAGAAGGGCAGCAAAGAAGCCACTTCTCTCCAGAAAACACATCAGGGACAGACTGATATTCTGCAAAAGTTACAGGGATTGGACTGCTGAGGACTGGGGTAGAGTCATTTTCTCTGATGAATCCCCTTTCCGATTGTTTCGGCCATCCGGAAAACACTTTGTCCGGAGAAGACAAGGTGAGTGCTACCATCAATCCGGGGTCATGCCAACAGTAAAGCATCCTCAGACCATTCATGTGTGGGGTTGCTTCTCAGCCAAGGGAGTGGGCTCACTCACAATTTTGCCTAAGAACACAGCCATGAATAAAGAATGGTGCCAACACATCCTCCGAGAGCAGAGAACTTCTCCCAACCATCCAAGAACAGTTTGGCCTTTCCAGTATGATGGAGCACCTTGCCATAAGGCAAAAGTGATAACTAAGTGGCTAGGGGAACAAAACATCAACATTTTGGGTCCATGGCCAGGAAACTCCCCAGACCTTAATCCCATTGAGAACTTGTGGTCGATCCTCAAGAGGCGGGTGGACAAACAAAAACCCACAACTTCTGACAAACTCTTTGATTGAGTTTTGATAATGCAAGAATGGCCTGCCATCAGTCAGGATGTGGCCCACAAGTTAATTGACAGCATGCCAGGGTGGATTGCAGAGGTCTTGAAAAAGAAGGGTCAACACCGCAAATATTGACTCTTTGCATAAACTGAATGTCATTGTCAATGGAAGCCTCTGACACTTATGGAATACTTGTAATTATACTTCAGTGTACCATAGTAACTACTGACATAAAGATCTAAGAACACTGAAGCAGCAAACTTTGTGGAGACCAATACTTGTGTCATTCTCAACATTTTGACCACGACTGTATATGTACTGTAGTGAGGAGGACAGTGTGTTCCATTCTCACTGCCCTCTCACTTTCTGTATTTTGACCTCTTGTTGTATACCTGTCTACAAGCCTTGCTTGCTCTCCTGCTTTCTCTCTCACTTCATCTGTCTCTCCTTAAATACCATCTGTCTGTCCCTCTCTCTACTTGTTACTGTATTACATTTCTCTCTCTCTCTCTCTCTCTCTCTCTCTCTCTCTCGTGCTCCTTTTTCCTCTTTTTCCCTCTCTATCTTTCTCTCTTCCCCCTACTCCTGCTCCCTCATTCTCTTCTACTCCTCTACCCCCTCTCCCTCCATCCTCCATAGTTGTGGTCTGTGCTAGTTTATTATTGCTCAGAACGACCCGTCAGAACCAGAGAGAGCAGCTCACGATCACAGCAGCCATCTTTCATCCTCCTACATTACATTAGAGCTAGCTGGCTTTAAACGCCCACCATGTCAAACCCCCTGTTTACCTTACACCCATTAGGGGGAACCTCTGGTGGGGGTTGTGGTGGAGTAAAGTCAGACCTGGATTCAAATATTTTAGTTGCTCTTGATAGACATTGCCTGATGAAAATGGAACTTACGGAATAGTCCCAAATGTGCAAATCGTGCCCATCTGGAACTCCAGGCTGTCTTAATCAAATGCTAGAAAAAACGTGAAAGGAAACAAATACTGTTTGAATCCAAATAGTTGGCTTGGCGTGTCATGTAGGGGTTTGGGGGCTAGAGGTTCCCTTGTAATGAGGAACAAATTATTCTGGTCTGATCAGGTCTACCTGTTATGTGATGAAGCCAGCCCACAGAGAGAGCCTAGACTAGAGAGTGACTCACTCATTTGACATGATCCCACAGAGGACTGTGGGTAGGGGATGAGGGTTTTGGGGAGCGGATGAGGGTTTTGGCGAGGAGATGAGGGTTTTGAAGATGAGTTGGGAAGGGGATGAGGGTTTTGGTTATGATTTGGGGAGGGGATGAGGTGTTGTTTAAACCCATTTCTTACCTGAGTGGCTCAGCATTGACAACATCACCTGTGAAGTGCTGTGCCCACATACTCATTCTTACCTGTGTGTGTTCCTTCCAGGTATCTGTCTGACCTGCATGCACCAGGGGACCCTGCCTGGCAGTGTATCTCTGCCCAGCACAAGTGGATCCTCGGGCTGATGCAGAACTGCAAGGAGGAGTTTATCAATGACCAGAGAGGTGAGTTACAGACACACACACGCATCCACACACACACACACACACACACACACACACACACACACACACACACACACCCACACACATCCACACACACCCACACACATCCACACACGCACGCACGCACGCACGCACGCACGCACGCACGCACGCACACACACACACACACACACACACACACACACACACACACACACAGAGATCCACTCATGCACAAACACACACACACACACACACACACACACACACACACACACACATCCACACACACACACACACACACACACACACACACACACACACACACACACACACACACACACACACACACACACACACACATCCACATCCACACACACACACACATCCACGCACACACATCCACACACACACACACACACACACACACACAGAGATCCACTCATGCACACACATCCACACACAAACACAGATCCACACACATATCCATAAACACACACACACACACACACAACGAGTCACACACGCAATATAGAAAGAAAAGCCCCTATTTCCCCATTTCAGTCAGACTGGCTAGATTGACTAAGAGAATTCTTGCTTTCTCTTTTCCATATGCCGACACACTCCCCCTTTCTTCTCTCGCTCTCTTTTTCTCCCCCTCTCCCTCTCTCCCCCTTTCCATCTCTCGTTCTGAAAGAGTCAGTGTGTTTATTTTTTCATGAGCGTATGAATAAGATGAATAAGGGGGACCCTTGGCGTTGGACTTTGGTTTCAGGGCCTGACACGCACACACACACACACACACACACACACACACACACACACACACACACACACACACACACACACACACACACACACACACACACACACACACACACACACACACACACACACACACACCGCGGCCTCACAGATGGATTGGAACAATTAACCTCTTTCTCTGTTAAATCAGCCAGCAGGAAAAATGTGGATGTGAAACCATTCTCTCAGGAAGAACAGTACAGCGACCCATGAACACACATGAACATACACATACAAATGTACATGCTAACCTCTCACTATTACAATAACGAGAGGTTAGCATGTCTTGGGGGTATGATATTTTTGCATCTATTCATTCAGGACTACACTCTTAGAGAGAAAGGTGTTATCTAGGACCTAAATTGGTTCTTCGGCTGGCCCCATAGGATTACCCTTTGAAGAACCCTTTTTTGTTCTACCTGGATGTATGTATAATCACGGTAGTATCCACATTAATGTAGAAGTGTTTAGAAACATATTATATTCTTATTTACACTAAAAGTGACTCCAAAATGACACAATACATTATTTACCATTAATTTCTATTGGGTACAAAATAATCTGAAACACAACCAAAACAAACAGCAAATGCATCCAGCAAGTTTGTAGAGTCACAAGCTTGATGTAATCATTGTGCGCTATGAATATGGGACAAAATACTTAACCTTTGACTACTTTAATACACATATAAGTGAATTTGTCCCAATACTTTTGGTCCCCTAAAATTGGGGCGGACTATGTACAAAAAGGGTTTACCCGATATGGATGAAAATACTCTCGAATTAAAGCTGACAGTCTGCACCTTAACCTCATAGTCCTTGTATCATTTCAAATGCAAAGGTGTCACTGTCCCAATACTTTTGGAGCTCACTGTATACACACAGTACGCTCATAAACACACGCTCAAACATACTATGCTCATAATCACAAGCCCAGACACACACACACACACAGAACACTGCGTGAGTGGTGGCTGCCATACGTAGTGAAGTCCGAGTATAAATAGGGCTAATGATAAAGGGAACAGTGGTTTCCGGGGCTCAGGGTGATCAATATGGGTGCTTAGTGTGTCTCTCTACCACTCATCTCACACTGAGTTAGTTACACATCACTACAGACATGGACACCTGGACACAGATGTTAGTCTACACAGAGTCAGGAAGTCAGATGTGTGAATTTAGTTAGGGCTCAGAGTATATTGGCCTGCTGTATGTAAGGACATGGATGACACCAGTCACTCAGTTTAATTTATGGCATTATTTAAAGAAAACATTGAATATATAAAGCACACACAGACATACACTTTTCAGCAGCAGCTTTCTCCTGTCCCCCTGGAAGCCATTTACACTCGTAGACCACATCCCCACTTCCCTCACCCCTGCCCTCCAACCCCAGCCCCCAAAACCAGTGCTTCCTAAAAACATCCCTCAACCACAGCACCCCCCACCCGAGGCCAGTATCTCTCAAACCCTTCCTCCACCAGCTCCACTCTCACTCCTCACATCCATCATCAAACACACAAAATGATCAGAGTCACACCTGGCAGGGCAGGCCTATTAACTACGTGATTGATTGATTGATTGATTGGTTGTGTCTACAGTAACTGATGTAATTTTACTCTTTCATGTCTGGTATAGTGGAATGCTACGGAATGTTCCGGTCCAGAACGTGACTGTTCCGAAGCCCATTCTAGATTGTTATTAAGACTCTCTAATAATTACCTCAGAAAATGATCCTAAAACGTGAATTAGCTGTATTTGTCTTTGGTTAAAACCAATTAATCTGATTTTGATGTGTGGTTGGTTGGTTGGTTTGTAGCATAGCAGCGATCAGTGCAGCACTAGCAGTCAGTTGCTTCTGTATGTCTACAGTGCATTCGGAAAGTATTCAGACCCACATTTTGTTGCGTTTTTTCCCACATCAATGTACACACAATACGCAATAATGAGTAAAAATGGGTTTTTAGAAATGTTTGTAAATAAAACAAATGTACATAAGTATTCAGACCCTTTACTCAGTACTCTGTTGAAGCACCTTTGGCAGCGATTACAGCCTTGAGTCTTCTTGGGTATGACACTACAAGCTTGGCACACCTATATTTGGGGAGTTCCTCCCATTCTTCTCTGCTGATCCTCTCAAGCTCTGTCAGGCTGGATGGGGAGTGTTGCTGCACAGCTATTTTCAGGTCTCTCCAGAGATATTAGATCGGGTTCAAGTCCGGGCTCTGGCTGGGCGACTCAAGGACATTGAGACTTGTCCCGAAGCCACTCCTGCGTTGTCTTGGCTGTGTGCCTCAGAGGAACCTCCCTGACTAAGGCCCTTCTCCCTTGATTGCTCAGTTTGGATGGGTGCCCAGCTCTAGGAAGAGTCTTGGTGGGTTCATACTTCTTCCATTTAAGAATGATGGAGGCCACTGTGTTCTTGGGGACCTTCAATGCTGCAGAAATGTTTTGGAACCCTTCCACAGATCTGTGCATCGACACAATCCTGTCTCGGAGCTCTACGGACAATTCCTTCAACCTGATGGCTTGGTTTGCTCTGACATGCACTGCCAATTGTGGGACCTTATATAGACAGATGTGTGCCTTTCTAAATTGTGTCCAATCAATTGAATTGGACTCCAATCAAGTTGTAGAAACTTCTCAAGGATGCTCAATGGAAACAGGATGCACCTGACATCAATTTTGAGTCTTATAGCAAAAGGTCTGAATACTTATGAAAATAATGTATTTCCGGTTTTTATTTTTTATAAATTTGCCAACATTTCTAAAAACCTGTTTTTGTTTTGTCAATATGGGGTATTGTGTGTAGATTGATGAGGGAAAAAAATATGTAATCTATTTTAGAATAAGGCTGTAATGTGGAAAAAGGGAAGGGGTCTGAATACTGAATACCGAATGCACAAGACTGCCCTACCAAGCAAAAAGGCATCAACTGCTCATAGCGTGGAACTGAGACAAATTGATTTTATTTACCTTGGTTTCACAGTAACCTGATGCAGTTACTGCTAACATGACCCTCTTTTTCTCCAAAACATAATACAATAGAGGCAGGATACTTGTTCACATGATTAAGCATGTATTTAATGTAGCAAAAATGCCTTTTTGCTTGGTAGGGCAGAATAAATGTTCCAGTTATACTTCTCTGTTATCTCAATTGCTCTCTACCCAATTCAATTACAAAGTGTGTTGCTTTTAGTTCCTGAACAACACACACACTACCAAGGACAATACAATTAGCAACAATTGTCTCTGTAGGAAAACAACGTTGCCAGTAAGTGAATTATTAGAAGGCCAGGACACACTGACTGGTGCCGATCTTCACTGCTCAGTGTTAGGGTGTTTATTTTTAGGCAGTGTTGGAGTATTAAGGACAACATTAGGGTGCAATTTCAAGCTTGGCTCAGTCTCTGTCCATAGCAACTGCCTCTTGAATCTGTAATTTGAACAGCTGATTGTAAGTATGCAGGATATGTTAGTGTTTTACAGCACTATTGTCTATGTATCTTGTGTGGTAAAGAGTGAGGATGATGGAGAAAGGATGTTTGTGTGTTTGAACAGAAAACAGTGTGAGTGTGGTCGGGGTCATGACCTGGTGGGGAACAGGAAGTTGTGCGACTTGCAGGGTAGAGGAAGAAGTGAGCCGCATCGCACTGACAGAAGACACACAGTCTTCAACATAGACACACAAACACACACCCAACCACACACACACACACACAGACATAAATATGCACATTCGCCAGACTCGCTGAGAGAATTACCTTTCTAATCTTACACATTAAACAAAAAAACACAAGATACTTTGTAACACACACTATCAATGTATGGACATACACACCAGGATTTCCTTTAGGACATTTTAGAAATGTATCGACCATCCATATGCATTGTGTGTGTAACCCATTATGCCGTCCACCCACGCAGCTAGCGCCATCAATAAACAAGGGATATTGGCCAAATGAGCCACATTTACTTGTCCTTAAAAACAGCCTATATCTAATTACATAAACACTATTCCTTGTTTCGATCTGTAGCATATGCAAAACTTTATTTATTGTTTTAATGTTTTTATTTTCCTAAAACAATAATTGTTCACCTCACGGTTCAGCTGTCAGAGATTTGAACACTAAATGCATCAGGACACTGTATGCATAGGCTTAGGTGTCCACTGTATGATATTAATATTTTAAATAAAAATAAAGGAAGAGAAACTTAGTCCTAGAGAGCGAGAGATGGAGATATGCCGGCGGTATGTTACAACACCGACATTAATGTCGGTGTTGTCGGAGTCAGTTGGAGCACCAATGCGTACTGCCTACATACAGTGGGGAGAACAAGTATTTGATACACTGCCGATTTTGCAGGTTTTCCTACTTACAAAGCATGTAGAGGTCTGTAATTTTTATCATAGGTACACTTCAACTGTGAGAGACGGAATCTAAAACAAAAATCCAGAAAATCACATTGTATGATTTTTAAATAATTAATTTGCATTTTATTGCATGACATAAGTATTTGATCACCTACCAACCAGTAAGAATTCCGGCTCTCACAGACCTGTTAGTTTTTCTTTAAGAAGCCCTCCTGTTCTCCACTCATTACCTGTATTAACTGCACCTGTTTGAACTCGTTACCTGTATAAAAGACACCTGTCCACACACTCAATCAAACGGACTCCACACACTCAATCAAACAGCTGTGCAAGGACATCAGGGATAAAATTGTAGACCTGCACAAGGCTGGGATGGGCTACAGGACAATAGGCAAGCAGCTTGGTGAGAAGGCAACAACTGTTGGCGCAATTATTAGAAAATTGAAGAAATTCAAGATGACAGTCAATCTCCCATGGTCTGGGGCACCATGCAAGATCTCACCTCGTGGGGCATCAATGATCATGAGGAAGGTGAGGGATCAGCCCAGAACTACACGGCAGGACCTGGTCAATGACCTGAAGAGAGCTGGGACCACAGTCTCAAAGAAAATCATTAGTAACACACTGTGCCGTCATGGATTAAAATCCTGCAGCGCACGCAAGGTCCCCCTGCTCAAGCCAGCGCATGTCCAGGCCCGTCTGAAGTTTGCCAATGACCATCTGGATGATCCAGAGGAGGAATGGGAGAAGGTCATGTGGTCTGATGAGACAAAAATAGAGCTTTTTGGTCTAAACTCCACTCGCCGTGTTTGGAGGAAGAAGAAGGATGAGTACAACCCCAAGAACACCATCCCAACCGTGAAGCATGGAGGTGGAAACATCATTCTTTGGGGATGCTTTTCTGCAAAGGGGACAGGACGACTGCACCGTATTGAGGGGAGAATGGATGGGGCCATGTATCGCGAGATCTTGGCCAACAACCTCCTTCCCTCAGTAAGAGCATTGAAGATGGGTCGTGGCTGGGTCTTCCAGCATGACAACGACCCAAAACACACAGCCAGGGCAACTAAGGAGAAGCTCCGTAAGAAGCATCTCAAGGTTCTGGAGTGGCCTAGCCAGTCTCCAGACCTGAACCCAATAGAAAATCTTTGGAGGGAGCTGAAAGTCCGTATTGCCCAGCGACAGCCCCGAAACCTGAAGGATCTGGATGGAGGAGTGGGCCAAAATCCCTGCTGCAGTATGTGCAAACCTGGTCAAGAACTACAGGAAACGTATGATCTCTGTAATTGCAAACAAAGGTTTCTCTACCAAATATTAAGTTCTGCTTTTCTGATGTATCAAATACTTATGTCATGCAATAAAATGCAAATTAATTACTTAAAAATCATACAATGTGATTTTCTGGATTTTTGTTTTAGATTCCGTCACTCACAGTTGAAGAGTACCTATGATAAAAATTACAGACTTCTACATGCTTTATAAGTGGGAAAACCTGCAAAATCGGCAGTGTATCAAATACTTGTTCTCCCCACTGTATCATAGGCCTGTAGTATAATAGGATAATAGCCACTCCACATCAAACATTTTTAAACTTCATTAGGGTAATATCAAAAATAAATCAAACCGTTGTTTGTAGGTAAATATACTAGCAGGATATTATATTGCGGCAAACACAGCATTACAGTTGGAACTTAATTTGGCCAAAGAAAATGGCTCAACAGAATGAAACAAAAACACTTGCGAACTGGTTTAAACCTTCACTAAAGTTTTGAGCAGGTTATATTGCAGCAATTACCAAGAAAGGCTAGTGCCTACCATACCCAACAAATGAGAGCAGTAGGCTAATGATATTTATTTTAAAAGAGGCCTACGTAAACTAAATACGGAGCACACAATTAAAAAAATAGATCACTTAATTTAGCCAACAAAAGTGTCTCAACAGAATGAAGCTAAACAGGTTTAGCATATTTAAAGAACTAGTTTGGATTCATAAAAAGGCCTACAATAATAACAATAATATATAATGATAAAACTAATTATTGTAAATACGAACAAATTAATAAATTAAATTACCAAAATTGCATCTTACCTGAATAGCGAGTTGCACAGTAGCCTGCATTTGGCTTTGCCAACATCTTTGTCCACTACAATATTAAAATGTTTCTATTAGGGAGGACATTCCCCTGGTAACAGCGCTCCAGACTAACATTCTCCCCTGGTGTCACTGGTGCCACTAAGTTGGTGCTGGTGGCACCAGCCCATGATTTGGTCGGACCAATTTTTGTTTTTCCGGTATCACATAATAGAAAAAAATAGTTTCTTATAAAGTAATTCACAGTGCTTTATTAAAAAGTGAAATAGACTACTAAGATGGTATTGTTTCATCATCTTGTGATGTTGTGATAAAAAATTATAATTGCAGTCTAATCCAGTGATTTGCATGCTTTTTGGGTAGACAACTATGCTATTGTTGTTATTTTTCTGTTAAAATAGGACTCCAGAATTTTGGAATATGTATTGATTTCAATAGAGATGAATTTGCCTGCATCTTTATGTGCTTTAATATCATAGTTTATTTATTTGGGGCTAATTCACCACATGAGTAAGTGGAAACTCAAAACACATTATCTAGATCACTAACTCTAAAGATAATAGCCACTCATAATAGCCATGCATTCATGTAACAGTCCATTTAATGTGCAAAAAAAAACGTTGTAGGTGTAGCCAACCGTCCAATGAGGCCTATGCAATTGCAATGGACAATGCGCATTTCGCTCGCTCCGTATCAAATGAAGTATTCTTGTAAAATAGTTGCTATTGAACTCACAATTGAGAGTTGAGAAATGCCTACAGAAAGCTGAGAACATCCTTTCTACCTGTGACAACAGGATAGCTGTGTTTTCCCAGCTACAATCAGAACACTTTCTTTCTCCCGGAGCATTTTTTCCCCCTGGGAAAGGAAGAGGGAGAGTGGCTCACTCGACACAAAAACAGGCCACAGCGAAACAGGTACAGGGGCAGGCAGACACTTAATTACAGGAATCATGAGGATAATGTAGCCTACTTTATTGTTTGATCAAATATACACACACACATACACACTGGCACCATGGGGAAGGGTTAACCCGACACCTGGATCAACAGCAACAGCTCTCATCCCTCTCTCTATAAATAGAGAGAGGGACATTTCAGCTTTACATTTTTAATTAATTAATTTCACTTTGACATTATGGGGTATTGTGTGTAGATCAGTGACACACAATCTCAATTTATTTCATTTTAAATTCAGGAGGTAACACAACAAAATGTGGAAAAAGGAAAGGGTTGTGATTACTTTCTGAAGGCACTGTATGTGTGTATATTTACTGTGTGTATAATTGTGTGTGTATGAAAGAGTGTGCTTCTCTTGAGGGTGCTTATGGTCTCTTTTCTGATTTATTTGACTCACCTTGTAGTTTACTAACATTTGGAGATGGAGGGGTTTGGTTGTTGCTTTTGCACAGTCAGCCTGCAGCCCTTCAGTCTGGGGGATTCACCAAGCTCACTGACCAGAACATACACAAGAGAGTGTGTGTCATATGTTTTGGAAATAGGTCAGCTCTTTTTCTTACTGCATTTACTGTAAGGATCTGTAGGCGTTCCAGGGGTGTTGTTCAGTACTTTACCCTGACTTTCACTTTGTCTATCATCTCCTCAGTGGTTGGAGGTTTCATGTTCATGCCAAATGTCACAGGGATGACCTTTCACCCCGTCCTAGTTTTCTTTACCAAACCTCTCCCAGTGACCCACAGGAGTGCACTAAGTCAGGTGCACTGGAAACAAGGGATAACAGTGCAATTCAGCTATTCACCCTAGAGGTCTTCAAGGATCCACCTTTACCCGAGACTCAATCCGGGACCCAAACAGGTCCCGATCCAGAATTCTAAATAATGTCACGGGTCTGGGTCTCGTGTATGTGTCTTTTTAAGTGACTTTTCCGGACCCGTACAGACCCGAATGCGACTACTTCAGTAGAGAGAAAGAAATGTTATAATTCATGCTGCTGCTTTTGCTTTTCATGAGAGTGGCGTGTATAGCCTGTTTGTCAGTTGATGGCCAATCATAAGTCATCAATGCCTCAGTAGGCTACAGTCATAGAGCCTCTGTATGGCAAAAGTAAGGAGTCTAATCAATGGAAGATGGAATTAAAATGACGGAATTAAAAGTTAAAGGAGAAGGATAGGCTACAACGACCAAGAGCCAGCAGGTCGGCTGCTACTTTATATTCTGAATGGAGTTGTTGTTAGGATGAGTAAGCGCGTGCACTGCAGCCTCAATTAACCTAGCTAGCTAATGTTAGCTTTGATGCAGTCAAGACAGGTACTATGATATTATATATTTGATGATAAATAACCTAGCTATGGCAGCTATTAGTCTACTATAGTGCCTGCCGGCTTGTTGGTTGGCACTCGCTCACAGTACGGCCCCTCCCATGCCTGCTAGAGCGGTACCGCTCTCCCTCCTCTCACACTTTATCAGCTCTGGTTTATAAAAAAAATGTTTACGCTGCTTCCCTCACTCGGTTCGGATCGGACCGGGTCTGGATTAGACCAGGTCTATACGGAACAGGTCTATTTATCCTCGGGTCTGTTTGGAACGGGTCTCTGTATTTAAAAAATGTATTTATGCATTTTGGGTCCGGTTGGGAAAAGCCCTGGGTCCTGCTAAGACCCCTAAGTCACTCCCTGGCTGCAATACGACTGTAGCTCTCTATCCCCATCGAGGGGGTCGTCACTAGTTACCACAGCCACAAAGTCAGAAGGCTCGCCGCCTACTCGACCAATCAGATGAGGGAATGTGTTGACGCGTGTGCTGGGAGACGAGAGACATGCATTTTTTTTTTAAATCTAGTGATCCATCAATGATTTGGTTATTTATTAGCTATAATAAAACCAACCATTATCAATGCAAAATGGTAATTGGATGTCTTATTCAAACTCATGATGTTTTCCCTTACTTATAGTTACTTGTCTTAACCCAAAGTTTGAGAGGAGACTGCGTGAATCAGGCCTTCATGGTCAAATTGCTGCAAAGAAACCACTACTAAAGGACACCAATAAGAAGAAGAGACTTGCTTTGGCCAAAAAACAAGAGCAATTGACATTAGACTGATGGAAAACTGTCCTTTTGGTCTGATGAGTCCAAATGTGCAATTTTTGGTTCCAACCGTCGTGTCTTTGTGAGACGCAGAGTAGGTGAACGGATGATCTCCGCGTGTGTGGTTCCCACCATGAAGCATGGAGGAGGAGGTGTGATGGTGTGGGGATGCTTTGCTGGTGACACTGTCAGTGATTTATTTAGAATTCAAGGCCCACTTAACCAGCTTGGCTACTACAGCATTTTGCAGCGTACGCCATCCCATCTGGTTTGCGCTTAGTGGGACTATAATTTATTTTTCAACAGGACAATGACCCAACACACCTCCAGGCGGTGTAAGGGCTATTTTACCAAGAAGGAAAGTGATAATGCTGCATCAGATGACCTGGCCTCCACAATCACCTGACCTCAACCCAATTGAGATGGTTTGGGATGAATTGGACCACAGAGTGAAGGAATAGCAGGCAACAAGTGATCAGCATATGTGGGATCTCCTTCAAGACTGTTGGAAAAGCATTCCAGGTGAAGCTAGTTGATAGAATGTCAAGAGTGTGCAAAGCTGTCATCAAGGCAAAGGGTGGCTACTTTGAAGAATCTAAAATATATTTTGATTTGTTTAACACTTTAGGTCACTATATGATTCCATATGTGTTATTTTGTAGTTTTGATGTCTTCACTATTATTCTACAATGTAGAAAATAGTAAAAATAAAGAAAAACCCTTAAATGAGTAGGTGTTCTAAAACCTTTGTAAATAGTTTGATATACATATTACACAAAATGGTGGCCATCATTACGTACTCTTTCAATAAGTGCCATGGGATCTTTAGTGACCACAGAGTTAGGACACCCATTTAAAGTCCCATTTTACATTTTATTGAGGAACATTCCATTGTTAGTCAGTACTTAGTACTTCAACATTATTCAAATGAAATGAATGCTGAAAAACTGAATGGTATAAATTACAGTGATCTGTCTTTGGCTTTTATTTGTCTCTTTCCCGTGGTGGCATTCATGCATCTTTGTGCCCACCAATTGAAAGGGAACACCATTGAATGGGAGATTTTTCCTGGCAAAGGCTATGTATCTGTTGAAGATCAAGAATATGATGTATTACCATTAAAATAAAATGTTTTTAGGGAAACTAACAATGTTTCTCTATCAAATGGAATAACTCCTCTGTGCCTAGAATGGAATCCCTTATTCTAGCAAGCTAGCTTATTTTATATGAGAGTAGCAAAAGTGAGCTACTAGCTAGTGCTGCCCTGGTCAACTGTAAGTGCTCTTATTGTGAAGTGGAAACGTCTAGGAGCAACAATGACTCAGCCTCGAAATGGTAGGCCAAACAAGCTCACAGAACAGGACCGCCGAGTGCTGAATCACATAGCGTGTAATAATCGTCTGTCCTCACTGCCCAGTTCCAAACTTCCTCTGGAACTAATGTCAGCACAAGAACTGTTCGACTGGAGCTTCGTGAAATGGGTTTCCAAGGCCGAGCAGCCGCACACAAGCCTAAGATCACCATGCGCAATGCTAAGTGTCGGCCGGAGTGGTGTAAAGCTCGCCGCCATTGGACTCTTGAGCAGTGGAAATGCGTTCTCTTGAGTGATGAATCACACTTCACCATCTGGCAGTCCGACGGACGAATCTGGGTTTGGCAGATGCCAGGAGAACGTTACCTGCCCGAATGCATAGTGCCAACTTTAAAGTTTGGTGGTGGAGAAATAATGGTCTGGGGCTGTTTTTCATGGTTCGGTCTAGGCCCCTTACTTCCAGTGAAGGGAAATTTTAACGCTACAGCATACAATGACATTCTAGATGATTCTGTGCTTTGTGGCAACAGTTTGGGGAAGGCCCTTTCCTGTTTCAGCATCACAATGCCCTTGTGCACAAAGCGAGGTCCATAACGCAATGATTTGTCGAGATTGATGTGGAAGAACTTGACTGGCCTGCACAGAGCCCTGACCTCAACCCCATCGAACACCTTTGGGATGAATTGGAATGCCAACTGCTAGCCAAGTCTAATCGCCCAACATCAGTGCCTGACCTCACTAATGCTCTTGTGGCTGAATGGAATGTTCCAACATCTAAAGAGTGGAGGATGTTATGGCAGCAAAGGGGGGGGACCTACTCCATATTAATGCCTGTGATTTTGGATTGAGATGTTTGACGAGCAGGTGTCCACATACTTTTGGTCATATAGTATATTTATCTATTTTGGCTTCAAACTTGAACTCGACTCGATATGTAATTCCCGCAACCCGTAATAGCGTCATCACACACCCTCATCTGATTGGTCGGGTAGGCGGGCCTTCTGTGTTTGTGGTAACTAGTGATGACCCATCTAGTTGAGGGCAGCACTGTAGCGCTCTATCCCCATCTAGTGGAGGCTGGAGTGCAGTGAGTGACCCAGATCCCCACAGACATCACTCTGCCCAGCCAAACCAAGTTCACCTCTGCCTTGTACGAACCCACTGCCTTATCCTCAGCTCCCCTCTGCCTTGTACAAACCCACTGCCCTCCTCATTTCCCCTCTGCCTTGTACAAACCCACTGCCCTCTCCTCAGTTCCCCTCTGCCTTGTACAAACCCACTGCCCTCTCCTCAGCTCCCCTCTGCCTTGTACAAACCCACTGCCCTCTCCTCAGCTCCCCTCTGCCTTGTACAAACCCACTGCCCTCTCCTCAGCTCTCCTTTGCTCCCTTCTCCTGTCCTCCCATCCCCCTCAACTTCTCCTCTCTCGCTCATCACCCTGAAACAACAGGGCATTCTCTCCATCGCTGGCAAGGGGAGAGATGAATCAGAAGACAAATAAAGATAGGAGGAGAGGAGCGAGGGAGGGAGGGATTGTTTGGTGTGAAAGCCTGCTGAGATTATTGAGGAATGTGGGGTTATTATGAAAACGGTTGATTTAATCTTTCAAGTATGTGTTCCTGTGGGTTCATCTCTCTCTCTCTCTCTCTCTCTCTCTCCCCCATTTCGCTCTCTCTCTTGCTCTCTCTCTCTCTCCACCTCTCTCCATCTCAGTGGGGTTGTGGGCCATAGCCCTGGATCTAGAGGGGGACCCTCGCCCGTCGGCCCTCAGTAGGATCAGGGACACAGCTTCTCTGAAGAGGGGGGGCAGTCTGCGAACCCCCCGCCCCAGCAGTGAGTAACACTAGCTACACTATATTACAGTACAGTATAACAATATACACACTCTACCAGCGATTCTCAACCTGGGTTGTGGACAATGTAGATTTGTAATGCTTCATCGTGAACTATTCTGTATCTTTATGTACAACACTATATTACTCCACTACATTCGCTTGTCTGCCTGTAACCTGTCTGCCTGTAACCTGTCTGCCTGTAACCTGTCTGCCTGTGGCCTGTAACCTGTCTGCCTGTGGCCTGTAACCTGTCTGCCTGTGGCCTGTAACCTGTCTGCCTGTGGCCTGTAACCTGTAACCTGTCTGCCTGTGGCCTGTAACCTGTCTGCCTGTGGCCTGTAACCTGTCTGCCTGTTGTCTGTAACCTGTCTGTCTCCTGTGTGTGTTGTAGCCTGGCGTTATGAGACACCCCAGCAGGTGCAGTTTGTGGAGAAGCTGTCGGACGTGGTGATTGGCCAGCTTCCCAACTTCTGGAAGCTCTGGATCTCTTACGTCAATGGCAGCCTCTTCAGCGAGGTACACACACACAAACACACACATACTTTCTGTACACACCTATATCAGTCCTCAAGTACTGTTTCTGTTGTTTAAACAGACTGGTGAGAAGTCTGGCCAGGTGGAGAAATCGAAGAAGAATGCCAGACAGAGACAGAACGACTTTAAGGTACGTTTTGTTGAGTTAGATATACTTTTGGTAAACTTCAGAAAACTCTCTTTCTGTGTGTAGTTTTACTTCCTGAAATGGTGTGTGTTATATATTTGATATCTCTGTAGAAAATGATTGAGGAGGTGACCCATCGCTTGGTGAAGCTGGTGAGAGGTGCTCTCCTCCCCTCTACTCTGACAGAGCTGGAGCTGAGGCTGTATGGGGGCTGGGAGAGTAAGACCGAACTCACTGGACCCTGGCTCACACAGGTCATACACACTGTCAGGTATGGACACAGCACTGTAGTGTGCGTGTGTGTTTGTGTGTATGTGCGAGCATGTGTGTCAATTACTTTATCCCCCATATTCCCAATCCCTCCTCCACTACAACATTCTGTTCTCTCTCTCTCTCTCTCTCTCTCTCTCTCTCTCTCTCTCTCTCTCTCTCACACTATCTCTCACTATATCTCACTATCTATCTATCTACCTCTCCCATCTCTCAGAATCATTTTTGAAGCTCTGGTTGCTCTGGAGATCCCTAATGATCTGCTGCAGGTGATCCAGGATCTACTGTTGGAGCTGAGACACCACTGTCTACTGGTCACCCTGCACCACACCGCAGAGGGTGAGGGAGAGGGAGGGAGGAGAGGGGAGGAGGGAAGAGGAAAGGAAGGAGGAGAGAGATGTAGATGTTAGGTGAGGTTAGTTAAAGAGAAAGTGTTTGTAAAAGGGTGTTTTGTGGTTAAACTCTGTTGGTCATTCTGACTGTGGCCCTAGATCTATAGAAACTCAGGTTGATAGTAACAGCTAATGTGGTTTTGAAGGTAGTCATTCACTAGTTTAGAGGGTCATGTCAGTTTCTTCTGCGGTCTTCCACCAAACAATTCTCACAGATCTATTTAAAATGTCATGTGAATTGATGATGACTCTTAACTTGTTCATGAGTATGTAGTACCATTATTTATTTAGATTTTATCAAACATAATGTGAAAAGCCCATATATATATATATATATATATATAGACCCTACAGTGATTTATGTTTGTGCATTCGTTTTGTCAGATGTCAAAAGACTTGCAGAGAAAGAGGACTGGGTCGTAGACAATGAAGGAATCACCAGCCTGGTAAAGCTATATTTACTATACTTTGTGATATATCATGGTTTATTATATAGTGAGATATACATCTATACATCTGATCTGTGTGTTGTGTCGTGTGCAGCCAGCCCAGTTTGAGCAGTGTATGGTGCAGATGCTGCAGTCACTCAAAGAACCCATGGAGACCAAACCTGGGGAGGTCAATGTAAGGAACACACACACATCACACTATAACAGAACTTCATTCATCTATGTGAAGTACTGTATTTATGTATGTGAACTGCACTGAACAAAAATATAAACACAGCATGCAACATTTTCAAAGATTTTACTGAGTTACATCTCATATAAATTTATGAGGTCCTAATCTATGGATTTCACATGACTGGGAATACAGATATGAATCTGTTGGTCACAGATACATTAATAAAAATGATAGGGACGTGGATCAGAAAACCAGTCAGTATCTAGTGTGACCATCATTACCTCATGCGGCACGACACGTCTCCTTCGCATAGAGTTGATCAGGCTGTTGATTGTGGCCTGTGGAATGTGGGAACTGGAATGCGCTGTTGTGCACATTGATCCAGAGCATCCCAAACATGCTCAATGCAGGCGTGGAAGAACTGGGACATTTTCAGCATCCTGGAATTGTGTACAGATCCTTGTGACATGGGGCCATGTTTATCATGCTGATACATGAGGTGATGGTGGTGGATAAATGGCACGACAATGGACCTCAGGATCTCGTCACGGTATCTCTGTGTATTCAAATTGGAATCGATAAAATGCAATTGTGTTAGTTGTCCATAGCTCTTGACTGCCCATACCGTAACCCCACCACCACCATGGGGCACTCTGTTCACAACCTTGACATCAGCAAACCGCTTGCCCACACGATGCCGTACACGCTGTCTGCCATCTGGCCGGTACAGTTGAAACCGGGATTTATCCGTGAAGAGCACACTTATCCAGCGTGCCAGTAGCAATCGAAGGTGAGCATTTGCCCACTGAAGTTGGTTACGACGCCAAACTGCAGTCAGGTCAAGACCCTGTTGAGGACGACGAGCACGCAGGTGAGCTTCCCTAAGATGGTTGCTGACAGTTTGTGCAGAAATTATTTGGTTGTGTGAACCAACAGTTTCATTAGCTGTCCGGGTGGCTGGTCTCAGACGATCCCGCAGGTGAAGAAACCGGATGTGGAGGTCCACAGCCGGTGTAGTTACACATGGTCTGCTGTTGTGAGGCCGGTTGGACGAACTGACAAATACTCTAAAACGACATTGGAGGCAGTTTATGGTAGAGAAAATAACATTCAATTCTCTGTCAACAGCTCTGGTGAACATTCCTGCAGCCAGCATGCCAATTGCACGCTCCCTCAAAACTTGAGACATCTGTGGCATTGTGTTCTGTGACAAAACTGCACATTTTAGAGTGGCCTTTTATTGGACCACATTTCTGTGTGATAGTTGGTTTTGTGCAGTGTCCTGTCTCACCATCCTCTCCTGTCTTCAGATCCTCCAGTTGGATCAGGCACAAGACCAGGCCTCAGAGCTCTGTGTGGACATCATGAGGGTACTGTACAGTCACTACAGACTAGGTTTACAGTATATTTCACCACATTAATACAGAGTAGAGATTAAGATTACAGTATAGTTCATCGTAGGAATACCTTCAGTTTACTGGTAGTTAGCATGAAGGTATCGTACTACTGTCACTAGAGAATAGGTTTACAGTATATTTCACTCTAGTGAAGGGACTCCTACCGGTCACAGGTAGTTTATAGGCTACAATGCTCAGGTTCAGTAGACATTTAGGGACGGGTTCCAGGACACAGGTTAAGATTAGTCCTGGACTGAAAAAGCACCTTCAATGGAGAATCTCCACTAAGAATGCTTTTTAGTACTGAATTAGGCTTAATCTGTTTCCGGGAAACTGGCCCTTAGATTATTTTAGCCTTTACCTTTGTAGCAGGAACGGACCAGGAAACTCCGTGAGAGGATCATAAAGATAAGGATTACATCATATTTCGCCATAGGAATATCTACAGTTTACTAGTAGTTTACAGTGCACAAATTCAGTTGACATTTATTAATTATTGTAGACTTGTACTTTCTGAGCAGGTTCGAGAGCAGGTGAAAAAGCTCTAAGGAGATCAATAAGGTACTGTATGGTACAGAGTAGATAAAAGACTAGGATTACACCATAGGTATCCCTAGAGATTATAGGTCAGGGATAGGCAACTACATTCAGCTGTGGTTTTGGCCCGCGGGCCGCCTGTTGCCGACCTCTGTTATATGTATTCTACTGTAGGTATACAGTGCAGTCCATTCCCCCTATTCAGATTACATTTTTAATATAGTAGACTGTTACTGTTGTCTAGGTGTGACTGACCTGTCTCTACGACACTGACCTGTCTCTGACTGACCTGTAACATCTCTTCCAGGTGTTCGTCAACTGCCTGGAGCAGCTGAGCACTAAAACAGATGGAGACATCGACACTTCACAGTGAGTACAGGCAGGGACTTTACTTCCATTGTCCTTTTGTGTGTGTCTGCCTTAGTGTGTTTTTAAACTTGTGTGTGTGTGTGTATTCTCAGTATATCTGTGGACCTGGCCTCTCCAGACCCGTTCAGTGGCACTCAGGAGGACTTCTGTGCAACACCGGTAAGAAGATCTGAATTTCCTCAGTCTGAGACTACAGTCCTCAATCTCACTAACAATCTCTTACAAACACACACGCGTGTATCTCCTTCACTGGTAAACCAAACCACTCTGTTATGATGCTGTTTCCTGGTTGTGGACAGGAAGCAGACAACCTAATTTCCTGTATATACGTCCAGATGAGAGTGAATGGGACTGGGTGTGTAGTGAAGGGGAGAGGAGGGAGAGGAAGAAGAAGGGGAGTTTCTGGTAAAGAGAAATGGAGCACGGTGCAGACGGGGTTTCCCCCGATCTGTGATCTCTAGCATGGCTAAAACGGTGAGACAGCCAGGCAATATTCAGGCCAGATGCCCAAGAGTTCAAGCCTACAGAACCACATTAAGACATTATCTCACTGAACTACAATAAGGCCTCACAGAGATGGTGGGCTGGTAGGCCATAGATAGACATGGTCTACCGAGACTGGAAGTGTTGAGAAGTAATAGAAGAAAGTTATAATTCTTATAATAAAAGTAGTTGCCAAAGTAACCAAATTATTAGATTGTCTATCAAGACCAGAACCTGCCTGTGACGCTAATCCTGTGAGTGAGTTTGTCCAGTGAGCTAACTTATAATTGACCTTGTATCATTGAAGAAAACCCAGTGTGTAGTATACTGTAAAACAGGATTTTAGTCAATTCCATGGAGTGAATGATGAGATTAACTGACAGATGCTCAGAAACTGTGTGTGTGTGTGTGTGTGTGTGTGTGTGTGTGTGTGTGTGTGTGTGTGTGTGTGTGTGTGTGTGTGTGTGTGTGTGTGTGTGTGTGTGTGTGTGTGTGTGTGTGTGTGTGTGTGTGTGTGTGTGTGTGTGTGTGTGTGTGTGTGTGTGTGTGTGTGTGTGTGTGTGCGCACCTCTTTCTCCCTATAGGAGCAGCGTCTGCTGATCATCCTGAGTAACTGTCAGTACCTGGAGAAACACACCTTCCTTAACATGGCTGAACACTTTGAGAAACATGGCTTCACAGGGGCTGAAAAGATCACACAGGTTAGTAGAGAGGACACACAGACACACAAACACACACACAGACACAAGCCTTGGGAAACTGTATCATAAACTGTTAACTGGCTTCTTAGATGTTTTGGTGTCAAGTTTTTGGTGTTCTTTGAAGAACAAGATTTGTCACCAAAGAGTTGATGAGAAATTATGTTTCTCTTTAAACATATAAAGGTCAGATCTCTGAGTCAGTCTCTTTCTCTCTCACACACACACTCATACAGACAGATATTGGTTGGCTGTTCCCGTAAAATCAGGTAAACGGGTTGTGTTTTTTTAGAAACAGTTGGTTCTAAACCGTTCTGGGCAGTTCATTGGGTTTTTATTCCCTTCTTTTTGCCAAGGCAACTATGTTGTGACTACAAGACCATAAATCAAGTTCCTGTAAAATGTCGTTGTGACAGCTGCTGATGTAATACATTAAATGTAATACATTGAATTGAAATTTGGTTGATGTCTCTACCTCTGTTCCCAGGTGAGTGTCTGTGTAGACGTATACAGGTGTGTTAATTAGCTTTGTCTCTACCTCTCTTTCCAGGTAAGTGTGCATGCAGTGAAGGAGCTGGATGAGAGTCTGTTTGATGCCTACATCGAGAGGAAGTCAGATCCCATTGTAGGATCCCTAGAACCAGGCATCTACGCTGGATACTTCGACTGGAGGGACTGCAGTACACCTACAGGTACAAACACACACAAATCTATGCTGTCTACTTCGAATGGAGGGACTGCAGTACACCTGCATGTACACACAGATTTTATTTTCTTTTATCATTTTCTCTCTGCGTTGTTGGGAAGGGCCCGTTAATAAGCATTTCACTGTTAGTCTACACCTGTTGTTTACCAAGCATGTGACAAATACAATTTGATTTGATTTGATCTACGCTGTCTACATCCATTGACGGGACTGCACACCTTTATACACACCTTGATCACAGGACATAATGCACTAAGGCCAGGATTCAAACCAACCTGTAACCACTGCGATAAACTTTTAAAAGCAATTTCCCAGACTTTTGAGGAGGGCAGAGGTTTTCAAACAACCCCCTAGGGTTCCACAGAGGTACTGCAGGGGCTCCACAAAATTATTTTATGTGAAAAATTATTATTATTATTATTATTTTATGAATATCGCTAGCTTCAACCATATGTCTCTGCATCCATTATGAAAGAATTTAGAGGTCGTTTCACGGGCCAATACTAAAGTTTCACGTTTTATTAGTCGTATGTACGTATACACATGATATACAACGAAATGCTTACTTGCATGTTCCTTCTCCACAATGCATCAACAATAAAAAAAATGATAAGAATAGGAACATAAAGTAAATGGCTCAGTAGAATATAGTCCAATATTTACATGTATTTTGGAATAGCTTGGATTGGTTGACAAGTGTTTACATTGCAGTATTTAGCAATCATAATAAGAGTCTGGCAGCAGTTGTGATGTGTGTGTAGCATGAGTGTGTGTGTGTGTGTGTGTGAGTGTGTGAGTGTGTGAGTGTGTGAGTGAGTGAGATGCTGTTGCACCCTCTTGACAAGGGTGGTGGTGGTGTTGTTGGTCCATGACAAATCCTCTGTGATGTGGACGCAGAGGAACTTAAAACTGCTGACTCTCTATACTGCAGTGCCCTTGATGTGGATCAGAGCATGTTCTTTCCATCTAGTGGAAAGCCTTCCCAGAAGAGTGGAGGCTGTTATAGCAGCAAAGGGGGGACCAACTCCATATTAATGCCCATGATTTTGGAGTGAGGTGTCCACATACTTTTGGTCATGTAGTGTCTATGATCATCACTTGTTTTTTTTCTTGTGGGGCAGGATACATGTTGGTGATATTTAGGAAAAATATGTTTTAAATGTGCTTGGGTAAAATCATCCGCGACAATAAAGACTGCTTCCGGGTGAGAGGATTCTTGCTGGCACAGTTCGCTGAGTGCCGCCTTGGTGTTTTTATTATGGCGGTATGTACACAGCTGTGATAATAACACGTGAATTGCCTCGGCATATAGTGGGGTTGGCATTTTGGCATCAGCAACTCCAAGTTGGGGGAACAGCAGCTCGAGATGTTTTCAACTTTGGTACACCAGGTGAGGAAACCCCACCCCCCTACTTTTTCCGATCCATACGCAAAATGGATAAGCCGTCTGGTTAAATAGCAGAGTCGAGTGTAGAGCTGCCGTCTTATCATCATTATTCATGATTTATTTATGAAAATGTGGTTTACAGCAGCACATTTTAAGTGTACTGGAGGGTCTGCAGTACACTTAAAATGTGCTGCTGTAAACCAATGTCTCTACTCCGCCAAGATACCGTTCTAGCTAATAAACTATGTTAGATTTTACACTTCCTTTTCCAATGAACTTTGGGCAGGTCAAAATAATGAAACTGTCTACCAAATCTATTCATTTTAAAACGTTGATTACTTCTACTTGTCATTATCATTCACCTGATGATAAGAAAATACGTTATATATCACTATTTTTTGCTAACATATGATGGGGGTCGCCGGTTTGCCTGTTCACTGTCTGAGCAGCCCTGTGTGGTTTATATGTGTGTCTTTATATTGACATTTTAGTCTTTTAGCAGACACTCTTATCCAGAACTGTTTACAGGACCAATTAAGGTTAAGTGCCTTGCTCAAAGGCACCTAGTCTGCTTGGGGAGTCGAACCAGCAACTGTTACTGGCCCAACGCTCTTAACCACTAGGCTAACTGCTGCCTGACTTGTGCGTAGTACATACAGAATTGCTGAGCGATTAACCAACATTTCTGTTATAATTGACAACCTTGGTTCAATTATTGGAATTCCATTTAGTTCGCTTTTTTTCTGTGAGCTCGATGTGCAGTTTCTGTAGAGATAAATCAGATCAAGCCTGAACTGTGTGATGTAGCAGACCAATATTCTACATAGTTTGGCACAGAAAATGTAGTAATTAACTACAATGACCAGAGAAGAAAGAATGTGCGGTCAAGAGGGAAAGAAAGCACATGAAAATACATGAGTCAGGGATTCCAGGGGACCCCTGGGAGCACATTTTGGTGTTTGTCCTAGCATTACACAGCTGATTCAAATAACCAACTCATCATCAAGCTTTGATTATTTGAATCGGCTGTGGAGTTCCGGGTGGCTGGTCACAGATCATCCCACAGGTGAAGAAGCCTGATGTGGAGGTCCTGGGCTGGCATGGTTACACGTGGTCTGTGGTTGTGAGGCTGGTTGGACGTACTGCCAAATTAATTAAAACGACGTTGGAGATGGGCCTCCCGAGTGGCGCAGCGGTCTAAGGCTCTGCAAAACTTGAGACATCTGTGGCATTGTGTTGTGTGACAAAGCTGCACATATTATTGTGGCCTTTTATTGTCCCCAGCACAAGGTGCACCTGTGTAATGATCATGCTGTTTAATCAGCTTCTTGATATGCCTCACCTGTCAGGTGGATGGATTATCTTGGCAAAGGAGAAATGCTCACTAACAGGGATGTAAACAACCTCAAAAAGCCCATCGCTCAGCACTAACATACAGTAATGTCTTACAATAAACAGTGCTTGGATGTGCTTAGCCTGTGGCTCACAACTTCTCATACAGTCTACTCTGAGTCTACTCTATAGTAGTTCTGTGACTATACCAGTATCGCAATATTTTTACAGTGGAAATTAAAACACAAAGCAGACCAAACTTTTTCGTACTTTTAAAAACCTGCTGTATGTAAAATATTGTGTATCGCAAAACTGGTATCATCCCTGCCCTACTCTGTGGGCACCTTACCAAGACTACCCTTCGTATCTACCTGTTGTGTATTTCTCCACTAAAACATTCTCTCTTGCACCCTCTCGCTCTTGCTCTCTCTCTCTCTCTCTCTCTCGCGCTCTCTCGCTCACGCTCTCTCGCTCGCGCTCTCTCTCGCTCTCTCGCTCGCGCTCTCTCTCTCTCCCGCTCTCTCGCTCTCTCCCGCTCTCTCTCTCTCTCTCCCGCTCTCTCTCTCCCTCCCTCCCTCCCTCCCTCCCTCCAATTCCATGGGCTTTATTGGCATGGAAAAAATTTTTACAATGACGGTGTAGGCCGTCATTGTAAATAAGAATTTATACTTAACTGACTTGCCTAGTTAAATAAATAATAATTTCAAAAGCAGGTGAAATCGATAAACAAAAGTGATATAAACAATAAAAAGTGTAAATATTACATTATATAAGTAAATATTACACACACGTTCCAAAAGAATAAGGACATTTCAAATGTCATTATGTCTATATACATTGTTGTAACGATGTGCAAATAGTTAAAGTAATAAAAGGGAAAATAAATAAACATAAATACGGGTTGTATTTACAATGGTGTGTGTTCTTCATTGGTTGTCAAGTAATTCTCTTTTTGTTTTCTCATGATTTGGTGGGGTCTAATTGTGTTGTTGTCCTGCGGCTCTGTAGGGTCAGTTTGTGTTTGTAAACAGAGCCCCAGGACCAGCTTTCTTAGGGGACTCTTCTCCAGGTTCATCTCTCTGTAGGTGATGGCTTTGTTATGAAAGGTTTGGGAATTACTTCCTTTTTTAGGTGATTGTAGAATTTAAAGGCTCTTTTCGGGATTTTGATCATTAGCGGGTATCGGCCTAATTCTGCTCTGCATGCATTATTTGGTGGTTTTTGATGTACACAAAGGATATTCTTGCAGAATGTTGCATGCAGAGTCTCAATTTGGTGTTTGTCTCATTTTGTGAATTCTTGGTTGGTGAGCGGACCCCAGACCTCACAACCATAAAGGGCAATGGGTTCTATAACTGAAGTATTTTTAGCCAGATCCTGGTATGTTATTTTTGTATCGAAGGCCCTTCTAGCCTTGTCTCTCAGATCGTTCACAGCTTTGTGGAAGTTACATGTGGCGCTGATGTTTAGGCCGAGGTATGTATAGTTTTTTGTGTGCTCTAGGGCAACGGTGTCTAGATGGAATTTGTATTTGTGGTCCTGACAACTGGACCTTTTTTGGAACACAATTATTTTTGTCTTACTGAGATTTACTGTCAGGACCCCAGTCCTGACAGTAAAGTTCTAGGTGCTGCTGTAGGCCCTCCTTGGTTTGGGACAGAAGCACCAGATCATCAGCAAACAGTAGGTATTTGACTTCAGATTCTAGTAGGGTGAGGCCGGGTGCTGCAGACAGTTCTACTGCCCTCGCCATTTTGTTCATATATATGTTGAAGAGGGTGGGGCTTAATCTGCATCCTTGTCTCACCCCCCGGCCCTGTGGAAAGATAGGTGTGTGTTTATTGCCACTTTTAACCGCACACTTGTTTGTGTACATGGATTTTATCATGTAAGTGTCTCATCTGCACATTACAGAAATTCAGTGAATTTTTCATACAATCATACACACACTCTTTAAATTAAAGTGATATTAGCAGTGACATGGACATATATCATTCTGGTCTGTGGTTTTGTGTGTATGGATCGACACACACACACACACACACAGTGCTCTGAGGCTGTGCACAGGTGAAACTTTTGTGTGGTGTGCGTACCTTAAAACAGGAAGTGTGTGTGCGTGTGCGCTCAGAGGAACATTGCCCCACTCCCCTATCCTCCTCAATGTTCCAGGGATAAAAAGTGGTGCCTTTTACAACTTTGTGTGTTAAGCTAATAGTGAAACAGGAACATTTGGGCTTATAAACCACAGCTATAAGGAATAGGATATGATACTTTCACTGGCAAACATGTGGGTGATTTGTGTGTGTATGCTGAGGCCTGCATTGCCAGCGGAAACAGAGAAAGAGGACTTTCATTGGTTTTGGTCTTTTGTTTTCTCATTTGTGTTTATTCTATTGTCTTCTCAACATGTCATAGGGGGATGTGACAAATTGAAAACTGTTCTTAACATTTAAACAGCCATTTGTTAAAATGATAAGGATTTTTATAAAATTACATGTGGCTTCACAATGCAGCTGTGCTGCTGCCAGAAACGGTTTGGATATTACGGTGCATCCCTACCATTACTGTACCTCAATTCCACCTCACAAAGTTTGCATTTCCTTCTCATTTAACTTCTCAATGTATTGTCATACAGGACTTCATTTACCTGTACAGTTAATTTAACCATGCAAAATATTCACTAGTTCATTTAACCAGTCTGTATATTAAGTAAACTGTTATTACCCTCAGTCATATCATACGCACTTTTAGCTATTGAAGTATTTCTCTGCCATCGACCTGTATAGTATAGTTAACCATGCACAATCCACCAATGTATAGTGTGCATATTCAGCCATCCACCCATACTATGCAATGTCTTTTTATAGCTTTTTTTGCACTCCAGACATCTTGTATTTCTATACCTTTTCATACTGCCACTCTATGTATCATCTATCGTGTATCTGTCTTTTGTGTACTTTTGTTCTGGCATTCTGCACCTGCCCTGTGTTTTTGTTGTAGCTGCTTGACAAAGAAAGTACCCATCTATCTATCTATCTATCTAAAATATTCCAACTGTTAACGGCGATGACGTAGTGGTGGAGAGTCGACTCAAAAACAGATTTCAAGACTCCCAAGATTCAGTATTTTTGGAACGGAGGAGACTGGTTAGTTGCTGTACTTCCGAGAACACAAACACTTGCATCTTTCATAGCGAGCTAGCGTAGAATGGAGACAGAGGGGAGGGACACAGTATATGCAGGTCGGCCTCCAGGCAGACAGTCAGAACGGTGCACTAGGCCTATCTATTGGCAATCAAAAGCTGTATCTTGCAATGGAATGCTGTTTCTTAGCTTACAATGGCATGCTCAGATCACATAAAGAATTTGCGATAGTAAAGTTTTTTTAAACGTATTTGTTATTCAACTTAAAAGCCCAATGAATACTCTCCTTGTAATTTAACTCCCACCGCTTGTGGGACATTTATTTTGAAGACACGTATAAATAACAACTGCAGGAGGACAGAAAGTGACTGACAGGCTGACACAGTTACAAATAGTAGCTAGCTAGAAATTATGCAAAAATTCGTTTTTCAATGAAAAGGAAAGTAGACAATGAATGTAGGTTGTTCCAGCAAGAGTAGACATCAAAATATGTCTTTATTGAGTGTGAGTTGTGTGCTTAGTGTGCAAAGAGAGCATCGCTGTCTTGAAAGACTACAAGTTGTCCCGACACAAGTTGTCCCGACACATGCAGAGATGTATAGGAATATGTCTTCTGAGCAGAGGGCAAGTGCATCGAAAGAGTTGCTTTCTCAGTTGCAAAAGCAGCAAGGACTTTTCACAAAACTGCATTCAGCAAACGATGGAATTGCGAGAACTAGCTATGTACTGTCCCACAAAATTGCTAAACATAGCAAGCCATTCGCTTAGGGCTAATTCGTTAAATAATGTTTAATTGACTGTGCAACAATACTTTGCCCCGACAAGAAAGAGCTGTTTGAAAATGTTTCACAATATGGAACAACAGTTGAACCACAGGGAAAGATTTATTGGAGGAGGTTAATAAGTGTGTGGCAAAGCTGGGACTGAGTTTTGAAAAGTTATCTTGTGTGACCACTGATGGGTGCCCAAACTTGACAGGAAAAAATGTTGGCATTTTGAAAAGTATACAAGATCAAGTAGCTGAGCTGAACCCAGATCAGAAAATTATTTTCCTGCATTGCATTATTCTTCAGGAGGTGCTCTGTAAATGTGTTCTGAAAATGAGCCATGTTGTGGATACAGTCACTAAAGTGGTAAACTTAATAAGAGCAAAATCTTTGTCTCACTGTTGGAGGAAACAGAGTCGGGTCATGCAGATCTCCCTCACCACACAAACGTGAGATGACTGAGTTTGGGGAAGGTGCTTAAAAGGGTGTGGGTCCTGAAGTCGGAGATTGCTGAGTTTTTGCAAATGGAAGGAAATATGTGCATTTCCCTCAACTGCCAGATAAACAATGGTTGGTTGATTTTGCCTTGGACATCATGGCCTGAATTCCAAACTACCAGGAAAGGGACTTTTTGCACATCAGATGTACAGCCTTGTCAAAGCCTTCAAGGGAAAGTGACTCCTCCTGACCCGCCAAGTAGAAGCCAACAATCTCACCCACCTTCCGACACTACTAGTCTGTCCCCTATCAGATGACCAGCGGGAGAAGTATACATCGCTGCTGCGATGTATACTTCCAAAGATTAAACTTTCCAAAGATTAGGAGTCATGCTCAGAAGATGTTTGTACTGTTTGGGTCAACGTATGTATGTGAACAGACATTTTCAGTGATGAAATATAACAAGTCAAGGCACAGATCATCTCCTGCTGACTCAGCAATCCTGCGCATAGCGACGTCAAACTATACCTGACTTCACTGCTCTAGTCAATGCCCATCAAAGACTTCACTCCTCACACTGATTGAGTAGTTTAATGTAATGATCAGCTCTCTCTTTCTTGTGTTTTTTTGCTTACCAGTTAACAAGAGTTCTGTCCGTGGTGTTGAATGCACAGTGTACTTTTCCCTCTGTGTAGTTCATTGCATGTTTAATAATGAAAATACCTACCAAAAGGAGAACATGGATGTGGTTTATTTCTGTGCATGTTAAAAAAGTAAAATATGTAGCATATCTGGACATAATTTACAGTAGATATATCTGTCAACACAGTCATATACATGTATAATCCTGTAATATGATTCTGGCCTGCAATGGCAAAAATATATTCTAATGTGGCCCTCCATGGAAAATAATTGCCCAGACCTGGTTTATACGTTTAAACGTTCACACTCCTACTTAGGGGTGCCACTCTACACGTTATACACCCACCATTCTCCAGTTTGACTGGAGAATACATAAACTATATGGCTCATCTCAACCTCTACCAATAGAAATAACTACTTTCGATCATTCCTCACCCACTGCATTTCAGTCTAGTCTTATAGTAAAAGAGAACTGATAAATGTGTTAACTCTGGGATCAGTTTCATATGATCGGTTTTGGGTTTTAGACTGGGTTTTGATGTTATTATGAAACAACCTTCTTTTCAAGGTGTGAGGAACTACCTTAAGGAAGCCTTGGTCAACATCATCACTGTTCATGCTGAGGTAAGGCATTGGTCTTTCTGTATAATGAAGAGATGCTTGACAAATTATTGGGGGCCTTCTGTAGTGAGTAGAGCAGTCACAGAGTCAGCAGTCACTGAGTCAGTAGTCACAGAGATAGTTTGACCTCTCTCCCTCTCTCCACCTCTTTCTCTCTCAGGTCTTCACAGTTTCAAGGGAGCTAGTTCCCAGGGTTCTGACTAGAATCGTTGATGGTGTGGCGGAGGAGATGACCCGTCTCATGCAGTGTGTTTCTTCCTTCAGCATGAACGGAGCCATACAGGTACACACACACACTTTCAGTCTGTGAAGAGTCAAATGAAGAGCCACCAACTGGGGGGATTTACCCTGTTTTACTGATTATTCTAAACCCCAGCACCTCTACCAGACCAGCTACTGGTATACTACACCCTGTACTGTACACTCTACATCCCAAACTGAGGATTCTTTAAATTAAATCTCTTCTCCAGGTTCTCTCTCACTCTCACTCTCTCACTCTATCCAGGCCCGTTTGGAGATCAATGCTCTGAGAGATGCTGTAGCCTCCTACCTGTCATCTGAGAGCCAGTAAGACCCAAAAAACCCTCCCTGAGGCAGCACTCCAGCTAGTTTAATCTGGTTTTAATTAGTATTTTTTGGTGTTTTGGTATGTCTCCTCTTGTGTGTAGTAGAATGTGTTAGCGTTGGTGTGTGTCGTGTGGTGTTAACTGTGTGTATCTTGTTTCAGCGCCAGCTTCAAGCAGGCTCTGGAGGCCCTCCCCCAGTTACACAGTGGAGCAGACCAAAAGTAAGTAATTCATCAAGGTAATACTGGTTCCAGTTAAAATATGGAGCGATTTCAGTTCCATTTAAAATATGGAGCGATTTCAGTGCCAACAGAAACATAAATATTAAAGATGCACTACGCAGAAATCGCTCTGAAATTTCCTGGTTGCTAAAATACAAATAGTTTGCCTAATTTCAATTTGACAAAACAAGCAAGTATAATGTAGAGAATCATTGTACCATCTAAACTGCTGAGAAATATATTTTCCATAACCAAAAATATTTTTATTTTCAGCTGAAGCTGGTGTACAAAACCGAAAGTAAAAGACCCAAATGACACATCTATAACTCACATTTCTATGTGCATTTGGCCAGGTCGCCCAAAAAGATACGTATTGCAACTGAATGGAATATTCATTCAATTCAGTTTCAAATCTAAAGTTTAATTTAGGAATTAAATTATTCAATTTGTGCATAAAAAATTCTAAAATATTGAATTCAAATTCAATATCTAAATACAAATAAAAAAAATATTGAATTCAAATACAATTTCAGTTGGCACTGAAATCTCTCCAGCTGCTTCCATCTCTTTCTTTTCCCTTCTCCCTATATATTAAGTAAACTATTATTACCCTCACTTATATCATACGCACTTTTAGCTATTTAAGTATTTATCTGCCATCGACGTGTATAGTTAACCATGCAAATGCTCCTTATATATCTATATCAGCAATATTTGTATCATTTTATTTTCACCTAACACTCTAACAATGTATAGTGTACATATTCAGCCATCCACCCATACTATGCAATGTCTTTTTATAGCTTTTTTACACTCCAGACTTGTATTTTTATACTTTTTTCTATCTATCTATCTATCTATCTATCTATCTATCTATCTATCTATCTATCTATCTATCTATCTATCTATCTATCTATCTATCTATCTATCTATCTATCTCTTTCCCTTGTTCTATCTCTCTCTTGACTCTCTCTCTCTCTCTCTTGACTCTCTCTCTCTCTCTCTCGCTCTCTCGCCTCGCTCTCTCTCGCCTCGCTCTCTCTCGCCTCGCTCTCTCGCTCTCTCGCTCTCTCGCTCTCTCTCTCTCTCTCTCTCTCTCTCTCTCTCTCTCTCTCTCTCTCTCTCTCTCTCTCTCTCTCTCTCTCTCTCTCTCTCTCTCTCTCTCTCTCTCTCTCTCTCTCTCTCTCTCTCTCTCTCTCTCTCTCTCTCTCTCTCTCTCTCTCTCTCTCTCTCTCTCTCGCTCTCTCGCTCTCTCGCTCTCTCGCTCTCTCGCTCTCTATCTCTCTATCTCTCTCTCGCTCTCTATCTCTCTCTATCTCTCTCTATCTCTCTCTATCTCTCTCTCGCTCTCTATCTCTCTCTCGCTCTCTATCTCTCTCTCGCTCTCTATCTCTCTCTCGCTCTCTATCTCTCTCTCGCTCTCTATCTCTCTCTCGCTCTCTATCTCTCTCTCGCTCTCTCTCTCGCTCTCTATCTCTCTCTCGCTCTCTATCTCTCTCTCGCTCTCTATCTCTCTCTCGCTCTCTATCTCTCTCTCGCTCTCTATCTCTCTCTCGCTCTCTATCTCTCTCTCGCTCTCTATCTCGCTCTCGCTCTCGCTCTCGCTCTCTCTCTCGCTCTCGCTCTCTCTCTCGCTCTCGCTCTCTCTCTCGCTCTCGCTCTCTCTCTCGCTCTCGCTCGCTCTCTCGCTCTCGCTCTCTCTCTCGCTCTCGCTCTCTCTCTCGCTCTCGCTCTCTCTCTCGCTCTCTCTCTCTCGCTCTCTCTCTCGCTCTCTCTCTCTCGCTCTCTCTCTCTCGCTCTCTCTCTCTCGCTCTCTCTCTCTCGCTCTCTCTCTCTCGCTCTCTCTCTCTCGCTCTCTCGCTCTCGCTCTCTCGCTCTCGCTCTCTCGCTCTCGCTCTCTCGCTCTCGCTCTCTCGCTCTCTCTCTCTCTCTCTCTCTCTCGCTCTCTCTCTAGGTTACTTGAGGAGTTGCTAAATAAGTTTAAGAGCAGTATGCAGCTCCAGCTCACCTGTTTCCAGCCCTCTAATGTCCAGCCTGTCAAGAGATGAGCCAAACGTCTGTACATCCCTTCAACATTAAAATAATGGCATTATAGTATCTTTATCTATCAAATAATTTGCAATGCCTATTTACTTGTCTTGATAAGCTTTCACAGATCTTGTTATAAGATCTATAGTAGACTGGAAATTTGCCTTTTCTTACACTAATCACTTTTTTTTATCATAGATATGTACACTCATTTGCTGAGGGACAATTCCACGATAACGGAATTATGCTTTGACTCAGTTTTTTTCACCTTAAAACGTATGCCAAAAAACCCCCATTGGTTTAAAAAGTTTAACAAACTCTACTACTCTATGCACAGGGACTATTTTCTACAATTTCCACTGGTAAAAAAATACAAATTTAGTGGAAGAAATGTGCAGATGCAACAAAGTTTTCCAAAAACTCTGTCAGATATCTGCTCCTAATTAAGATTCAAAGATGTATGTTGAAATATTTGGGTGTCAGCTATGACATGACATCTTGAGTTTGATAAAATTGAAATACTGTAAGTGATGTGGATTCACACCTGGTAACAAAATTACATTGTGGGTCCCTGATCTGTACTATACAGAAATGCATAATTATGGATTTGAATGTCATTCAAGTTTGGACATCACAGCACAGTACAGTACAGGACAGCTCAGCAGAGTAGAGTATAGTTCAGTAGAGTACATTACAATATACTGTACTTTACTCTACTTTTATTTACTGTACAGTACTATTGTGCTCTATTCACTGTACTGTTACTGTACTGTGCTATCCAAACTTGTGAAACATACGTCTATGATAGATTCAGATTTTGTCCAGTCTGTTCCGTCTGTGGACGTTAAAATCAAGGCCAGGGTGGACTGACCAACTCAACTACTTTTCAACGTCCATGGACGTCCAGTGTCGGTCGGTGCTCAGTGGGTGAGGCTGCTGTTTAAAAAAATACGAGGGGGCTCATGGGTAGTTGTCAGTAAGAGCTGGGAGAGGTGACATAACTGGAGAGTGAGAGAGAAAGAGAGGGCGATAGAGAGAGGGAGGGGTTGCTGAACATAACAGTAGGGAGGACAGTGGAAGGGAGGACAGTAACAGGGGACCCAACTAGTATGTGACTATTGAGATTTCCTATTGTAGCCAATTCAGTTGCTGTAAGTCCGTTAGTTGTTTTGAGTTTTGTTTTTTAGTTTTAATCACTTTAATAATTCATAAACAAAATTGATATCAATAAAATCACTACAACTCATTGGTAGGTCTACCATTACTTGTTACTTCTGTGAACTTTCATTATCCTCCCTCCTTATGACAGAGAAATTAGAAAATATCTTAAAGATACAAGGCAATATTTCTTCAACTTAAAGACAGGAAAACCGTGTTGATATATTAGTTAGCAGGGTACTTTACGTCATAATTATTGTTTTTTTTAATGCATTTCTAATACATTTTAAGACTTTTTCTGGTAGAGGTTTTTTTAAGACCCCTTTTCTGTCTGTTTATCCAGAAATCAAAGCCTTTACTTATGCCTAATTTTTAAGATGGAAAATTATTGAAAAAAGTATAATTTCCCTAAACTATAGACTCTTAGCTTTCATCCCAATTTGATATGCTCCTATAAACTTAATATGTTGGTGCTCATGGGTCCTTTTTGATGGACATGCCCTGAGTTAATCTCACAGTTATTCTGGGTAGCCCCTCTACTGTAGAATCATGCTAATTAGAATATTGTTAGATGGCCACTCATCTAGCAATCAGCATCCAGTCCCTTTTGGCTAGTCTGGTTTTAGATGCAGGACTGTCTCTATTCTCTTTTTACTGAGAAAGATGGCAGAGCCAGCCAACAACTGTGGTCACAGTTATGAATGTTCATAAAGAAACTGCATGTGTGTCATGATGTGTTATGTGTGTGAAAATGTTTCAGTACTGCTCTGTCCTCCAATTAAAATACAATTAAAATACCTGTCATTTAAAATACCTGCCAATTAAATGAGCTGCCAATAAAATACCTGCTAATTCAAATACACATTTAAATTGATTCTGTTCTTGTGACCTGTCACATTTCACCTTATCACTGTAAGATACTGCTGTATTGAATGGTGTATTACACAGTGCTACCATTGTCATGTCTACTCACACCCTACCCAACCCCATTCACTCAGACCATAGTGTCCTCGACCTTGATTAGGCTTGGGGTCTCTGTCCCATAGATAGTGAATGAGTGAACGTTAGAAAGAGAGCCCTCTTTGTCCCATAGACGGTAGAGCCCCAGCCATAGATTAGCCACTGCAGTCAATTAGGGATGTCATTGCACTCAGCTCTCACATAGTCTAGCACTAGTCTAGGGTAGGGCCAGTTAGACAGGGATGAGGTGTTAGTAGGGAGGGGTACGGTAGGGTAGGAAGTTGTGAACCATTCTGCAAGATAGACCGCGAGAGGAGTGGTCTATGCTAACTCCATACGGTCTGCAAAAATATAGGACAGATTCGGTTGTAGGTGAATGGTTGTGGTTTTGCAGTGTGTGTGTTCGTATGTCAGACATTCTAGTAGCAGATACATGGTGACACACCCTTGACTCTCATGAGGTGAGATGTGGGGTTAGCTCAGGGGGTTTTAGCACAAAAGATTGTAACATTTGTGATAATCACACAAGTGATTATGAAAACATCAGTCATTACCAGACAACTCAACACAAAACTCGAAGGGGACTTGAATAGCCTACCAGCAATCAACTACACTACATGGCCAAAAGTATGTGAACATCTAATTCCACAATCATGGGCATTAATATGGAGTTGGTCCCCCCTTTGCTGCTATAATAGCCTCCACTCTTCTGGGAAGGCTTTCCACTGGATATTAGAACATTGCTGCGGGGACTTCCTTCCATTCAGCCACAAGAGCATTAGTGAGGTCGGGCACTGATGTTGGGTGATTAGGCTTGGCTCACAGTCGGCATTCCAATTCATACCAAAGGTGTTCAATGGGGTTGAGGTCATGTCTCTGTGCAGGCCAGTCAAGTTCTTCCACACTGATCTTGACAAACCTGTATGGACCTCGCTTTGTCATGCTGAAACAGGAAAGGGCCTTCAAACTCCTCCAAACTTTACAGTTGGCACTATGCATTGGGGCAGGTAGCATTCTCCTGGCATCTGCCAAACCCAGATTCATCCATCGGACTGTCAGATGGTGAAGCGTGGTTCATCACTCCAGAGAACACATTTCCACTGCTCCAGAGTCACTCCAGCCAACTCTTGGCATTGCACATGGTGATCTTAGGCGTGTGTGTGGCTGCTCGGCCATGAACAGTTTTTGTGCTGAAGTTACTTCCAGAGGCAGTTTGGAACTCTGTAGTTGCAACCGAGTACAGACAATTTTTACACATCTCAGCAGTCCCGTTCTGTGAGCTTGTGTGGCCTACCACTTTGCGACTGAGCCGTTGTTGCTCCTAGACGTTTCCACTTCACAATAACAGCCCTTACAGTTACATTTTTTACATTTTAGTCATTTAGCAGATTTATCCAGAGCGAAATTACAGTTCATACTTTTTTCGTACTGGTCCCCCGTGGGAATCGAACTCACAACCCTGGCGTTGCAAGCGCCATGCTCTACCGTCTGAGCCACACAGGACTGGCTGAAATAGTCTGATCCACGAATTTGGCCACTAATCTAACCAGAATGCTAATAAAATATGAGATTGAAATGTTCTTATCGACGAAACAAACCCAAAAACGTGCTTATCTTCTCATTGCCACTATCGACTGTTCGAGAAAAAGCTAAGCCCAAATTTCATAATATGGGCTACATTATCATCAGCAGCACCATAACCCCAGGCCAGGTAGGGGAAAAGTCATTTAGACTGAGGTTGTTTTGGTTCTCTGTTATTTCTGGTCTGTTCTATACTTAGCTCTCTATGTGGAGTGTCCACCCACAGATTCATTCACATCAGCAGTTGGTTCAAAGCCCTCAGGTCTCATCCTTCCACCACCGGTATTGTTTACAGTACCAGAGAAGTGAGGTGGGGAGGGGAGTTTTTACATCACACTTCTGTTCCATTTTGGACGCAGGTGAAAACATGTTTACATCGATCAAGGTGGATTCTTTGAAATAGGTGTTTTTGGTAATAAGGCAGTAATGGGAAGAACCACAGGTTACATAGGGACTTTTTAGGTAGGTGGTGGAACAAATGGTCAGCCAAATTATTTGCTTTTCTTTGATAATTGTTATCAGACATCTGTGCAGTAAACCTGTTGGTGGTTCAACTCTGTCCTTCCTTACAATGGTACATCTATTCGCTAATGGTTGTTATACATATCAGTGTAATTTACTTTAATCCATAACCATTTTCCAAAAAAATATAGTACAGTATTACTATTAAATATATTACAGTATATTACACTTGAAAGTAAGTACTACCCAGTCTACTTTATCAGTCAGTCAGTGATTGAGAATTCTACTCAGGGGTTTTCACTATTCTTCCATGGAAATTGAAATGTAGTCAGCGCATGTAGAGGCACCTCAGGAAACACATAGTTCTAAACGCTGAGGCTCTTAGGGCCCCGTTGAGGTGGAAAGAGTGGCCAACCTCTTCCTCTGGTGATGTCATCACACATTGTTTATGACAGCTTTCTCCTCTGAGTGTGTCTGATTAACCAGCGTCATCCTGCATCTGAACCAGGCTTCCTGTACATACACGCACAAAAGCACACACACACGTAAACACATGCACACATCCGAAGGATGTAGCTTCCCCACAAAATCCCTTGTCTAACATGAGCTCTCTAGTTATTTGATTGAATGTCTATGTATGTCTCAAAAGATGCACCATTTTTGCTTTGGTACAATTTTTTATTTTCTATTACAAAACATGTTCCGTATGTATGACAGACTGAGCTTATTGAAGGGTTCAGCATGCTAGTCAGTGGTTCAGTGTGGTCCAGTCTCACTGAGTTTATCTAAGATTCAGCATGTTAGTCAGTGTTTCAGTGTGGTCCAATCTCACTGAGTTTATCTAAGATTCAGCATGTTAGTCAGTGTTTCAGTGTGGTCCAATCTCACTGAATTTATCTAAGATTCAACATATTAGTCAATGTTTCAGTGTGGTCCAATCTCACTGAGTTTATCTAAGATTCAACATATTAGTCAATGTTTCAGTGTGGTCCAATCTCACTGAATTTATCTAAGATTCAACATGTTAGTCAGTGTTTCAGTGTGGTCCAATCTCACTGAGTTTATCTAAGATTCAACATATTAGTCAGTGTTTCAGTGTGGTCCAATCTCACTGAGTTTATCTAAGATTCAACATATTAGTCAATGTTTCAGTGTGGTCCAATCTCACTGAGTTTATCTAAGATTCAGCATGTTAGTCAGTGTTTCAGTGTGGTCCAATCTCACTGAGTTTATCTAAGATTCAGCATGTTAGTCAGTGTTTCAGTGTGGTCCAATCTCACTGAGTTTATCTAAGATTCAGCATGTTAGTCAGTGTTTCAGTGTGGTCCAATCTCAGAAGCAGTTTTTATTCATCTCTATTACAGTATTCCCTATTATTCAGTATTGATGCTCAGTAGTAGCAACAGTAGTCAGGTAAAATGTAAAACCTATTTACAGAAGAAATTGAGCAAACACAATTAAGCACATACAAAAACACATATGTCGATACAATCACTACAGCTGTCAGTTCTGCTGCTGTCAGAAGTGGACGTTGAAACACTAAATGTCAATCAAGTTTGGGTCTCTTGTAAGGCCGAAGGACGGCTCCCTGAGAGTTGTTGAAATAAAGTTTGGTCCAAAGGCATTTTGGGGCATTGATTTCCTTGAGTCCTTACAACACACAAATACATTTACAGTATACAACTATCTGTTACAGTCTCTTCAATGGTCCCGGTGTATGTTCCTCCATAGCCTGGCTTGGTTCAGTTCACTCTGACCTGGCTTGGCTTGGTTTAGTTTGTCTTGGATTGGAGTGGCATAGTTCTGCTTCGGCTTTGAGTGGAATCTGGGATCCAGACTACAGTGAAACAACTCTCCTCCTCTCCCCAGGCTTTCTCCCGTCTCCTCCTCTCCCCATGTCCTGCACCGCAGTATGACTGTGATCAGAGATGGTCAGATCTGTCAGTCCTGTAGGGTGTTGCTATGGTGATGACTGATGACCCTCTGGTAGTCCTCGGTTAAGGCAGATGTCATGCTGTGTTCCGTGACCCCTGGGAGGGAGAGTTCATAGCTGCGGTAGTAGTGTCCGCTGGTCTGTTGGTGCGGGGTGTAGTACAGGAGCTGCCTGACGAACATGGGCTCCACCTGCAGGGGCGGAGGGGAACAGCAAGGATCAGTACTTGTGTCACTGGTAGTGGTGGCGGTGGTAACAGGCATAACCGCGGGACGTATGGTTATGCCCGTTACCACCCCCAACCTTTATGACTCCTAGGGGATACCTAAAATTACCTCTTTTTACTCTCTACATTGTTGGGAAGGGCCCATAAGTAAGCATTTCACTGTTAGTCTACACCATTGGTTGAAAAAGTACCCAACTGTCATACTTGAATAAAAGTATAAATATATTAATAGAAAGTTACTCAAGTAAAAGTGAAAGTCATCCAGTAAAATACTTACAATATACTCATTATATTAAGCAAAGCAGACAGCAACATTTTTTTAAAAAATGTACTAATAGCCAGGGGTACACCCCAACACACATCATTTACAAACAATGCATTTGTATTTAGTGAGTCTGTCAGATCAGAGGCAGAAGGGATGACCACATGTTCTCTTGATAAGTGTGTCAATTAGACCATTTTCCTGTCTTGCTAAGCATTCATCATGTAACAAGTACTTTTGGGTGTCAGGGAAAATGTATAGAGTAAAAAAAACATTATTTTCTTTAGGAATGTAGTGAAGTAAAAGTTGTCATAAATATAAATAGTAAAGTAAAATACAGATACCCAAAGAAAATACTTAAGTACTTTATACCACTGGTCTACCTGTTGTTTACGAAGCATGTGGCAAATAAAGTTTGATTTGAGATGAGTAGAGTGTAGGGAGGTTAAGGGGTGTAGAGAAGGCCAGGATTAGGTGATGGGGTGTGAGTAAAGTAGAGAGGGGGGTTGAAGACCAGTAGTTGATTAGGTGAAAGTTATATACTGTACCTGTACAGTGAGGGTCCTCCTCTGTCTTTGAGGGTCCAGACACTCGTCTCCAAAGCTCAGCAGCACCTGGAGACGTGGAGGAGGCCGGCCGTGGAGGGCATAGCCCTGCAACTCTGGTAGAGAGATTAGGGTTAATAGGGTCTAGATGGTTAGTTTAGGTACAGAGGAGAGGCATGGAGGGCATAGCTCTGAGACAAACGGGGAGGGAGAGAGGTGAGGTAGAGATGGTTAGGTTAGGTAGAGGGGGCTGACTTTGGAGGGCATAGCCCTGCAGCTCTGAGGCAAACGGAAGGAGAGAGGGAGAGAGAAAGGAGAGGTAGAGATGGAAAGGTTAGGTAGAGAGGAGAGATTACAGGTCTTCCAGACAGGGAGAAAGGGGATTCGATCTATAGGGTAGTGTTGGGTAGATCGGTTCGCAGGGAGGGGACATTGGGTCGATAAAGGGTTAATTAATTTTGGTCAAAGGGAATTATTGAGCTGGTGTGGTGGTGACTTTAGAGCTTGTGTGACTAGATGGAAACTCCTGGTTCTATATGCAAATTAGACCAATCAGGCTGAACACATCTGTTGTAGGTGGGCGGGATGAGGTCACTACTGTGTGTCATGTGTCATTCTAAAATGTGTGTGGTGGGGAGTGTGGAGGCAATCTCAACATATTTATAGGAAATGAGGATGTATCTGCTTCCTGTCCATGACCAGGAAACAGCATGACAACAGAGAGTGGTTTGGTTTGCCAGTGAATGAGACACACGTGTGTGGGTGGATGCCTGCCTGCCTGCCTGCCTGCCTGCCTGCCTGCCTGCCTGCCTGCCTGCCTGCCTGCCTGCCTGCCTGCCTGCCTGCCTGCCTGCAGTATATGTTAACTCACCTGTGAGGTAGTCCTGTGTATGCAGTAGTTTACAGGTGTGTTCTCTATCCAGCTTGTTGGGTTTGTCTCCGTAGGGTGATAACCCTCCCTCCCAGAACACTCTCTCCTGGCACAGCCGCCGAGCGTAGAGGCCATCTGGGGCCATCCACAGCAGCACGCCCCTCTCCAGGGTATCAATAGGGGGGCTGGGGGGGCACTCCTCCCCCCTCCCCAGGGCTTGGAGGCTGTTCCGGGGTAGGGGAACCAGGTCTGGACCTCCAATGGGGGAATAAAGCTTGTCGTCTGGGGAGCAGGGAGTGATGCGACAGCCTTCAGGACTGGAGGTGGTCACCTCCCTCCACAAGGAGTCCCGGTAGAACACTGACACATGTAACCGCATATCTGGGGTGGAGGAGGAAGTAAGGGTCAGAGAAACAGCATCAAGTCAGCATGTTTAGCTAACACAATATGATACCAATTACATGGACCAAAATATAAATATTATTGTCATATGGGAAGTAAATAAGTGTGTGTGTGTGTGTGTATATACTGTATATTGTACCTGAGAGTGCCTCAGCTGATCTCATGCTGGTGTCCAGTGTGAAGGGGGAGGGCTGGCTGTCAGTAGGATAGGTGTAGAAGGACCCTGTGATTTGGTACCCTGCAAACACGGAGAGACGGGACCTCAATAAAGGCACTTATTCCACACAAAAATATCATGGGTCGAATCGACAATCACGCGTTGATGTCAATAGAAGACTTACACAAATTATCATTTGAGCAGATGTCAAGTTAGGATATAGGCACATGTGAACATAACTCCCGCCACCTGAACAGCTTCTTGACCCTCACCCACTGGGCCACCTGGTCCACGATAAATCTTCTCATTCATAAACTATGCACCCTGCATTATCCTCCTAGAATGGCAAATTGCCCTTTACACTCTGCACATCCTCATATGTACCCAACTCTTTCATTTACATATTTCCCCCACTGCACATCATCCTGTAAAATAGTTGTTTATTTATACATCTCTACATACATCATTTATAATGTAACTTAGTATTTATAGATTAGCTTGTAGTTGTTACCTTACAGTGTACATACAGCATGTGGATCTGTGTAAACTCTGCTTCTACATACAGTATGTTGTCTGTATATCCTGTTTATTGTGGCAGCACCATTTCACCAAGTCAAATTCCTGTACATGCGAATGTATTTGGTGAATGAAGGTAATTCTGATTCTGACTACACATCTAGACACCCTAAATTACATTCTCTCACACAAACAAACATGGATGCTGTGGTATTAGGCCTACCGTTGTCCATGCTGGGGCCCTGGGCCCAGGGTAGGCTGCGTGAGGGGTAGGAGCACTGGGCATAGGGCAGCTCAGGGAGAGAGGCCTGCTCTGGAAGATAGTCCCTCGTCCAGCCTCGCTCTGCACTGGGCATGTACCCAGACATCTACACACACAGAGACAGAGAGATACCTGTCAGTCAAACCATCGCATCTACACACATAGAGATAGAGATTCGTGCAGCTGTCTCTCTCTCTCTCACACACACATGCACGCAGTATTGGGGAGTAGTGAACTACATGTAAAATCAAAATGTTTTATTGGTCACATACACGTGTTTAGCAGATGTTATTGCGGGTGTAGCGAAATGCTAGTTGTTAGTTCAACTAGTAATTTAACTACATTTTGCAGTAGCTTGGTAGTGTTTTCAGTAGATAATTACTTTTTTGCAATGTAGTGGTAGGTAACTACTGGACCTACACACTACTTCTTTTGCAAAAAGAAAAGATGGGTGAAGTAGAGAATTTCCTTTCTTTTTTTACATCAGACCTGACATTCTCACTTGAAACTGTTTGTTTTTAATAGGCTAAATTACACATTCTGTTAAAATCTGTCTCCAGAGTGAACTGTTCTTGCAATCTGTATTCTATGCCATGTCACATTTAAAGTAGTTTTGATGTAGTGAACTACTTTTTCAAAGTAACTTTTGTTAAGTCAAATATTATTTTATTTGTATTTTCTTAAAGGTAGCTTAACTTCTTCTAGTGTGAAGTAATTGGTCAACTAGATCTTCAGAGTATCTTCTCCAAACTGGAGAAGATACTCTTCTCCTTCCTTGTAATGGTTACCTGAGTCTGTAGGGTGGGATAGGAGGGGTGGATGGGATAGCTCGGGGGACTTAGCGGGCTGCCACCATCCTCCTGTTTGGATCCTGATAGCAAGAAATCTGTTACACAGGAGAAATAATTTAGACAAAACACAGACACACACTCATTCAATGCACTCAAAGTACATAAGATAATATAATATGTTCATTATTACACATGCATAAGCATAATCAGGACTTTATCCTACAGTTGGCTGTAACTAATTCAAAGTGTCTTGTGGTTTGGCATCCTGATTATCCAGTATACTGATGTGTATTTGTACAGAACTCACTGACCCCTATCAAAACCCTACCCCCCAATCAAAACCCTATCACAACCCTACCCGTATCAAAACCCTATCTAAACACTACCCTCTATCAAAACCTACCACCTATCAAACCCTTTCAAAACCCTACCCCGTATCAAAACCCATTGGGGCATTCAGTGAGTGGGTGGCATCTCTGTTTCCTACTGACAGTGGTGTATATGATAAAAACAAGAAGTTGATTTTATTACTTTCGATAACCTATTTTCTAACCACTATTTTCATAATTTTCATTCAAAAAACTACCGTTTATTGCATGAATTGGAAGGCCACTTAAATTGATAGAATACTGGGTAGAATTTATAAAATATAATTTATTAAATATAATTCTACTGACGTCTCTTGGCGCCCTCCGGTATGATCCGGTATACTTTGTAGGGGTCTGAGATGTCCAGCTGACTCTTCTCCACGAGCTCTTCGAAGTCGTTACTTTTGTTGAGCGCGCACCGCAGGCGCGTCTTCCACGTTGGCGGGTCCGGTTTGTCGATGCCCTCACGAAACTTGCCTTTAAACAGCGCCCAAGCCTGCAGGAAGGTCACACAAAACTGAGCCGTGAGACATGGTTAATGAATCACTGGTGCAGTGGTGCATGAGTTGAAGACAAGTCCTGTGCGTTATGGATTTGGCACTTCAACCTACCCATTGCGCACGAACTGAACTCATAATTAGTCTAATAGTTCTGTGTTTGCAATTAACACAACTAAATGTCCAATATTTTGGTCAAATGTATTATACACATCTCTCACAAATGCAGTGCGTAAATTCAACATTTGTGAGACATTCCGTTGAAGCCCCGTAGCATACAGTACCTTGAAGAGAGCGGCATCCTCGTCCCGGTTGTAGTCCTGCTTGCCCGCATGCTTCCACGGTATCCTGAAGATGCTCTTTTCGTCGTTCTCCCACACGAGGCCCGCGTACTTCTCGGTGTCAACCTGCTCGATCAGCCACGAGCGGAGCTTCCCATTTCCACAGCTCACTGTAGACATGCCGTAGTCCGACTCCGGGTTCATCTCTAGCCAAGAGGCAGTGCAAGGTCAGGACAGTAAACTATAATGGTACATATTATAGGCATTCAGATATTTAGTCTGCAAATGATCCAGCACACATTAATTTTCCTAAAAAAATCTCCAAAAATATTATGAGTTGTTTGTGTCAAAATGCTTGCGTAAACTAGCAGATCAATTATGTAAATTGTATTTTAATACATTAAGAATAGGCTACATTAACCTTTCAACACTTTTAATTGTATGTGAACTTATTTTTTGCTGCAGGTAGTCTATATGTTTTAGCAGGAGCAGAGCATGTGTTCATGACTTACCTCTGAAACTCGAAACCCCTTTGAGTTTTGAAATCAATCAGTCTCGAAAGATCATAATGCAGCGTGACAACTTAACTTAAATCATAGCTGTAGTGTGGGCGGGGCGAGTAGCGGGATGTGCACCTGCTGCGTTCTGTGAACCTTGTCTGCGCAAGCCTCCCGTAAACAGCAGGGGGAAACCCTCTCGGGACACCCGCAATCCTGGAAAGTGGGACAATCTATTCACCGTAGTAGAGAGCAAAACAACTCTTTGAAGTTATATAAACCCATGTAATGGGGTAAATATAAACCTACATCCTGTCAGGGATATTTTATTGTCATGATAAAAATTGGTTGGCCTAATTCTCTGTCCAAGAAGTGCAATTGATATAGCCTAGCCTCAATGATTGGGAAAACTTGCTCTCAAATAAGCCTGAAGATGTAAGAAACATACTGGTGCCTCATTTGTCAACTAAGGCATATTGTGAGACTTAGGTATAATAAAGTAAGTAGCTTAGGTATAATCATTATAATTCCTCATAGGCTTATTATCATTGTGATAAAGAACATTGCCTTCCTGCGGAGAAAAAAATGCAGTCATATACTTCAACCACTTGAAAACAGTAGACAGGTGTTGTTTCTTTTTTAATAACATGTCAGAATGGTCAAGAGAAAACAATCTTGAATATTTTTATTTTATTTAACCTTTATTTAACTAAGCAAGTCAGTTAAGAACAAATTCTTATTTACAATGACGGTCAGCCATATGGGACTCCCAATCACGACCGGATGTGATACAGCCTGGATTCAAACCAGGGTCTGTAGTGACGCCTCTTGCACTGAGATGCAGTGCCTTAGACCACTGCGCCACTCGGGAGCCCATATACATATACATACAATCAAAATCTCTGTTGGACTGTAAAGCTGCAGTTTCATGTAATTATTACACACACAAGCACACAACACTCACAGAAAGAGGAGCATGTGTATAGAGGGGTAAATTAAATTATCAAATGAGTGGGGTAACTGTGTCTTTGTGTGGATTGCATTTAGCCTATAGTAAAGTATGTTCCCTGTGCTGTAAGCTTGATTGCTCTTCCATGTTGCTGTGACAGTTAGGAAGAAAGGAGCCCATGTCAAAGAAGACCCCAGTCACACACAGGGGCCACTGAGAAATCCCCTTGCGACAGCATGCACATTTCCAAACATATGACCCAAGTCATATTTTTAACATGCAAAGTTGGTCGATTGTCAGTTGGTCTAACCTACAGATGGTTGACTGCGAATAGGGAACTCAAGTCCAGCCCATATCTATGCAGTGAGACGCAGAGATTGGCTGTGCGTTGAGTGAGTGACAGGTGTCTGGCTGGAGACATGGGGTCATGTGTTTCTGGTACCCAGTGGAGCTGCTGTTGCCGTGGCCGTTGCTATGGAGTCACTGATGGTCTGAGACTTCGGCAACAGAAGGGCTCCGATCTTCTCTTCATAGATGAAAGGGTTCTTCTCATAACTGTCCTTAAACCATAACCTACAGTGCATTCGGAAAGTATTCAGACCCCTTGATTTTTTTCCACATTTTGTTAGGTTACAGCCTTATTCTAAAATTGATTACATTACATTTTTTACTCATCAATCTACACACAATACCCCATAATGACTAAGCGAAAACAGGTTTTAGACATTTTTGCACATTTATTAAACATAACAAAAATACATTATTTACAGAAGTATTCAGACCCTTTGTTATGAGACTCGAAATTGAGCTCAGGTGCATCCTGTTTCCATTGATCATCTTTGAGATGTTTCTACAACTTGATTGCAGTCCACCTGGGTAAATTCAATTGATTAGACATGCAGTGACGCTCCCCATCCAACCTGACAGAGCTTGAGAGGATCTGCAGAGAAAAATGGGAGAAACTCTACAAATACAGTGTCAAGCTTGTAAAGTCATACCCAAGAAGACTCGAGGCTGTAATTGCTGCCAAAGGTGCTTTAACAAAGTACTGAGTAAAGGGTCTGACTACTTGTGATATTTTTTACATTTTTTTATATATACATTTACAAAAATGTATCTTTGTCATTATGGGGTATTGTGTGTAGATTGATGGGGGGGAAACAATTTTATACATTTTAGAATAAGGCTGTAACGTAACAAAATGTGGAAAAAGTCAAGGGGTCTGAATACTTTCCGAATGCACTATATATATATATAGAGAGAGAGAGAGAGAGCGAGAGCGAGAGAGAGAGCGAGAGCGAGAGAAAGAAAGAGTGTCACAAGAGAGGGTGAGTCGCAAGAAATGGATAGTTGAGAGGGAGCAGAGAGAGACCATGAGGTGGAGCTTGATAGAGAAGAACCAGGGAGAGTGGAGGACAGTTAACACTTGTGAACGTGAGAGAGAGATATTAACTCTGACCTGTGCCACCTCTGGGTTATCAAAGTCCTCTAGCTGGTGTAGGAACACCGGCTGCACCACCCTCACCGCAGCTAACGATGCCACCCCGCCCCGCACAGTAACAGCAATCATGATGTACCCCACCACCATACAGGATACACCTGCCACGCTGGGAACAGATCAGTCCATTAACGAATGATCAAGTCATCAATACAGTACATCAATCGTCATTCATATATTAAAACTATGATAAATACATTTTAAACAAGTTCTCACCAGCAAACCAGGCATTCCTTCCCTTTGAGTCTGGACTCGTAGATGATTATGAAGCTGTCCTTAAAGAACTGGGTCCTGGAGACAGAAATGAAATAGAAAAACACAAACTTTGACAGGAGTTTGGGATAATGCAAACTTAGACTGGAGTTTGGGATAATGCAAACATAGACTGCAGTTTGGGATAATGCAAACATAGACTGGTGTTTGGGATAATGCAAACTTTGACAGGAGTTTGGGATAATGCAAACTTAGACTGGAGTTTGGGATAATGCAAACATAGACTGCAGTATGGGATAATGCAAACATAGACTGGTGTTTGGGATAATGCAAAATTAGATAGGAGTTTGGGGTAATGCAAACTCAGACAGGAGTTTGGGGTAATGCAAACTTAGGAGTTTGGGATAATGCAAACTTAGATATGAGTTTGCGATAATGCAAACTTAGACAGGAGTTTGGGATAATGCAAACTTAGACTGGAGTTTGGGATAATGCAAACCGTTTAGGGGTTATACTGTAATAAACATAATGTATATGTAAACCACCCACCACATTATGCACACACGAGCGTGAGCACACACAGAACACACACATACAGGCTTTGTTTGGAGGCACCAGCAGCCGGAAGACAGAGGTAGGTCATCTCTTGTGGAGGAGAATGAGGAGCGGAACAATACAAGTCAACAATAAAAAAGATTGACCCAATTATACATTTAACATTATGCTATAAACAATGTGTCAGAATATTAGCCAACCTACCTAGTGATAAGGCTCTTTATCATAGTTTGAAGTGTGTGTGTGTGTGTGTGTGTGTGTCTCTGTGTGTGTGTCTCTGTGTGTGTGTCTCTGTGTGTGTGTCTCTGTGTGTGTGGTGAATGTGCACCTGACAGCTGATGGTGAGCCCATGGCCTCAGCGGGCAGAAACTGCTCTGTCCCGATATGACTGCACCTCCGCAAAAACCCCTCTGCCCTCTGGGACAGACTGAGCTGCAGGAGCCCTCCAACGGGACAGCTCAGTCAGCCGCATGTGCACAAACACACACACGCATACACACACACACCACCGACAGACAGAAGGACGCATGCATTTAACTATTGTATCTATGGGACTGGGTACTGTCTAATGTTATAGAAGACGTCCTCCTACCATATATACTGTATACGCATTCATCTGATGACTGATGGGACTGCTTTCTGCTAATATTAATTCAGAAATCTCCTCAAGACTTTACATTTTTTTATGAGTCATCATAATCAGCATAGATACCGACAATACAACACAGTCAACACCAATAACCATCATAGCAACTGCTGATATCCTGGTCCTAACCACAAGTTACCACCCAAAACTGCGTGCAGTGATTATAGGGTGGGGAAAAACACACTGCAATGAAAAAAGGTTCATATTTATATTGATAAGCATAATCAATTTCTTCTCATACTGCTGATGCAAACTTGACCAGGTTGCTAACTAACCCCTCCCCAATCCATAACCACAGAGCCATCTTCCCAGAAATCAATCAGTCAGTCTACCCATTTGACTGTTGAGTATGCAAATAGACCCTCCAGCTGACTGGCTATTAGTCTGCAGGACGTCAAACAGACATCTGAGTCATTATGCAATTGCTTCTCAACTGTTCATCAGTTGATTTATAGGTACAATGATAAAGTATTTTATAATAATGTGACGACTTGCCAACGATTTATAGTTGATGGTTGTAATTATCGTTATATCGTTATATTTATTGGTCCAAGTGGGATTGGGATGTTAGCTGTATTATAGCTGTCACAAACCATTCATTGTTCTGTTATAACTATGTCATGAGCCATGCATAGTTCTGTTATAACTATGTCATAAGCCATTCATAGCCAATCAACCATGGATGATGAAGGGTTAGTGAAAGGCGATAGCAGCATTGTGTTGAGTTCAAATAAAAGTTGTTAGCTGACCAGACTGGGTTGTGATACTGTATTAGAAGTTGTCGTTCTCTCTTCAGCGTGACAGTAGTGAAAATACACTACTGTATACACAACAACTAACTGACATGCTGTCACAGACTGAGAAAGTGTACAGAGATTGGGACGTGGTTTTCAGGCTGGCTTTCAATGAGAAAATATGAAAGTTCTGAGACAATAGGGAAAGGGGGATACCTAGTTAGTTGTACAACTAAATGTTCTGTGTGTATGTGTGTTTGCACACAAATATGTTATAGTCTGTACAACTTAAACAGCTGCAGTCAACAGCACTAAATGAAAACAAGTTTCTAACCACATAGCTCATTTTGGCATTCTCAGTTTGAGATCTGTCCTCTCTCTATCTCTTCTTCTTCTCACACACGCACACGCGCACACGCACACACCTTTCCCGCTGTTTCATATACATATTTGAACATCTGAAACGTTTAATAGAGTTACACTGTCATGAAGAAGTATAGAAAATAAAAAAAATGCAAATAACAATATATCTAACATTATACTGTATCTAACTGAGCACAGCTGCAAATGAAATGACATATATTTTGTTGAAAAGCTGTTAAATAATTAAAACACACTAACATGCAGTATCAAGTCAAACACACAATCACAGTGTTTTGGCAGCTGCACCTTCAATTACATAACTTGAGGTAGAACCCCGTTGTCTTGTGAGTGATACCAGAAGTCGGCACTGCTTTCCATTTAACAATTGAAAATGGGGATGAGAAAGTTTGACTTTCACAACAATTTCAGTTTTCTATTTTAGGAGTCGTAACAGAGAAGTGTGTGTTGTTGATATGATCCGTTCATAAATACTATACCATGTATGTCGCGTCTGACTCAAAGTTTATTTACAACTAACGATATTACAATTACTGTTTTCTTCCACAGCTGTCTTAAAATCTCTATTTTATAGTAGACACACAAATGTTGACATAATCCTGCTGTTTAATTACGCAATAAGGCATGAGGGGGCCTTATATGGCCAACGCGTGGGTGTTTGTTGTTCAAGGACAGTCTGAGAAGGTCAAGATATAAGCAGAGTAGGATCTAGATTGATATCTACTACTTATCATTCCATTAGCCTGCTGAAACCACATATTCCTCCATACCAACATCACACACAGAGAGGTGGTAGCAGCTAGCCTATTACACAGCACAAGGCCGTGAACCTAGATGCTTTAACTGCGGGGCCACGTTCAGTTGCCAAACGGTCTCGAATGCTGCAGATAGAAATGCCATGAATAGAGCTGATGTGATTCCTTATTCTACATGTCAGAGATGCATGTTTGTTCTACATAGGCTATTTCTATCTGAACGTTCCAAAACGGATGCGTCCTGCTGAACATGCCCTAGGTCAATGGTCTGGTCTCCATGGTAACAGGGAGAGGCGTGACAGGTGTGGTCTCCCCTCTAGGATGGGTGCAGCTGTGTCACGGATGGACAAGATGTGGGTGATATTGTGTTTCGCCCACAGCTCCCTGTCCTGCACATCTGCAGAGGATAGAAACTATATACATTTAGAAGACACTTTTATCCAAAGCGACTTAGAGTACAGTAAGTGCTAAACATTTGTGTATATGTCCATGATCCCTGCGGGAATCTAACCCATGGCCACGACCCTAGAGTTGCTAGTGCCATGCACTTACCAACTGAGAAAAATCACATAGGCCGTGTCCTCCAATCACAAAGACCCCAGGTACTCCAGTCCTAAATAAAGAGTTTTCTGCTCAACAACAACAACCAACTCCCCAAGGATCTCCAAGCAAACAAGCTCTCACAAACAGGCTTTTCTTAATTTGAACTGAAAGAAAAACCGGAAAACCAATGTTTCTAAAACAGGCTAACACCTTGGCCCAAAAGCAAGAAACAGTAAATGTTCTAATCAAATTCAGTCTTTAAAAGGAAGCTTAAGGTTCTCTACCTAGGACAGATGTGCCCATGGGCATGTTTTCTCACACTGGGGAGGTCTGATGGGCCATGAGGTGATATATAGAAGGACTACATAGGACTAAACTCACTCTGAGAGAATTAGGCCCAATCCTGATTATGAAATGGTGCCCAAACCAAACCATGCACAGTGTAGGAGTCAATCAATTGATATTGGCTGGTGAAATCAATTATATAATATCAAATCATCAAACTAACCCCTAAATGGTTTGCATAACTATTTAGAAGCAAAATATGCTTACAGGGACATTCCTTAAGATAACAATAACACACACATTACATGTGAAGACACCCTGATAACTGTGCTTTAGCTGGTCTGTGGAAAAAGCTGGAGAACTGAACAGCGTGTGTGTAAGGGACACCCCCATAAAGGGACACCCCCATAAAGGGACACCCCCTGCTACACGCATGCCTACGACACACACACACACACACACAGTGAGGGGAATGACTTTACCTTTGAAGTTTCCCAGCTAGAGATCAGGAAGCACCTAGAATGCACCAAGAGTGTGGTTACATTTCCATTCTCAAATGATTCTAAAGCCTATAATTAAGAGATTCCGTTAATTGTATACTGTTTATTGCAGTAGGCTATCTCTTTGATCATTGCATTAGCAGGCTATTTAACTGAATTCCATGTAGCCAATTTTCTGTCAATCTGAGAAAGCTTCCGACACACCCGTAATCCATTCAACACATTACCACTATCTTGTTTATTCCATTTCCCATTTCCTGGGAAGGAAATCTCCTGCTGCCAGGCGCATCAATCAACGGCATCAATTATATATATACTGATAAATAATATAAAGCAACAAGCAACTTAATTTTTCCCCACAAAAAGGCTTTATTTACAGACAGAAATGCTGGCTGTTGAAGAAGCCGGATGTTGAGGTCCTGGGCTGGCATGGTAATACGTGGTCTGCGGTTGTGAGAACGGTTGGATGTACTGCCAAATTCTCTATAAAGGCGTTGGAGGCGGCTTATGGTAGAGAAATGAACATTCAATTCTCTGGCAAAGCTCTGGTGGACATTCCTGCAGTCAGCATGTCAATTGCCCGCTCCTTGAAAACTTCAGCTATCTGTGGCACTGTGTTGTATGACAAAACTGCAAATTTTAGAGTGGCCTTTTATTGCACAAGGTGCACCTGTGTAATGGTCATGCTGTTTAATCAGCTTCTTGATATGCCATACCTGTCAGTTGAATGGATTATCTTGGCAAAGAAGAGAAATGCTCACTAACAGGGATGTAAACAAATTTGTGCTCAAAATGTGAGCAAAATAAGCTATCTTTTATTTCAGCTCATGAAACCAACACTTTACATGTTGCATTTATGTTTTTGTTCAGTATAGAAATAGGCACAAATCTCTCTTAGCATAGACTACTGGTCTGAATAGCCTATATAAAATGTAGCCAATATTTTCGGGATAATTTATCTCCCAGGAGCTGGTAGCTGGTAAAAAGGCCTCTTAAAAGGCAGATAGTCAAGTAGTCACTCCTTGCTTGTAGTTTTCAGTTCATACGATCTTGTCCGATGGCTAAATTCAATATCTATTTATTTTATGAGACATTGTTTGGGAATTCTGATAGAGTGCACGCCATACCGGGTTCACACTGCGAGGTCAGGGCTGCGAACAGTAAATTAATCTGACTGTGGGTCATAAGTAATGATGTTTAGGTATGCGGCCAGTGGAGTGGAGTGGAGATAGACCAGCGTTGTCTCAGAGCATTTCGTATTATTCTGTATGTAAATCTGAGACACTCCATTTAATATGATATGTTATGTTTGTATGGTATGTATTCATTTGTGGATGTCCATCATCCATTTTGTATATTACGAATTACAATTCGTATGATATGTTACGAATTGCAATTCGTACAATATGTTACGAATTTGCAAAACAGCACAATATGTTACGAATTTGCTAAAGGTATGATATGTTAATTCTAATTTGTTGTGGCTAGGTGGCTAACAATAGCTAGCTCTAGGGGTTAGGGGTTAAGGTTTGGAATTAGGTTAGGGTTAGGGGAAGGGTGAGCTAAAAGGGTTAAGGTTAGGGGAAGGGTTACCTAAAATGCTAAGTAGTTGCAAAGTAGCTAATTAGCTAAAATGCTAAAGTTGTCCGCCCACCCATCCACCCTGACCAACCACCCTCCTTGAATATTTGCCTTAAGTAACCTTCTCTATCTTATGCAACCATACCAAACGTAACATACTGTATCATACTAATTTGCAGTCATGGAAAAAGTACTACATTGTCATACTTGAGTAAAAGTAAAGATACCTTAATAGAAATACACTCAAGTAAAAGTCACCCAGTAAAATACTACTTGATTAAAAGTCTAAAACTATCTGGTTTTAAATGTACTTAAGTACGGTGGTGGAAAAAATACTAAATTGTCAAACTTGAGTAGAAGTTAAAAGTAAATGCTATACATCAAATTCACAGACAAACAGGGGCACGCTCCAACACAGACATCATTTTAAAATGCAGTATTTGTGTATAGTGAGTCCGCCAGATCAGAGGCAGTAGGGATGGCAACAAGTCATATTGATAGGTACGTGAATTGGACCATTATCCTGTCCTGCCTGAGAATTCACCATTCAATGGTTACTTTAGGGTGTCAGGGAAAATGTATAGAGTAAAAATTACATATTTTCTTTAGGAATGTAGTGGAGTTAAAAGTAAAAGTTGTCAAAAATATAAATAGTAAATTAAAGTACAGAAATCCCCCAAAAACAACATAAGTAGTACTTTAAAGTATTTTTACTTAAGTACTTTACACTGCTAATTTGAGTGTCCGGGATTTACATTTACTAAGTTACATCTAGTCTATGAGACCAGTCTGGATAGACAGAGAGATCCACCCTGACAGGTATAGGCCTATATGGAGGGGGCAGAGGAGGCAAACCTATAGCCCATACCTACAATAGCCTATATAACACACAGGGCTCCACACAGGGATTTTTAACCATCTACTACATGCATTTACATAGGCGAAGACTACAAGTGCAACAAAGAATTAATCCTGACCAGATGGAGGATTTACTACAAGTAGTCCGGTATGGTTTTGGCAATCATTGGGGTTGAGATAACTATAGATGATATTCTGCTGTTGCTGTTGTTATTGTTGTAGGCTATTCTAGGGAAGACACAGTCATGTCATTTACAGTAACCTAACCTTTGCCTTCAATATTGTTACACCTCCGCTGTTCTATGATGTATTTTTAGAAGCTTTGTGTCTAGCCTCAATGTGTTCCTGTGTGTGGTTACTGTGTACGGCATGCGTTGGAGGGCTGCCGAGAGCAGAGGCATTTACAATAAGAGAGAGAGTTTCATAAAGAGGAATAGCCTTGAGAGAGAGAGAGAGAGAGAGAGAGAGATCTCTCAGCTTCCCTATCAAATCTAAAAATGTCAGACAGAAAACCGAAGAAAATTAACAACAATGATAAATGGTTTGATGAAGAATGCAAAAACCTAAGAAAGAGATTGAGAAATCTATCCAACCAAAGACATAGAGACCCAGAAAACCTGAGCCTACACCTTCACTATGGTGAATCACTAAAACAATACAGAAATACACTACGTAAAAAGAAGGAACAGCACGTCAGAAACCAGATTAATGTAATTAAAGAATCCATAGATTCTAACCACTTCTGGGAAATTTGGAAAACACTAAACAAACAATAACACGAAGAGTTATCTATCCAAGATGTATGGGTAAACCACTTCTCCAATCTTTTTGAACAAAGAGCAAATAAATATACATGATCAAATGCAAATCCTAGAATCAACTATTAAAGACTACCAGAATCCACTGGATTCTCCAATTACATTGAATGAACTACAGGACAAAATACAAACCCTCCAACCCAAAAAGGCCTGTGGTGTTGATGGTATCCTCAATGAAATTATAAAATATACAGACCACAAATTCCAATTGGCTATACTTAAACTTTTTAACATCCTTAGCTTTGGCATCTTCCCCAATATTTGGAACCAAGGATGCAGGGATGCAGTTTAAGCCCCACCCTCTTCAACATATATATCAAAGAATTGGCGAGGGCACTAGAACTGTCTGCAGCACCCGGCCTCACCCTACTAGAATCTGAAGTAAAATATCTACTGTTTGCTGATGATCTGGTGCTTCTGTCATCAACCAAGGAGGTCCTACAGCAGCACCTAGATCTTCTGCACAGATTCTGTCAGACCTGGGCCCTGACAGTAAATCTCAGTAAGACAAAAATAATGGTGTTCCAAAAAAGGTTCAGTTGCCAGGACCAAAAATACAAATTCCATCTAGACACCGTTGCTCTAGAGCACACAAAAAACTATACATACCTCGGCCTAAACATCAGCGCCACAGGTAACTTCCACAAAGCTGTGAACGATCTGAGAGACAAGTCAAGAAGGGCCTTCTATTCCATCAAAAGGAACATAAAATTCGACATACCAATTAGGATCTGGATAAAAATACTTGAATCAGTTATAAAAACCCATTGCCCTTTATGGTTGTGAGGGCTGGGGTCCGCTCACCAACCATGAATTCACAAAAATGGGACAAACACCAAAAATATCCTCCGTCTACAACAAAAAACACCAAATAATGCATGAAGCGCAGAATTAGGCTGTGTGAGGGCTTGGTTGTGGTAAGGCCTCTTACTCCCACCTAGGGGAGGAGAGAGGCACACAACCAAGTCCTCACACCCTAATTAGGGAGATTATGATCCCCAATCAGATACAGCTGTCTAGCGTTGTCTCTGATTGGGGATAGTATTTAGGATCTACCCAAATCCACTTGTGTGTGGATCATTGTTTGTTTGTGTTTGTCTGCACTGCCTGCAGCCACAAAGTAAGTCACCGTGTTTTGTTTGTAATCGTGTTTTTGTTTTTTCACTCTCCTTTTTATTTTGTAAATGCTTCGTGAGAACATCTCATTTCAAATAAAAAGGATGACACTTCACCAGCGCTCCGTATATCGTCCCTTAACTACTACGCACTGTGACAGGCTGATACCCGCTAATTATCAAAATCCAGAAAAGAGCCGTTAAATTCTACAACCACCTAAAAGGAAGTGATTCCAGACCCTTCCATAACAAAGCCATCACCTACAGAGAGATTAACCTGGAGTCCCCTAAGCAAGCTGGTCCTGGGGCTTTGTTCACAAACACAAACAGACCCTACAGTGCCCCAGGACAACAACACAATTAGACCCAACCAAATCAAGAGAAAACAAAAAGAGAATTACTTGACACAAAAAATAGAGCAAGCTAGTATGCTATTTGGCCTTAAACAGAGAGTACACAGTGGCAGAATACCTGACCACTGTGACTGACCCAAACTTAAGGAAAGCTTTGACTATGTACAGACTCAGTGGCATTGCCTTGCTATTGAGAAAGGCCGCTGTAGGCAGAACTGGCTCTCAAGAGAACACAGGGTATGTGCACACTGCCCACAAAATGAGGTGGAAACTGAGCTGCACTTCCTAACCTCCTGCCAAATGTATGACCATATTAGAGACACATATTTCCCTCAGATTACACAGATCCACAAAGAATTTAAAAACAAACCCAATTTTGCTAAACTCCCATATCTACTGGGTAAAATACCACAGTGTGGGTAAAATACCACATGTAGTATATAGCTTCCCAGTGGTGATTTTAGCATGTACAGTTGAAGTCAGACGTTTACATACACCTTAGCCAAATACATTTAAACTCAGTTTTTCACAATTACTGACATTTAATCCTAGTAAAAATTCCCTGTCTGAAATGTCAGAATAATAGTAGAGAGACTTCTGACCCCCAGCGGGTCAGATGTTTACATACACTCAATTAGTATTTGGTAGCATTGCCTTTAAACATTTCGGGTAGCCTTCCACAAACTTCCCACAATAAGTTGGGTGAATTTTGGCCCATTCCTCCTGGCAGAACTTGTGTAACTGAGTCAGGTTTGAAGGCCTCCTTGCTCGCACACACTTTTTCAGTTCTGCCGACACATTTTCTATAGGATTGAGGCCAGGGCTTTGTGAAGGCCACTCCAATACCTTGACTTTGTTGTCCTTAAGCCATTTTGCCACAACTTTGGAAGTATGCTTGGGGTGATTGTCCATTTGGAAGATCCCTTTGCAACCAAGCTTTAACTTCGTGACTGATGTCTTGAGATGTTGCTTCTATTTTGTGATGTGCACCAGCCCTCCTGCAGCAAAGCACCCCCACAACATGATGCTGCCACCCCCGTGCTTCATGGTTGGGATGGTGTTCTTCGGCAAGCCCCTTCTTTTCCATCCAAACATAACAATGGTCATTATGGCCAAACAGTTCTATTTTTGTTTCATCAGACCAGAGTACATTTCTCCAAAAAGTTTTGGAGCAGTGGCTTCTTCCTTGCTGAGCGGCCTTTCAGATTATGTCGATTAAGGACTTATTTTACTGTGGATATAGATACTTTTGTACCTGTTTCCTCCAGCATCTTCACAAGGTCCTTTGCTGTTGTTCTGGGATTGATTTGCAAAAGTATGTTCATCTCTAGGAGACAGAACACGTCTCCTTCCTGAGCGGTATGATGGCTGCATGGTCCCATGGTGTTTATACTTGCATACTATTGTTTGTACAGATGATGGTACCTTCAGGCTTTTGGAAATTGCTCCCAAGGAAGAACCAGACTTGTGGAGGTCTACAATTCTTTTTCTGAGGTCTTGGCTGATTTCTTTTGATTTTCCCATGATGTCGAGCAAAAAGGCACTGAGTTTGAAGGTAGGCCTTGAAATACATCCACAGGTACACCTCCAATTGACTCACATTTTGTCAATTAGCCTACCAGAAGCTTCTAAAGCCATGACATCATTTTCTGGAATTTTCCAAGCTGTTTAAAGGCACAGTCAACTTAGTGTATATACGCTTCTGACCCACTGGAATTGTGATATAGTGAATTATAAGTGAAATAATCTGTCTGTAAACAATTGTTGGAAGAATTACTTTTGTCATGCACAAAGTAAATGTTCTAACCGACTTGCCAAAACTATAACATGAAATCTGTGGAGTTGTTGAAAAATTAGTTTTAATGACTTCAACCTAAGTGTATGTAAACTTCCGACTTCAACTGTATGTTTATTTATTTTCCCATTTGTTAGAAATGTTTGTTGAAAGTATTTGCACAATATAAATATACCTACATAATATGACATTTGAAAAGTTTATTATTTTGGAATTTCTGAGTGTAATATTTACTGTTATTTTTTTATTGTTTACTATCTACTTCACTTGCTTTGGAGAGAGAGAGAGAGAGAGAGAGAGAGAGAGAATGTGTGTGTTGTATTCAGTAGTTTTGGGGAGAAGAAACCCACTGTGTGCACTAGTATGTAAGCCTGGTCTATAATGCTGAAGGTGTGAGGGAGTCGGTTTGAGAGAGTTATGAAGGAGGTCACAGAGGTGAGTAAGCAGAAACGGGTAGTGGGTTCATATGATTTGAGGAAATGACTCTGAAACAAGGAAGAGGGGGATTTTCTCTAAAAGGTGGTGGGGAATGGAGAAAGGAGGTAAATTACCTAGGAGTGTGTTACAGAGAGCTCAAAATAAATGTACAGAAAAGCATGTGAGAGAGGGTTGTATGACATGCCTATAGGCTACTAGTCTTGTTGGAAGGCCCTATCATGAAGGCTCATTGACACTAATGGTGTGGCTTGACTAACATTTAATGTTAAAAATACATTAAAACTATATGATTTTGTATTTTCAAAAAAACATTTACATGTTATTTTTAAATAATATTTTCATGTTATTATGATCGTTTATTTGCTCAATTATAATTAGCCTATACTACTAGCAGAGAGGAAGAGGTGAAGCGAAAGGTTTTACTCCGCCCAAAATCTCTACGAAAATAAGCCCACAAAGTGAGGAATTTTAAAGGTCAATGGTGTCGGATTTGGTCAACCAAAAATGTAATTGATAATTTGCTACGTGAGGCTTATTATTAAGATGTTATTATGTTTATCCAAACAATATAAACATATACAGACAATAGACAGCAGACAGACGCACACAAACAACGACAACACCCCTGCTTAGTGCCACATGCTCCCACTGCCTCCATGGCCTGCAAGACTCTATTACACAAACTGCGACACTCTGCGATTCTTTGTCGCCAACACCCTTTCAATATTCAAATAATAATTAATTTGATTATTCTACCGTCCCAACGATGGAGGATCACGTGATTTCCAGTTTTTAAGCAAACATTTTTTCAAAATGATTGACGAGAAAAGTAAGAACCAACCCATTGGGTATCTAACCACACACTCATATGCCATGTCTTGAAATATGCAGATAGACAGATTAAAAGTAAATGTATATTGTAAAAGTTCTGACAGCAAACTTTCTGACTTCGCCCAGACTTTATAGCACTCCCAGAAGGCATGAATCATTGAGTCACATTTAGTTTTACACTTAAGACATGACTCTGCCATTGTGCTGTAAAATGTGTGAATTTTGTCTATTGTATAATACATTCTGTATATTAGTTATACTGGATTAAGCATACATTAACTGTAATTTCGTTAGTTATGTTCCAACATTCCCTCCCTTGTGCCAATATCAGTTATTTTTAGGTCTTGGTTCCAATCGTTTATATTTGTTTTCTAAGAGATTGTCAGTTGGATATGCTTTCTGCAAGGTTTTGCATATCTTACCTATCATATGAGTATCCTTTTCTGACTCAATTCCCTCATTGCTCTGATGTCCAAAAGATTTCAGATCGAAATTTTGTGGTAAAACTTTTAAATTCAATGTGTTTGGAAATGTCTACATTGGCCAGTCCAAAATATAGTTTTAATTCTGTCATGGAAATAATTGTATTTCCTATTACCAAGTCATTTACGGTTTCTATGCTTTTTCCATCTGGGCCAATTTATCGGTGAATTCTGAAAAGCTATGGATTGTTCCATAGGGGTGTGTTTTTAGGGAGTGATATTGGTTCTTGTAGAATCCGTTTAATTTTCTTCCATATACAGTGGGGCAAAAAAGTATTTAGTCAGCTACCAATTGTGCAAGTTCTCCCACTTAAAAAGATGAGAGAGGCCTGTAATTTTCATCATAGGTACACTTCAACTATGAAAGACAAAATGAGAAAAAAAAATCCAGAGAATCACATTGTAGGATTTTTAATGAATTTATTTGCAAATTATGGTGGAAAATAAGTATTTGGTCAATAACAAAAGTTTATCTCAATACTTTGTTATATACCCTTTGTTGGCAATGACAGAGGTCAAACGTTTTCTGTAAGTCTTCACAAGGTTTTCACACACTATTGCTGGTATTTTGGCCCATTCCTCCATGCAGATCTCCTCTAGAGCAGTGATGTTTCGGGGCTGTCGCTGGGCAACACGGACTTTCAACTCCCTCCAAAGATTTTCTATGGGGTTGAGATCTGGAGACTGGCTAGGCCACTCCAGGACCTTGAAATGCTTCTTACGAAGCCACTCCTTCGTTGCCCGGGCGGTGTGTTTGGGATCATTGTCATGCTGAAAGACCCAGCCACGTTTCATCTTCAATGCCCTTGCTGATGGAAGGAGGTTTTCACTCAAAATCTCACGATACATGGCCCCATTCATTCTTTCCTTTACACGGATTAGTCGTCCTGGTCCCTTTGCAGAAAAACAGCCCCAAAGCATGATGTTTCCACCCCCATGCTTCACAGTAGGTATGGTGTTCTTTGGATGCAACTCAGCATTCTTTCTCCTCCAAACACGACAAGTTGAGTTTTTACCAAAAAGTTATATTTTGGTTTCATCTGACCATATGACATTCTCCCAATCCTCTTCTGGATCATCCAAATGCTCTCTAGCAAACTTCAGACGGGCCTGGACATGTACTGGCTTAATCAGGATGACACGTCTGGCACTGCAGGATTTGAGTCCCTGGCGGCGTAGTGTGTTACTGATGGTAGCCTTTGTTACTTTGGTCCCAGCTCTCTGCAGGTCATTCACTAGGTCCCCCTGTGTGGTTCTGGGATTTTTGCTCACCGTTCTTGTGATCATTTTGACCCCACGGGGTGAGATCTTGCGTGGAGCCCCAGATCGAGGGAGATTATCAGTCTTGTATGTCTTCCATTTCCTAATAATTGCTCCCACAGTTGATTTCTTCACACCAAGCTGCTTACCTATTGCAGATTCAGTCTTCCCAGCCTGGTGCAGGTCTACAATTTTGTTTCTGGTGTCCTTTGACAGATCTTTGGTCTTAGCCATAGTGGAGTTTGGAGTGTGACTGTTTGAGGTTGTGGACAGGTGTCTTTTATATTGATAACAAGTTCAAACAGGTGCCATTAATACAGGTAACGAGTGGAGGACAGAGGAGCCTCTTAAAGAAGAAGTTACAGGTCTGTGAGAGCCAGAAATCTTGCTTGTTTGTAGGTGACCAAATACTTATTTTCCACCATAATTTGCAAATAAATTCATTAAAAATCCTACAATGTGATTTTCTGGATTTGTTTTTCTCATTTTGTCTCTCATAGTTGAAGTGTACCTATGATGAAAATTACAGGCCTCTCTCATCTTTTTAAGTGGGAGAACTTGCACAATTGGTAGCTGACTAAATACTTTTTTGCCCCACTGTAGATATAGTGTTCTTAACAATGAAGTTGTTTGTGTTCTTAGCTCCATCCTTTGAAAACACACACTTGAAAAGATTCTGGGGATGAGCATGCACATCTTCAATATGTACCCATTATTCATCTTTAGTGCATTTAACCATTTGTCGGCAAGTTGATACAATTCCAAGTCTGGAAGGTTAAAACCACCCTCAGATAGATAGATAGATAGATAGATAGATAGATAGATAGATAGATAGATAGATAGATAGATAGATAGATAGATAGATAGATAGATAGATAGATAGATAGATAGATAGATAGATAGATAGATAGATAGATAGATAGATAGATAGACGATACATGATACATAGAGCGGCAGTATGAAAAAGTATAGAAATACAAGAAGTCTGAAGTGCAAAAAAAGCTGAATATGTACACTATACATTGGTGGATGGTTAACTATACTATACAGGTCGATGGCAGAGAAATACTTCAATAGCTAAACATGTGTATGATATGAGTGAGGGTAATAATAGTTTACTTAATAGACATACTGGTTAAATGAACAGGTAAGTGAATATTTTGCATGGTTACATTAACTGTACAGGTAAATGACAGGAAGAGATACTTAAATAGCTAAATGTGTGTCTGATATAATTTGGGGTAATAATAGTAATTCCCTTAAAATACAGTCCTTAGTGTGCAGGGTTTAATTACAGATAACTGCACGTATTGCACATTCGATATACTAAAAGCAATGAAAAAAGATACAACTGACAGGATACTAATATGCATTCCTGAGTGAATTACTACGTAAGTTAAGTCCAAGAATTACTTGCAATATTGCACGTGATATGATATAACAACTGTATATGAGTATGTATATACAGACCTGAATAAATAAATAAGTCCTGAGTGAATGAGTGATTACGGACCAGAGTTACTCACGGATGGATGCACAATTGTTAAACTATGTCCTAACACCCCAACAGTTCCAGGTCTGTGTTGCCGACGGCACGGCACCCCGGTGAGGCATTAAATAGTCTAATAGCCGCCGGCAGGAAGGACCTCCTGTAGCGCTCTCTGGCACACAGTGGTGGGATCAGTCTGTGACTGAAGGTGCTCCTCTGCGTCATAACCATGGCATGCAGAGGGTGGGTGACGTTGTCCATGATGGCCAGCAGTTTGGCCAGGATCCGTCTCTCCGTCACCTCCTCTAGAGTGTCCAGGCTCATCCCCAGGACAGCTAGCCTTCCTGATCAGCTTATTTACCAGAGAAGCATCACCAGCTTTTATGCTGGCTCCCCAGCACACCACTGCAAAAAAGATGGCCACAGACTGGTAGAATGTATGCAGTAGTTTACTGCACACGTTAAAGGACATGAGCCTCCTCAGAAAGTAGAGTCGGCTCTGGATCTTTTTGTACAGGGCGCCGGTGTTACCAGCCCATTCAAGCCTGTTGTCCATATGGACTCCAAGGAACTTGTATGACCCAACAATTTCCACATCCATCCCCTGTATAGGGACTGCAGTCAGTTGTGCCTTGGTTCTCCTGAAGTCCACCACCATCTCTTTTGTTTTGCTGATGTTGAGCTGAAGGTGGTTCTGCTCACACCACAACACAAAGTCACTGATTGTGCTCCTGTACTCCTCCTCCTGCCCACCCCTGATGTGGAGTCATAGGATATGGTATAACGCTACAAGGCGAGACCCAGATGCAGACACAGGAGGCAGATGGTTAGAGCTCCGAAATGTATTATAATGAAGTCTGAACAGTACAGGAGGGCAGGCAGTCTCGTGGTCAGGTCAGGCAAGGGTTCAATCACCAGGGCAGAGTCCAAACGGTACAGGCTCCAGGTCAGGGCAGGAAGAATGGTAAGGCAGGCAGGCTCAGTGTCAGGACAGGCAAGTGTCAGAACCAGGAGGACTAAGAAAAACAAGGACTGGGAAAAATAGGAGCTGAAAGACAAAACACTGGTTGACTTGGCTAACAAGACGAACTGGCACAGAGACAGAAAACACAGGTATAAATACACAGGGGGTAATGAGCGACACCTGGAGTGGTTGGAGACAAGGACAAGGACAGGTGAAACAGATCAGGGCGTGACATATGGACATATACAACTTTTTTATTTGCCCATATAAAGTCTTATGGCCGAATATACTTTTTTAAAGAATGTCTTTGGTGGGGTAATTGGTTTTACCGAAAATAGGTTTATTCTACCTGTAAGATTTATGGGAAGATTGTTCTATTTAGATCTGCTTTTATGTTGTTTGTGTTGTCATTCTGGGGTGTTGTGTGTAGGTTGTTTTTATAGTTTTTTTTATTGAATCCATTTTAGAATAAGGCTTTAATGTAACAAAATGTGGAAAAAGTAAAGGGTTCAAAATACTTTCCGATTGCACTGTATAGGGAAAACTTCACTTATACGTATTAAAGTAGTCAAATGTGTATTATTTTGGTCCCATATTCCTAGCACACAGTCTAAGGGAATTTTGTTAGTTTTTTTGGTATCGATTAAGGTATTTGATTGGCGAATGGGGATACATTTTTAGGACGGGAAATTATTAATACACATCATAATACGCACACACAGATATACACACACTCACGTTGTTTATACTTTTGTTATAGACAACTCTTGACTTTTGTATGAATTATTTTGTATAAAATATTTGTATCTAGTTGTCACGTATTCATTATCTTTAACTGGTTAAATGTTTCAGTAATATTTAACATGGTTAAATAGTCGGAAATCTCTGCTGGATTTAACTTTTTGTATATTTTATACATATTCTGTATTTCCACTGAAGAAAGCAATATTTAATCAAGGCACTACTGTAAATAAATGGACACTACCTGTTATAAAATGGAAATTGCTCTCCGTAAATAAACGAGAAATGCTGTCTGAAGCTATTCGGCTATGGGTTTCACAGCCGTATAATTATGATACAAGTTATACCAGCTTAAAAAGGGTTTATTTAAAACTTATGGGGTATACTATGTTGGCAATAGTGGTATAGGAGAGTTTTAAATTAATTAAATACCCTAACCCTAAGCTATGTTCAATGTCAGCAGCAATTTCCAGTGAGAAATGTTCAGTCTGAAGCCATTCGGCTATGGGTTTCACAGCTCTACAATAATGATACAAGTTATATCTGATGAAACCATGGTTGAGCTCTTTGGCCTGAATGCCTAGCATCACGTCTGGAGGAAACCTGGCACTATCCCTATGGTGAAGCATGGTGGTGGCAGCATCATGCTGTGGGGATGTTTTTCAGAGTCGAGGACTGGGAGACTAGTCAGGATCGAGGGAAAGATGAACGGAGAAAAGTACAGAGAGATCCTCAATGAAAACCTGCTCCAAAGCACTCAGGACCTCAGACTGGGGCGAAGGTTCACCTTCCAACAGGACAATGATCCTAAGCACACAGCCAAGACAACGCAGGAGTGGCTTCAGGACAAGTCTCAATATCCTTAAGAGGCCCAGCCAGAGCTCGGACTTGAACCCGATCTAACATCTCTGGAGAGACCTGAAAATAGCTGTGCAGCAACACTCCCCATCCAACCTGACAGAGCTTGAGAGGATCTGCAGAGAAGAATGGGAGAAACTCCCCAAATACAGGTGTGCCAAGCTTGTAACATCATACCCAAGAAGACTTGAAGCTGTAATCGCTGTTTTTTTTAAATTAATTATCAAAAATGTCTAAACACTTGTTTTTGCTTTGTCATTAGGGAGTATTGTGTGTAGATTGAGGGGAAAAAAACAATTTAATACATTTTAGAATAAGGCTGTAATGTAACAAAATGTGGAAAAAGTCAAGGGGTCTGAATACTTTCCAAATGCACTGTATGTAATTAGACAGTAAGAGAGGATTTTCTTCTGAATAACTGGTCAGGGCTTAGCACTTTCCATTCAGCTTCAGGCAACTTTGATGTGAGGCTTGGTCACACCTGTAGTGACTACTTCTATCCGTCACGGCCATTGTTGTTTATCCATTCTCTCTCTCTCTCTCTCTCTCTCTCTCTCTCTCTCTCTCTCTGTGACCTTTTTACCTTTATTTAACTAGGCAAGTCCGTTAAGAGCAAATTCATATTTACAATGTAACTAGACGTGAGCTGGACGTGATCCCAACGCTGCCACCAATGTAGCGGAAGTGAAAGCTGCAACAGGGATTCTAACTAGGGCTCATACGTAGCAAAGTGAGCTCTAACGGCCGTTGCCATGAAAGCCTAGTAGGCCTCTGGGCAGAGGCAGTAGGCCTACAATGCTGGCATATGCTTTGTTACAATAGCCTAACTATATCACATGATTGACACAACCGTAATAATCATCATGAAACGGCCTTGGAAGTGTAATAAGTGTAAGCCAACATAATTCATTATTTTACATGACTGCATTGATGTGGCTTAATTGATCATAGTCCAGACTTCTTATAGTTGTTTCCCCACATTTATTGATTAATTAATTTCCCATCATGAAAATGTATCCCCATTCCCCAATCAAATACCTTCATCGATAACACAAACAAAAAGAAACACAAATACAGCATTTTACACCAATCTGGCAACCCTCATAAAATCCGACATAGCACCAGTATCCCAAAGTATTAAGCGAAAACAAGCATAGAAAACAGCATTGGCATTAATACAAATGTAAAAAACGTAATGCTACTATTATATTATACGTATTTTGGTTTTAACGCGGTTGATTAACAATATTGGTTTGTTAATACTTTTTTTTATATATATAAATACATGTGGGACACAAAAAAAGGCAGTGTAGAACACCATTGGCCAAAATGCATTGCTCCAATAACTTTTGAAAGACTGTTCCGAAGGTTGCCCCCCAAAAACGTATTTTCCTATGAATTAAGTTGCATAAACGTGTATTTTTCAGTGAATTACGTTTCACAAAAATGTGTGTATTTTCAGACAAATAAAGTCCCACAAAATCTACTGAAATCGTTTTTGTACAGATTTGCACAAATGGATGAAGGTGAGATTGTGTTGTTATTTGAGTTTAACCTAGTTGTTGTCTCTCTTCAAAATAAAAATATAATATTCAGACATTTTATTTTCTTCTTTACTTTGTAAATATTTTTTTATTGTCTTTTTATAAAATAGTGATTTATTCATATTTTTCTTGAATTGTAATTTCTAACTTTCTAATTTTATTTTTTGCAGAGTATGAGATTATCATTCCCCTAATGTATGCCTTAAAGGCAGTGGTGGACTGGGAGGGAGCACCGGGACATTTCCCGGTGGCCTGGGGGTCGTTTTGGCCTGCCGTGAATAGTCAACTTGACCAGCGATAATATAGCAAGCAGGAATGAGTTGACGGAGAATCCACTCATCAGACGCGCCAAAAATGACACCAGGTCGCTCCGCGACGCACATAGCAACCGTCTACCTGCTTCTCTACCAATAACATTTTAGACAAGTTGCATGGCGAAATGGACGGTCAGAAAATGAAAGGTGAAGCAGAGAGGGAGAGAATAAAAAAGAGAAAGGCCCTTGCCACAGACGCAGCTAAATGCTGCAAAATAAGCGACATGTTTGCGAGTAAGGGACCAGGTCAGTCAAAAACATTAGCTAAAACACACACACAAACGACACCCAGCATGGCTAGCTAAGTAGCCGAGCTAATAATAGTGACACAACGGCCGGTATGCTAAACAGTTTGCACGTCTTACGTCTTCGTGGAGGAATTATATCATAGCAATGAGTGCAACATAGCGATCATAATATGACATTGAAGGCAATATGTTTCAACTAGTAAAAAATAGTAAACCTAGACTATGGACTTGCCAGCATTCGGTCATGACTCATGCCACATAAGCTAGGGAAAGTGGACATACACTATACAGCGAAACAGGCTACAGTAACGTAACCATAATACACCCATGAACGTAACACAGTAGCCTGTGGACACCTAAACATGCAGGCTATGATTTTAGATGAATATGTGCTTTATGAGATTATCAGTAGGACTGTAATCGGGGGGCATACAATCGATGACTGCACAAGTAATACAAGTTTAAGTTTAGGTTATTTACAATGTTAATCTCATTCTGCAGAGCAACCAGATGTGCAGAGAGAGAGAGAGAGGTTCAGAGCCCAGTACAGGGAAAATAGAAAGGGACAGCGAAAGCACTGAACATCCATTTGATTATTTTGCCCGTCCTCAGGCCAAGGATTTTGACTTATTTTTCAGTACCACCCAAAACAAACCCCTCAAAGAGTCATTCCCAATGTATTCCACTCCAAAAATGGCACAAACAGAATATGGCTGACATACAATAAAGTAACCCACTCCTTGTTCTGCTCAGTATGTCTTGCATTCGCAAAACCTTCAGCCAGTGATAGTGCATTTGTCAAAGGAGGCATGCAGGCCTGGAAACATGCCCATCAGTGAGTACAGGAACATGAGAGAAGCAATACCTTATATTGAGCTTATATTGATGCTAAGCAAATATGGTGTCTGCCTACAAGAGCATGGGAAGTAAAGGAAGAGGGTCCTTGGTAACTATGATGTCCAAAACAACAGCAAATAAAGTAATTGAAGTCATCAGAATGTTGATTCAGCAGACAATTGCTGTTGAAGTGAGAAAGGCAGGGATGTTCTCAATACAAATGGACACAACACAGGATTTGACATCCAAAGACCAGTGTGCAGTAGTTCTGCGATATGTCACTGATGTTGTCCACGGGAGACTTTGTGGACCTTGTGAAACAGATCCTTGAGAAGACGGACATAGATACAAACTGGTAATGCAACAGACAGAGCAGCTAATATGCAGGGACAATACAGGGGCTTCTCTGCATTGCTCACAGGGGAGTCTCCTAACCAAGTACACATATGGTGTTACTCACATGTCCTCAACCTTGTGCTAACTGACACCACTGGGGTTGTTGTGGCAAGTGAATCCCTTTTCTCACTACTGAATGACATTGCGGTGTTCGTTCGATTCCTACAAGCGCATAAAGCTATGGGAGGAAACCAGTGAGAACAGGAGACACAGACGGCTTGATGTAATTGGTGAAACACGCTGGTGGGCCAAAGACGAGACCTTGAGGAAAGTATTTGGAAGCTTGGCAAAGCCTGCACTTTACACGGATGTGGTCATCACTATGGAAAGAATTGAAAAGGATGTGATCATAAAATCTGCCATACAAAGCAAGGCCCAAGGGTACAAGGATGCTCTCCTAAAGTATGAAACCATACTTACGGCTGAGGTTTTTCTCAGGATTTTTGAGCAGACGTCCCCTCTCTCTAAATACTTGCAAACAAGTGGCATGGATATCGTAACAGCATAGCACTTGGTGACGGGAATGGAGGATAACCTGAGAAAGTGTGCCCGAGACTTTGAGGGTGTGAAGAGGGCAGCAGACGACTTTGTTGAGTGGGCCAATGGCATTCTGGAGGAGCAGCAGGACTGTGATGCCGAAGCTCAGACTGGTCTCCCAGAGAAGAGAACAAAAAAAAAGAAGAGAAACCCAGAAGTTGGCAGAAGACGAGCCCATTCTAATGCAGACATGGATTACAAAATCAAGATCCACAATGTGGTTGGACACTGTTGTTGAAAGTATTCACCGCTGTTATGCAGCAAATGCAGTGCTGTGTGCAGATGTCTCCTGCATGAATCCGAAGCATTTTCCTGAGATCAGAGAAAAGGGCCTTCCAAAGACAGCCATGAAGGAGCTCAGCAAATGCTTACTGGAATTTTATGAACATGCCACTGTTGAGGCATTGCAAGCTGAACTGATCAGCCTTGCACAACAGTGGGAAAGTCTGAAACAGTCATCATTGGAGGAGTACAACACCAGGGCCGCCGCCGCCAGTGATGAATCAGGGGAAGGTGATCCTGATGAAAGTGTGGAGTTGGTGAGCAGAAGTTGTTCCACATGTAAAAACTGCCCGATATGCTGCTATCTTCTCCTGTCTCAGTACAATCTGCTCACGAATGCGTATCACATCATTGGTTTGGGCTACAAGTTCCTCCTCACCCTATCCATCACTCAGGTGTCTTGTGAGAGGACCTTCTCCACCCTGAAATTCGTGAAGAACCGCTTAAGAACCTCCCTCACTCAAGAGAACCTTGAAGCGTTCCTTTTGATGGCAACAGAGAAGGAGATTCTTATGGGACTTGACAAAGATGACATCATTGACAAGATGGCAGAGAGCAGTGAGTTACTGCGCCGCCTACTGGTTTACTAGTGGTAATTACTTACTGGTTACTCTGAAGTAGCTATGCTATGACTTCCTTAACAGGCTGACAAGTGTGAAAGGAAATTTGCAGTGAGTTAAAGCTTTTGTATAGAGGCATGTTTTTTGGACTTTCGTAATATCCTTGCAGTTATGTAGCCAATGTTCAATTTCATTGACTCAGTGTATAGATGTGTTTATTTTTGTGCTGTTTGCTTTATGGACACAAGTGAGGGAACATTGGCATCTATTATTTTGTAAGTGGAGTGCTTTTTCAATTTTTGTATTATACTTACTTACATTGTTGTAGCTTATGTTCAAGTTCAGTGAATGTGTGTTGATACTTTTGATATACTTGATGGTTAAATATAAAGATAATAATTTGAATATTTGAGCTAACTCTGTATATCTCATTCTCTTTTTAAAAAGTGTAGGCTAATTGTTTTGTGTGTCTAGCCTTGTACATTTGTATGTGCTATGATTGGTGTATTCCTAGTGAATTTTTGAGGGTGCACCCATAGCCACAGCATACCTTGAAAACTCAGTGTTCAGAAAGGCTACTTGTTGGTCAGTCCCAAATGTTTGTATTTTGTAATGTGGATAACTTTCTTCCCAGATGAACATAGTGGCCAAATGTATAACTAGTTTGGTACCCGTTACATCAACAAATAGGGTTAGCCTACAAAATTAGCAGTCTGGTGGTTTGCGTGAACAGGTTGGCCTGGGATGGAGTCAAATTCCCGGCCTGAATTATAGTTTCAGTCCACCCCTGCTTCAAGACATGGCTTTTCTCTGTCCTCTATGTCTACATTTGGAATGGTAAAGCTCTTTATTTTTTCATTAACGTAGTTAATACATTTCAGCTCTTGAAGACTCACTCTGTTCATTCTCTATATTCTGTTGCTAAGTGTATTTTATTTTGGTGTAATCACTATATCATGTTTTATTTGTATTTTTGGAGAAAAAAAATGTTGTAAATTCTTGAATAGCTTTATTTTCTTACTTTGATAAAAAAAGGAGTAGTCTTTTGTAGTTAGGAATAGTAATCTCCAGGTGTCCTGTAACATATTTGTAGAGGACATTTTTCAGCCTCTTTGGAGGCTCCTTGAATTTGACTTTTTTATTGCTAACTTGCAAATGTGTGATTTAGGTTTCCTGCTACAATAGTAGTTCATGTCTGGGTTTGAGCTAATATAGCTTGAATTCTAAAAACACCAGATTTGCCCCGAGTGGGATATACAATGAAATCAATGTGTATTTTTCACCATGTAAGGTACAATTCTAAATTAGAAAACATCCTTCTTGGTCTGTGTGCTGGGATATAAGGGAAAAGGGTGTATTCTTTTTTATCACAATACCTACACCTCCTCTGTTACCCTAGAAGGTGGAAGCATAGGCCTCTTCTTTAAATATTCTCTAACCCAACTCCTCTTTAAATATTCAATACAATGACATGTAGTGTACAGCTTCCCAGGGGCGATTTTAGCATGTACAGTTGAAGTCGGAAGTTTACATACACCTTAGCCAAATACATTTAAACTCAGTTTTTCACAATTCCTGACATTTAATCCTAGTACAAATTCCCTGTCTTAGGTCAGTTAGGATCACCACTTTATTTTAAGAATGTGAAATGTCAGAACAATAGTAGAGAGGCAGATTTATTTAAGCTTTTATTTCTTTCATCACATTCCCAGTGGGTCAGAAGTTTAAATACACTCAATTAGTATTTGGTAGCATTGCCTTTAAATTGTTTAACTTGGGTCAAACGTTTCAGGTAGCATTCCACAAGCTTCCCACAATAAGTTGGGTGAATTTTGTCCCATTCCTCCTGACAGAATTGGTGTAACTGAGTCAGGTTTGTAGGCCTCCTTGCTCGCACACACTTTTTCAGTTCTGCCCACCAATTTTCTATAGGATTGAGGTCAGGGCTTTGTGATGGCCACTCCAATACCTTGACTTTGTTGTCCTTAAGCCATTTTGCCACAACTTTGGAAGTATGCTTGCGGTCATTGTCCATTTGGAAGACCCATTTGCGACCAAGCTTTAACTTCGTAACTGATGTCTTGAGATGTTGCTTCAATACATCCACATAATTGTCCTTCCTCATGATGCCATCTATTTTGTGAAGTGCACCAGTCCCTCCTGCAGCAAAACACCCCCACGACATGATGCTGCCACCCCTGTGTTTCACAGTTGGGATAGTGTTCTTCGGCTTGCAAGCCTCCCCCTTTTTCCATCAAACATAACGATGGTCATTATGGCCAAACAGTTCTATTTTTGTTTCATCAGCCAGAGTACATTTCTCCAAAAAGTACGATCTTTGTCCCCATGTGCAGTTGCAAACCGTAGTCTGACTTTTTTATGGCGGTTTTGGAGCAGTGGCTTCTTCCTTGCTGAGCGGCCTTTCAGGTTATGTCGATATAGGACTCGTTTTACTGTGGATATAGATACTTTTGTACCTGTTTCCTCCAGCATCTTCACAAAGTCCTTTGCTGTTTTTCTGGGATTGATTTGCACTTTTTGCACCAAAGTACATCTCTAGGAGACAGAATGCGTCTCCTTCCTGAGCGGTATGACGGCTGCGTGGTCCCATGGTGTTTATACTTGCGTACTATTGTTTGTACAGATGAACGTGGTACCTTCAGGCGTTTGGAAATTGCTCCCAAGGAAGAACCAGACTTGTGGAGGTCTACAATTTATTTTCTGAGGTGTTGGCTGATTACTTTAGATTTTCCCAGGATGTCGAGCAAAGAGGCACTGAGTTTGAAGGTAGGCCTTGAAATATATCTACAGGTACACCTCCAATTGACTCAAATGATGTCAATTAGCCTATCAGAAGCTTATAAAGCCATTTTCCAAGCTGTTAAAAGGCACAGTCAACTTAGTGTATGTAAACTTCTGACCCACTGGAATTGTAATATAGTGAATTATAAGTTGTTTGAAGAATGACTTGTGTATTGCACAAAGTAGATGCCCTACCCAACTTGCCAAAACTATAGTTTGTTAACATGAAATCTCTGGAGTGGTTGAAAACAAAAAAATAGTTTTAATGACTTCAACCTAAGTGTATGTAAACTTCCGACTTCTACTGTAAATCTTGGTGGGGCAAAAAAATATATGTGGGATGCATGCCAGCAAAGCCACTACACAACACAAGACTAAACAGTACATGAATTGCACTATAACGGTGACAAACGTTGCCCACAAACTGTTAGAGCCTACATAAAGTTGTCCCAACAGCAGTCCCAACATCATACCACTGCTACACCTGGCTATCAGCAGAGCTTTGTCTGGCAGCGAAACAGTTCATTCAGCCTCATTTAATCATGGTTAAAAAAACATAGCTGATATGGCTGACTTGCTTAAACAAATGTGGTTTCTACTGACAATTGAGATGTACAAATTATGGCAGAAGGGGACGACAAGTGGATAAGAGGCAATTCGTAATTCGATTAAGACATTAATGAGCAAGCTAGGAAGAACGTAGTCAATATAACTATTTGTTTAGCACTTTTGAAATGTACAGCGACAGAATTCAGAACATGGGCCGTTCTTACAGTGTTCTCCCTGTACACCAAGTTAGAACTGCAGGATAACTAAAGGGAGAATATAAGCAAACAATGAAAGCCCTTACAATATTCAATGATTACATTTCTCTAAAACAGGTTATAGGCTACATGTGCACCACCAAGTCAGAACAGTAGGTGAAATTAAGATTGTAGGGGAAAATAGACCAAATTATTAGGGTGAGGCACATGGGCTACTAACAGCTTACTACACAACATACACTTAGTATTACTTTCTTAGCTACAGTATACATATCTCTCTTGGAATTGTGTAATGTTTATGTCCAATGGCCGATGAGCACTGTTACGTTTTATCTATAATTTCTCTTCATTATTTCTCTTCATATGACAAGTATTAAAAAGGATTTGACAGTAGATTGTTGACTTGAGTCTATGGCTGGGCGGTATACCATATTTTATGATATCCTTGTATTGATGCAGGGACCGGTTTGGATTTTTACTTTACCATCTATACCGGTATTTGAATGTTTGGTTTGTTAAATGTGATACACCATGTGTAATGTCAATTTGTATAGTTTACTTCGCTACTTGAGTCATCTCTCTCCGCTCTTTCTTTCCATGCCGCTTTCCACACAGACTTAGCCACGGCCCCCGTCACTCAAGGAAACCATTTGTTGTTCCTCGACCACAAGACACTTGCGTTCAGTCTGCATGGACAATGCAGCACATGCAACAATGTTTATGACAACAATGCTGGTTTCACTTTGCTTCTTAATATAAATCCACTAGTGTTCTATAATGACACTATTAGTTTGTGTTTCTTACATCTGCAAACAGCTAGTTTGTATTTTCTTAGCAAGTTGGGTCTAAATCTTTTGAGACGTTAATTGTTAGCCACTAATACTAATAGCTATCTAGCTAATAAATGTACTGAGTAAGAGCAAACATATTTAGCTATACAGCCTGATAATACCAGTGATGGTGTAGACCTAAAATCAGCATGCAACAGTATCTTCTAAATCAAAGAGGAATACGCAAAGCAAGAATATGTTAGCTACATGAAGTAGCTAAGAGAAAACATTAAAATGTAGCCAAAGATTATAGGGTCCCCTAGGGAACACTTATCAACACTTTAGTTCCTCCCCTGTCACAATCACTCCTCCCTGGCATTATCATTAATTGTCTTGTCAAACAACACTGTATTCAAAGTACCCCTATTATATTTTAACTATAGAAATAGAATAGTCATTCTATTTCCATGAATCCGACAGTTCACCCGATCGTTTTACTCTAAATCACAGGTCAAATCACAATTGCAACATTTGGTAAAAAAAAGACCTTGATGATTTGCCCATATCGTGCAGCCCCATGTGGCAGTGTGGAAATTATCTCAATTGAGTGCAGGAAATGCAGAAAATGATAAAAGTGCTGAAATTTGTTTTGGTTGAAGTTGAATTGAACAAAACAATCATAACGGAGAAAGACCCATTGAAATCACTTAGAGTGAATGTGTTGCCACCCTCGGGTCACGCACTACTCATAAAGTAAATTTAGAACTTTTATTACTCAAAAACATCAAATACCGCCATACTGTCCAATTTTTTTTAAATACCGTGATAGAATATTTTGGCCATATCGCCCAGCCCTACTTGAGTCCAATCAAAGATACTGTAAATATAACGTGATTTGACCTCATCTTGGATGGTCACTTCTAATGTAACTCTATGGCAGCACCCAAGTTGTTTGAATTTTCGAGCTCTATCCTTAGACTTGGCAGTGACGTAGTGTCCCCATGAGTGACAGAACACGGAGCCAATCACGACGCAACTAGAGAACATTACCAACACCTATGCTCCGTATTTTCCACTGGCTGCCCAAGCACCACAGAAAGCACTGAGCTAGGCTGAAACACCTGCATTTTGGAGCTGCCTTACTCAAGAAAGCAAGAAAGAGACCATGTTTGTATGCGGCTTTATTAACTCCATTTTTTTATTTTTTTTTACATTGTTTGCAAACTGATATGTGACACGTATGAATGCCAAAATAACATGCAAAACAGGCAAGCCCCCCCAAAAAAAAAATGTGGGGCTCAAAACAGGCTCTGCCCCACATGCCCTGAAGTCAAGCTTGTCCTTCTCCACATCCCCCTCCCAGCGGTCTGCCCTCCTTTAAAAAAAATGTTTTATTTTATTTAACCTTTATTTAACTAGGCAAGTCAGTGAAGAACAAATTCTTATTTACAATGACGTTCTACCAAAAGGCAAAAGACATCCTGCGGGGATGGGGGGCTGGGATTAAAAATAAAAATAAATAAAATATAAATATAGGACCAAACACACATCACGACAAGAGACACAAAACAACACTACCAAAAGAGATACCTAAGACAACAACATAGCAAGGCAGCAACACATGATAACACAGCATGGTAGCAACGTAACATGACAACAACATGGTAGCAACACAACATGGTAGCAGCACAAAACATGGTACTAACATTATTGGGCACAGACAACAGCACAAAGGGCAAGAAGGTAGATTTGACAATACATCACGCAAAGCAGCCACAACTGTCAGTAAGAGTGTCCATGATTGAGTCTTTGAATGAAGAGACTGAGATAAAACTGTCCAGTTTGAGTGTTTGTTGCAGCTCGTTCCAGTCGCTAACTGCAGCGACCCAGTGATGTGTGTGCTTTGGGGACCTTTAACAGAATGTGACTGGCAGAACGGGTGTTGTATGTGGAGGATGAGGGCTGCAGTAGATATATCAGATTGGGGGGAGTGAGGCCTAAGAGGGTTTTATAAATAAGCATCAAACAATGGGTCTTGCAACAGGTATACAGAGATCAGTTTACAGAGGAATATAGAGTGCAGTGATGTGTCCTATAAGGAGCATTGGTGGCAAATCTGATGGCCGAATGGTAAAGATCTATCCTCCCTCCTTTTAGAAGTGAAGCTTATTGGATCGAATAGAAGTTTCTTAATGGTTAGATTGTTATGAATGCACTGATATAAGTGGACGTACGTGCCATTTCGGCAACTCATTATATCCAAGTTGTGCCTGTTGTCATAGAGATAGATAGAGGACTGTTTTGCAAATATGTTTAATAACTAACACAATATAGACCAGAGCCTGTTGTTTCCAAGGGCGAATTGAGTTATTGCACAGAGCACACTTAGTTTCTCCCTAATGGAAATATTAAAATAAATGCTAGAACACACCAATAGGATCTCACTAGCTTGTGCTTGGCTCTGCCCACCTCCTTGGTTGTTCTGCCCACTATGATTAATTTGCTTCCATTGGAAACAACAGGCTCTGGTCTATCTAGGGTTAGTTATACAATATTTGTTTTTTGCTTTGCTTCTTCTCCACTGCAGTGTATTTCTGAAGGCTTGACTGGAAAACGTTCACATTAACTGGTTGGATAGCCAGCCAGTCATGAAATTGGCTGCTAAGTAAAGTTACTACTAGTAGCTAGCTAAAATGGACTACACAATACTTTTTACCTTGCTTGTCAATCTGTAATGCTAGCTAGCTCTGCAATACCAACCTGCCCATCCAACGAGCTAGCAATGGGCAGCTAGCAAGCTAAATATTTCTAGTACATAAAATACATTCTTCAACTCGAAGTTGGATATTAGTAGTGCTTTACTACAGGATGTTTTATACAGCCAGTTAAGATGGCATGAAAACGATTTAATGGTCGACTTTGGGCATGAAAAACGGTCCAACGATCCCTTTCTCAATTATCCTTTGGTGGTTCATCGCTGTGACTGACGTAGCTCTAGTTCGTTAGCTGAGCTAACTTCTGTAGCCAAATATCTTATTCATCCATCTATTTAGTTTTTTAAGGATTAAATGACCTAGTATAATGGTGCAGTGTTCAGTTATACCGTTTAAAGCCGTTAGTTTTGCGTTTTTACCCAAAGTCGACCTTTAAGCCTAAAAATATAGCATGTTAATTTCAAGAAAAAAACATGTAAGTGAATGGGTTCTCCAACGTTCTGAAGCTTTCTTTACTCTTTGTGATTGTTGCTAAGCTAAACATTCATGATACAAACCTGCCTTTCTCCATTACCCTTCTTCTTCTATGGTATAATAGCGGTCTCTTCTTCTTCTTCTCCTTCTTCTTCTTCTTCTTCGTGTTTTACGGCAGTTGGCATCCAACTTCAATGGTGCATTACCACCACCTACTAGACTGGAGTACAACTCCCTTATACTTTGCTTGAAAAATAAAAAATGTAATAAAGAAATAACCTACCATCTAAACACTACACTCACTCATTTCAAAATTTAATTAAATTAAATAAACTTAACACCACCCTACTCCACTAATTACATATATTTATTCCCCACTTAACACACCCTGTAACTCCTCTGTCAAATCTCGCACACCCAAATACCTGCAGCTGCCACCACAACCTCAATTTTCTTCGACTTACGTTCCATCCCTGCAGTACAGTTGATAACCATTGCTATAAATGCTAAAAATCCAATCTTACTGAAACGTATAGCTCTTTTTGGCCTATCCCTCTGTTCTGGTATATATCTACCACTCTCACCACTCCTCCCTCTTAACCCATCTTCCTCTACTTTCTTCACTGCCTCAGCATATGATAACTTCTGCACTACTCTAACCCTGGAAACCTCAACCTGCTTCTCTCGCACAGGACATTTCTGATCTCCAGCCCCATGGACATCCCTACAATTAACACATGACCCAATGCGTCACATTCCTTTGTCTCATGTCCTTCTGCACACTTCTCATACCTTGGCACCTCCCTCCTACACACTACTGCTGCCACATGCCCATAAGCTTGACACCTGTAACATCGTAATATATTTGACTTAAGCTTGTATAAGATAACTTATATATCTTAACTTCACTTTGTCCGGCAAAGACTAAACTTCAAAATTCAAAAGAACAGACAATGACTCTTCGGTTTCCCCCCTCTCGCCACCCTGTCTGCGTCGCATCAAACGACAAGCATCACATACACCTGGAATCTTTCCCATCAGCTGGTCAACTTTTATATTTACTGCTACCCCAGTTATCACTCCTTTCATTGGCACCCTTTTCTTGAGAGCGAAACAATTCACTTTTCTTGTTTAACTCCGAGCGCCTTCTCCCTCTGACCATCAGAAACACAAACAATTATCACTAGTCCACTTCTGGTTACCCTCACCGATTCCACATCACCCAACTCTTTTTTCACCCACCCTGAAACCACAAATGGATCAGCCAAAAGGCAAGAGTCTTTATCCTGACCCTCGGTGCATACCTCGGGCTCCGATAACTTCACACCTACCACCTCCAATACTTCACCCTCACTCACTTCCATTTCTCCTCCTGTCTTCTGCTCACTCTTCTTATATTTTCTACAATTCTTCTTTAACAAACCATCTGCCTTTTCCCTGACATTTTTAACCGACTCAAGCTCACCCTTTTCTTCCCTCTCTCTCTTAGACCTCCTCTCCCTCTCTTTTTCCTTACATTCCTCCTGTTTTCCAAGTATACATCACCTTATGATAATACTGCACTACTCCTGACAACCATCTTGTTCTTGCTTTCTCTAGGGACTCCATTTTGCTCCCTTCCATTACCCTTGAGGGTTTCCACCGTTTTAAAGTAGTCAACTGGGTGGCGATTCCAATGAGCAATCAGCCAATGAAGAAGGGAGCAATCAGCCAATGAAGAAGAAGAAAATGTACTACTTTAAAATAGATATAGCCTCAATGGCGCTGCCCATGCTGTCACAGACTGATATAATGGTACAGATACAAAGATGATTCATCTGTCTAATCTCTATGGCTTGTTGTTCACGTGTGTATTTGCCCACTCATTGGCTAGAATTGTCCCACCTGATCTCGCCTCCTCCGGCCTGCCTTCCATCTCAGTCAGTGCTATCCGGGATCCTTGGGACGTCCATATCCTAAACCTTAACCCCATACCCTAACCCTTTTATCAAATATAATAACATGTTATTGTTCACATACACGTGTTTAGCAGATGTTATTGCGGGTGTAGCGAAATGCTTGTGCTACAGACACATCTTAAGATTTTAAGGTTAAAGGTCCTACACATTTAATTTGTGGCTGTGATATTCGCATATTGATTTCTCTTGCCGGAGTGGAATCTATTGTCAAACTTGGAAATCTTGTGGAAATCGCTAATTTCCGGTTTGAAAAATTCGAAACTGTTCGCTCAACTTCAGTTTATGTGAGAAAAAAATCACTGAATAATGTATTGAATCATTGTACCATCTACATCGCTGTGAAATATATATTTTCAATAACACAAAATATTGTTTATCCAGCTGTTTCAAGCTGGTGGACCAAAACACCTGTAAAAAAAAAACATTTGTTAGTGAAAATATATTTCACAGAGATTTAGATGGTACAATGATTCAATACATTATTCAGTGATTTTTTTCTCACATAAACTGAAATTGAGAAAACTGTGTAGAATTTTATCAACCAGGAAAGTACAGCGATTTCCACAACATAACACAGCCACAAAGTCAGAACAATTTTTCGATTTTGACAACAGACAGATAAATCAATAGGTGAATATATTTTATTTTAATTCTATTTAACCTTTCTTTAACTAGGCAAGTAAGTTAAGAACAAAATCTTATTTACAATGACGGCCTACCCCGGTCAAACCTGGACGACGCTGGGCCAATTGTGCGCCGCCCTATTGGACTCCCAATCACGGCCGGATGTGATACTGCCTGGGTTCGAACCAGGTACTGTAGTGACGCCTCTTGCACTGAGATGCAGTGCCGCTTCGCCACTCGGGAGCCAATAACAACACTGGCGGGTATGTAATACTGTGAAATAATCATTCCACTACTAGCGTCAGTTATATTATGGAAATTTTCTGAAATTACAATGCAAAAATAAAACATGTTATTTGTAACACCTTTAAATTTCAACTTCAATGGAGTATGGACGTCACAAGGAATCCAAATAGCACGGACCCTTCCATCTTCGAGGACATGTAATTTCCATTGTTAGAGCGTTCCTTGACTATCTTGTCAATATAATATATAATTTTTGTTACGGTGATGGCTAGAAGGATCGAGGTTTTGTAAAATTAACATCAGATCAGAACTTAAGCAACAGGTTAGGAGAATTTGGATAAGGTTAGGAAAAAGTTTAGGGTTAGTTAAAATTTCAACATTTGACAAAAGCTGTATCCCTTCTAGCCATTACCATTTGTCTAATATTAGCTAGTGCAAGATTTGCCTCCGTACTTTCGCCAAAAAGCACACTTCAAGCTATTTATTCACCAAAACAAACTTTGCTTTACACGTTTAACTGTCAACACATTTAAACTGTGACAAAGTCAAATGAGAAACCGTGCGAGGTGAAACCCATTTAGAAACGTTTTGTCAACGAAATGGCGTTGTTATTCTGGGGAAGAGGATTTCGCAATACTGTTACCAAAAAGGCTTTGCAAGGAGTCCAGCTCTACTGGTAATAAATGCTGTTCAAGTGTCCATAAATACGATGAGCATTCTACAGTAGTTAGCTACCTAATTATTTGCAGATATTATAACAGTGGTTCGTGGTTAGCAATGAAAATACTAGAATAGTCCGCTGTCATGCACGTTGTCTGGCTATCAGTGCAGTTTAATATAAAATCAGGAGATGGCGCTGTTTACCCATTTTTGTCATTTAGCAGACGCTCTTATCCAGAGCGATTTACAGTTACTGGTCCCCCGTGGGAATCGAACCCACAACCCTGTTTTTGCAAGCGCCATGCTCTACCATCTGCGCTATCAGGCTCGCAGTGTATGAAGTGTAATACACATTTTGTTTGTGATACTGTATGTCATATATTATCAGTTAAAATAAACATGAATTGTCAGTATTTATTCATCAAGTAGATATATCTGTCTAATTGTGTTTGTTTTCCCCTCAGTACCTCAGCGGTATCAGGCAGAGAGCGTGTGAATGGAGTGGATCTGTTCTACCAGCAGACTGGAAAAGGAGACCATGCTGTTTTACTACTGCCTGGAGCTCTGGGTAGGTAACAACACTAGTAACATGGTCCCCAGGCTATAACACTACTGACCTACGTCACTTCGCCAAACCTTGTCCATAAACTGTCTAAAGATGATGATCTCTTTCAAATATGGAGTAGCCTAAATCGTACGTCACACTACTGATTAAGGCATCTGCCCATCAGAGCATCAACTTTAGTAATAGTGACTTTGATGTTGAGAGGTGGCTGAGGACCTCAAGCCTATTAGCCTACAGTATAAAGAACTTAATACAAACGCATAGTTAGTTGTTGTGGGTCCTCATCAGGAGAACAGGCATAGACCCTCTATAATGTTGATTACCAGCAGTGTGCGTTTCTGTAACAGGAAGTGCTCAGACTGACTTTGGGCCGCAGCTGAAGTCTTTGAGTAAGGACTGCTTCACTGTGATTGGTTGGGACCCTCGCGGGTATGGAAACTCCCGCCCCCCAGAGAGAGACTTCCCTCTGGATTTCTTTGAAAGGGATGCCAAGGACGCTGTGGACCTGATGCAGGTCAGAGTCAAACCAATCTTTAACATTTTGCTGTACAGGGCTTGTAGAGTGTGCCTCTTAATATTACATATTCCGCAACTGTAAAGTCAGCACACAAGATTATAGTGACTTTCTTCGCAACACAGAGAAACAGGACTACTCTGGAGAACATGAACTACACAGTTGCCTCTCTCTTGCTCTCTGTATGTGAGGACAGTCAGCCAAGTGTATTTCCTTATTTATCTGTGAACTTGTATGTGTCTTTTCCCTCATTGCTTTTCTGTGAATGTGTGTCTTTCCCCTGGTAGGCGTTGAGATTTCCAAGGTTCTCTCTGCTGGGCTGGAGTGACGGAGGCATTACTGCTCTGATCGCAGCAGCCAGGAACCCCTCCCTGGTCAATAAGATGGTGGTGTGGGGCTCCAACGCATACGTCTCACCACAAGATGTAAAGATCTACAATGGTGAGGTCCTGGTATTGGTGTGTGCGAGCATGCTGTGGAGTGACTGTGACTAGATGAGGCAGCTCTGCATGTGTGTGGGTTTGTGTAATACAGTCTGTGTGTGTGTTTGTGTGTGTGTGTGTGTGTGTGTGTGTGTGTCCAGCGATCCGTGACGTGTCTCAGTGGAGTGAGAGGATGAGGAGGCCCATGGAGGAGGTGTATGGGACAGAGCTCTTCATTAAGAACTGGGAAGGATGGGTGGACAGGATTGGACAGTTCGCCAAGAGACCAGAAGGTAAGAGCAGCAACATCTTTGCAGCAAAGATTCAAATTTTCCAGTTCCTGTGTTAGGGAGTATATCTGTATAGATCATTAGACTTGTGTTCTGTATGTCCTGTATTGTTCAGGAAACATCTGTATGGAGCTGCTGCCTCAGATCAGCTGTCCCTCCCTCATTATCCATGGAGAGAAGGATCCCATGGTGCCCAGCTTCCACCCTCAGTATCTCCTCAAACACATCAAGGGTTCAAGGTGAGCTGACACCCCCATTACATTCCCTCTCTTTAGTTTTTCTATCCTCCCTTCTGTATGCTTTTCTCCCTTATAGAGAGGCATTGTATGAAAAGACATGCTGACTGTACATAATTTCTATGTCAATGTTTAAATACAACCTCTAATGATACGTACAACCTCTAATGATACGTACAACCTCTACTACAATGTCTTCTTCGGTGTCCAGATTGCACCTGATGCCGGAAGGGAAACACAACCTACACCTGAGGTTTGCTGCCGAGTTCAACAAGCTGGTGGAAGACTTCCTGAATCAGTGATGGACATACTGTCTGCGTCCCAAATAGCACCTTATTCCTAACATTGTGCACTACTTTCGACCAGGGCCCTGGTCAAAATAAATGCAGTATGTAGGGATTACTGCACCTACAAGAAATGAGAAGCTTTCGGGCCTGGGTCTGTGTTCAAGAGTCTGGTCCATTAATGAACTAGTATCAGTGAATTACTGGTATATGAGGCAAAATAAATACCCCATCCACATGACTATTGCAAATGTTTTGCATTAATTCCTTGTTTAATTTGATAGTTTTTGTTAATCACTTTTTGCATAATTTGTATTGTGTCCAGTCCTGTGTTTTGTACTGTTGTGTGTCAAATGGGTTGTTATGGAAATGTTGCATTTGCATTAACTGTTATGACATGTAAAACAAAACATGAGTCGCAAAATGATAGTCATTCAATTACAATTTTAATCAGACATATTTAGTCAACAGCAGGGATGAAAGCAAGGCTGTGCGGTCCGGTACGGCATCCCAGAAAAATAAATATACTCAGCAAAAAAAGATACATCCTCTCACTGTCAACTGCGTTTATTTTTCCGCAAACGTAACGTGTGAATGTTTGTATGAACATAACAAGATTCAACATCTGAGACATAAACTGAACAAGTTCCACAGAAGTGACTAACATAAATTGAATAATGTGCCCCTGAACAAAGGGGGGGGCAAAATCAAAAGTAACAGTCAGTATCTGGTGTTTCCACCAGCTGCATTAAGTTCTGCAGTGCATCTCCTCATGGACTGCATCAGATTTGCCAGTTCTTGCTGTGAGCACTGATGGAGGGATTGTGAGTTCCTGGTATAACTCGGGCAGTTGTTGTTGCAATCCTGTACCTGTCCCGCTGGTGTGATGTTCGGATGTACCGATCCTGTGCAGGTGTTGTTACACGTGGTCTGCAACTGCGAGGACGATCAGCTGTCCGTCCTGTCTCCCTGTAGCGCTGTCTTAGGCGTCTCACAGTACGGACATTGCAATTTATTGCCCTGGCCACATCTGCAGTCCTCATGCCTCCTTGCAGCATGCCTTAGGCACGTTCACTCAGATGAGCAGGGCATCTTTCTCTTGGTGTTTTTCAGAGTCAGTAGAAAGGCCTCTTTACTGTCCTAAGTTTTCATAACTGACCTTAATTGCATACCGTCTGTAAGCTGTTAGTGTCTTAATGACCGTTCCAGATGTGAATGTTCATTAATTGTTTATGGTTCATTGAACACGCATGGGAAACAGTGTTTAACCCCTTTACAATGAAGATCTGTGAAGTTATTTGGATTTTTAAGAATTATCTTTGAAAGACAGGGTCCTGAAAAAGGGACATTTTTTTTTTTTTGCTGAGTTTAGTTTGGGTATGCCGTACCAGTTAAACATGAACCTGTCACAATAATTAAAACAAAATGACAAGAAAATTTGCAAATGGACTTAAACTGGTGGTATAGCCTATGCTCCAATATGCGATGTGGTCAGATGAGAACATTGACATTTTGCCAAGGTAGAGATGAGTGGCCGACACCGAGATGCGCGTGGACAGCAGTGCGGCATACATTCTGGCCTAATGACAATCATCACACTTTTTGGTGTTTTGTGTAACAAATGTCTCTTTCCGTTCACCACTGTTTGGAGCCGTGCTTGACTTGGACTGAAATAGGTTCTGATACTTTTGAGCTAATATTCTATAAGAGGAACAGGAGCTCAAGCAGTAGAACAGTTTAAGTGCCAGTACTCAGTTCCGGTGAGGTCCTGCCCAATCAAGCACTGGTTTGGAGGCTGGAAATATGGATGAGTGGATGAGTGTGGAGCCCTTTGAAGTGATTGACAATCAGATGAAAAATCTTCACTAGGTCCACAGAGATCATTTTGAATGAATAGGAATTCTATATGTAATTCTATGATTAGGCAGATCATTTTTTGGGGTCTAGGCGCAAGCTCGTGCACATAGGTCTCGTAGTGTGAAGTTATTAATTCTACTTTCACCGCTGGCAAACAGAACTCTTCATTCATATGTACAGTATGTTCTCTGACAGGCACAAGGGAGTCAGTTACAATGAGCCTATCCATCTTTAGACGGACACATTTTACACCTGACCAAGAACACTATTACATGCCCTCCCTCTTGTGAATGTTATTCATGTGTGATTTCAGGGAACTCATCTGATTGAAGCATTTGTCGCAATAGTTGCAGCGAAACGGTTTCTCACCCGTGTGAATTCTCTGATGGCGCTTAAGATCACTTGTTGATAAAAAGCATTTACCACACGAAGGGCACATGTATGGTTTCTCCCCTGAGTGAGTCCTCATGTGACCATTCAGGTGTTCCTTCCTGCTAAAGCTTTTCCCACAAGTATTACACAGGTAGGGTTTCTCTCCAGTGTGAATTCTCTCGTGGAGTTTGAGTTGGCTTTCTTTTGGAAAAGCTTTTTCACACATCGTGCACTGTAGCATTGCCTTCTCTTTGTGACTCTTCATATGCTGCTTTAGGTTTCGCATCTGATGGAAGCTTTTGCCGCAATCGCTGCAGAGATACGCTGGAGGCTCCTCTCCTGTCTCCCCCGTGTGTACCGTCATATGGCTGAGCAAGTTGCCCTCGTAGTTGAAGCATTTGTTACATTCAACACACCTGTATGGTTCCTCACCTGTGTGAATTCTCTCATGCTTTTTTAAATCGCTCGAATAGACAAAGCATTTCCCGCAGACATCACACCTGTACGGCTGCTCACCTGTGTGGCTCCTCATGTGGTCTGTCAGTCTAATGTTGTGGAGGAAGCATTTGCCACATTCATGGCAGCAGTAGGGTTTCCGCGCTGTGTGTATCTTCATGTGCGTTTTCAGGCCTCCCTTAAGTGTGAAGCTTTTGTCGCATTCCTTGCAGCTGTATGGTTTCTCGCCAGTGTGGATCCGCTGGTGGCGTTTTAAATCACAGTCTGATATAAAGCATTTCTCACATAGAGGGCACCTGAATAATCTCTCTCCTGTATGAGTACGCATATGCCCTATCAAGTCTGATTTCCGGCTGAAACTTTGACTGCAATTGCTGCAGCCGTATGGTGTCTCTCTATTGTGAGTTTTTTGGTGTTGTCTTAGACCTGCTTTAAATGTGAAACATTTTTCACACATAGGACACTGAAGTCGTTGCCCTGTGTGACTCCTCATATGCTCGTTTAGTGTTGCCTTCAGACTGTAGCTTTTTCCGCACTCCTGGCAGCTGTATGGTTTCACTCCGGTGTGAATTAGCTGATGGCGTTTTAGAACCACGGCTGATATACAGGATTTCTCACATACAGGACATTTAAATAGGCTCTCCCCTCCTGAGTGGGACCTCATATGCTCTGTCAGGTGTCCCTGACGTGTGAAGCCTTTGTCACACTCAAAACATTGATACGGTTTTTCTCCATTGTGAGTCTTCATATGCCTGACCAAAGCTCCCTTGCCTTTGAAGGACTTGGAGCATTCTTTGCACTTATATTGTTTTTCATCTTTCTGATGAATTTTCCGGTTATTTCCTAAATGGCTTCTGCTAATGCTAATGTATGGCGTCACTCCTGTGTGAGTGTTTATATGCCTATCCAGGATTTCCTTGTGGTTGAAGGATTTGCCACATTCAGGACAGCTGTATGGTTTCTCACCGATGTGAATAATTCTCTGATGTATTTTTAACTGGCCTGCCCTGGTGAAGCTTTTCCTGCACACAGTACACATGTGTAACCTCTTCTCTGTGTGAGCCCTCAATGGTGCTTTCAGCTCACTGGTTGTTTTGGCCTCAGTGCAGAGGGGCTGAGAGTCAATGCTTGGTTCTGATACTCCGTAGTCCTCTCCATCATCAGGTTCTGTTTTGATTCCGACAGTGGTGTTGGTGGGTAGAGGGTCCCTCTCACTGTCCTGATCACAGTCACTTTCCATATAGGGAGGAGGAGTAAATATGAACTGTGTGACCTCTGTGGTATCCTGACTAGTCTTGAGTTCCTCCTGTTGCTCTGGGTCCCCCTGCACCAGACTGGGGCTCCACTCCTGCTCACTGTGTGGTTGCTGTTGCTGCTTAGGGGGAATCTCCCCAGTTAGATGCTGGGGGTCTGGGGAGGAGAATGGGAAATAAGTAAGGTTCTACACATTCCATAAATAACCCAAGCACAATTCACATCAATTCAAGTTGTCTACCTTCCCAATTATTTAGGCCTATGCCCTGCTCCTTAACGGGGAAATACATTTCTTTTTTTAGCAAACATTCCACAACTTTTCATGCCAAACATGTTTGGCAATGACACAGAAAACCAGGAATTGAATGTTTGCAACAACAACAAAAAACAGGTTCAGACTTCATGCATTATGGAGTGGCAAGGAATGACATGATCGCACTAAGACTGGCACAGTCTGCTGCCCTTCTCCTGCTGAGACGAATGCAACATGACTGCAATTGCGATTCAGCAAACTAATGTGGATCAATATGTTCATTAGCAGTCATTAGTATGGTTTTAATCGTATGCCGTTTATTGGTGACAAACCTGCTCCCAAATCCAGAAGAATCCTCCGTAGACGACCGTTCTCCTGCTTTGAACTGGATATCTCTTCCAAGTACTCTTTAATCGTCTTTTCCACTATACTGAATATATCAACTGCAGCTGATTTTAATCTGTCATGGTACTCGGTTTTCTTTTCTCCAAATATTTCAACAGCAGCCGTTGTTAACCGCTCGGTGATAAACACATTTAACAGCTGTATTTTTGACATTTTTAGAAAATATGAAAGCAATAACAACTAAAACGAAACCTAAAGATACTCGTGAACTTCTAACCACCTTAACATTTTTCACGCCGAAGTGCCCATCTTGCAAAGATTTTCGACTTCCGGGTTCGAAAAGACGTTGACACTTTTAAGGACCGAATGACATTCTAGCAGAGGCGGGAGGACCACAAAACTAGCCAATCATGTTTCTCATGATGTTCAGAATCAGGCGTTCGTGATGTTCAGAATCAGGCGCAAGGGCTTCTATCGATTGCTTATGCATTCCAGAAACCAGGAAGTGACTTCTGGTTTAAAGACGCACATGAGTTGGTTGAACATTTTCAAATGAATCGTCTCGTTTAGTCGTAGCTACTTGTCTTCATACACAACAATTATTCAAAATGAACATATCAGAAAATGGAGCAGTAGACGACGCCATTACAATGTACGATTTCTCAGAGAAGATTCTGGAGCAAACGGTTCACTTTCACGTTATGAAACTCAATGGGGGTTTTTTCCTTTGGGTCGGCTCAAACCCTGTCTTGTCCAATTTGGCTGTTTCAATGGAAAGTAAATTTGTGAGTAGCCTACTGTACAATACATACACGGTTACAGAGCAGACTAGCTAACAGCGATTGGAAGCAAGCTAGCTAGCTTCACTGTGTAATGTGTCTAGCTATCTACGTTAGTTATTCTATCGGCTGATGATATGTCCTATTCTGTGTGTGTATTCAGGATTCGATGCCGCTATCTACGTTAGTCCTGGGGGACCCATCTGAAACCACCCCGAATTCACTGGCGCAGAGATTGAGTAAGCACCACTTTCTTAATTTTCCTGTCAATATCCTATCTCTCTGAGAATTGTCATGTGTTTTCAAGACTGGGAACTCGGAAAATATCAGGTTGGAAAGTCGGAGCTCTAGAAAGACGAAGCTATATCGGTCTGCTAATACAGGGAATTTAAAGGGCCAGTGCACAAAATATACATTTTTGTATTAATATTTGTTTTTATTCAGATTTTTCAGGTGGTGCCGCAGTACACTTAGCACCCCACTTGCCGCAGCTATGATTGAACCTCATTTTTTTCTGAGTTCGCAGTTGCCTTGAACTCACTGGTCGGAATTTGAGATTTACGAGATCCCAGTTGTTTTGAATGCGGCATAAAACAGGCCACATATTTACACAAACACACACTCATCCAAGATGCCACAACGTTGTACTATAGTCAAATCTGTCTAACAATCAATTATACGTTGATTTATACTGTAGATATAAACTCAACATGCAACAATTTCAACAATTTTACTCCGTTACAGTTCTTATAAGGAAATCAGTCAATTTAAATAAATAAATTAGGTCCTAATCTATGGAATTAGTTTTTTCCCCCAAAAAGGGCTTTAATACAGAAATAAATACTCCTCAGTTTCATCAGCGAATACCCGAACCGACAAGGTGGAAAAATAAAAAACCTGTCTGTGTCCTTGAGCAAGACACTTAACCCTAATTTTCTCCAGGGGCTGACCCTGAAGGTAGGCCGTCATTGTAAATAAGAATTCTTAACTGACTTGCCTAGTTAAATAAAGGTTACTTTTTTTTTTTTTATTAATTGAAAAAGAAGTATGTGGAGGTCCTGGGATGGCGTGGTCTGCGGTTGTGAGGCTTGTTGGACGTACCGCCATATTCTCTTAAACGACGTTGGTAGAGAAATGATGGTAGATAAACATTAAATTCTCTGGCAACAGACTCTGGTGGACATTCCTTTCTGTCAGCATGCCAAATGCACACTCCCTCAAAACATGAGACATCTGTGGCATTGTGTTGTGTGGAAAAACTGCACATTTTGATGTGTAATGATCATGCTGTTTAATCAGCTACTTAATATGCCACACTTGTCAGGGGGATGGATAATCTTGGCAAAGGGGATGTCAACAAATTTATGCACAAACTTTGAGAGAAATACGCTTTTATGTGTATGGAACATTTCTGGGATATTTTGTTTATATTTTTCTTCACTGTAGTTGCTATATGTTATTCAGAATCACAACATTTACAGAAAGCTAAACACTTAAGCCACTAACTAGTATGATGCTCTTTTGTTGGTGTGAGTTTACGCCATTTGAAATGTCACTAACCCAGCTGTCCTCCATATCCTTTGTTTTCCAGCTAAGAGGACTAAGAAACAGGTGTTTGTGAGCTACAACCTGCCCATGACCGACTCCAACCTGTCTCTGCTGGTGGAGAATAGAATAAAGAAGGAGATGGAAGTTCACCCTGATAAATTTTAACCTTTTCCCCCCATTCATACTGACTTTGTACTGAAATAATACAATGGAGAGAACAACATTACCTACTTGTCTGGACTGTTCTGTCACTTGCTGTTGTAGCACTTGATTGAGATTTAACCAGAGACCGTCTCTGTGTAGAGGCTGCAGACGCATGTACGCACACAACATTTTCTGTGCCCACTGCCCACCCACAAACTCAGAATACAGACATCAAACGTATCACCTCGAGAGTGTTCATTTATTGACATAACCAATAAATTAAGTGGTTTATTATCAAAACAACATTTATGGTTTTAATATATACAAGTGCATCATATGAAAAACAAAAAACATTTAGAAAATATTAGTGGTTGACAATCAATCACTCATGGAATTTAATTTATTTTACCACAACATTTCATTGATAAAAACATTTTCAAACTACCAAATAAACAATACAAGGTGTCCATCATGTCAAAATATGTGCCATTTGCATCAAATATGGTTCATGGTAGAAATGTATAGAGTATACTTGGCCTTTTAAGGTCATCTATGCATATTGTGTGACCAATTGTCCTTTGAAACTATTTGAAATGCCTAATACATAAAATATGATGGTCCATGCATCAGGGATCATCAGTTAGATTCAGCCACGGGTCGATAATGTTTTTCTTGAGTGGATGGTCAGGGGGCCAGAACATAGAAATAATTTGTTGACTGCAAATTGACCGAAAGAAGCTCAAATATATATAATATTTGACTAAAACATAAATCATTTAAAACCTTGCTTACATGTGTATAAGGTCACATATAATCTATATTATGCGTGGGAATGCTTAGGAACAGATTTATAAAAATTTAAATCAGTTGGAGCGGATTTGCTGGTGTTTTTACGGTCTTTTCTGTCCCCAAAAATATATATTTTATTTAAAAAATTGGGCACTTTGGAACAGATTTATAAAATTAAAATCAGTTGGAGCTGATTTGCTGGTGTTTTTACAGTCTTTTCTGGGCTCAGAAAACTTGGAGGGCCAAATAAAATCACCCGAAGCCGCCAGTTGGGGAACCCTGCCATACATTATCACTGAATGGCACATTGAATACCAATGTATGGTGTGTTTTAATCATTTGTATGTTACAGAGTAGAGTTTGTATACAAACATACTCTGTAAATCACAGCTATTCTAACTAGATCACACTATTGCACTAACCTAATAATCTAGACACGAACCATTTCAAAACCCCTATAGACATTGTCCTTCGTGGCATGGCCAGCCATTATTTAACCGTGCTAAAGAGACAGGCTTAAACAAGTCCTAAAAACAGCAATATACTACTAACATTATTTACCACAGTGTTGAGAACTGGGACATGAAAGGTCAGAATTAGCTAAATTAAAGAGGTATTTCAAGCAACAAGAATAACCTTGGCAACATGAAAAAAAAATACTGAATTACTGAACACTTCTTTCAAAGTCGCCTGTCCAGTTGTAAAATGTGCAGGTTTTTTAAAACCATAATGATGAACGACATTCAGAAACTGAGATGTTTCATAGTGGAGACCGGGTCAATCCCAAATGGCACCCTATTCCCTATGTAGTGCACTGCTTTTGACCAGCTCAAAAGTAGTGCACTATGTAGGGAATAGGGCACTATTTGGGACACATTATGTACATACTAGTAACTAACTATTATTATCCACTCAACACTTGTCCCCTCAACACCACAGAATACGGCAATAAAAACACAAAAAGATCCAAAGTTCAAATCCATTTCCATAGCCATCACAGTTTTTAGGTTTCCGGCTGTCATTCACATATCATTGTTTAGACAACCATCATTCACCAACATTAATGGGGGCAGCAATACTCAGTTTTCTAAAGTCATCATATACATTCCACTTCTACGAAGGATAAAATGCCAACTTGGACTTTTAACAGGGGGGTGGGAGGCACAAATTCATAAATAAAACCATCAAGTAGGCTACCATTTTATTCAATTTAGAGTGGAGCAGTTTCACCCAAAACCTGCGACAAATATTTGATTACACTTGATTTAACTTTAGTGCCAAACAATTAAGCTGATGGAAATGAAATGCATAAACCACACATCACTGTTGAAAGCCATGACATTTCAAATGAAATATAGAATACAGTGTCTGCTCTACTGCTCGATACGTTTGTCTCTATGCGGTTTGAGTACACCACTCTGCTGATAACGTACACCATGACTTCCCTCTGCATGGAACCATGCTGAAACCATAGTATTCATTCGACACACTGCCAACCCCTGGCAACAACTACCCTATGGGCACTAATACATGCAAGTCATTGTAATGAGTTTCAGTTCATTGAAACATTCCATATTTTGTTTCAAGAATATCCTGTTCTATTGCAGGCCTTCAGTCTTACTAAATCGTTTCGAGTGTCCGAAATAGTACCCTATTCCCTAAAGATAGTGCACTACTTTTGACCAGAGGCCTATGCAGACCCTGGTCAAAAGCAGTACACTATATAGGGAATAGGGTGCCATTTAGGACAGAGACATAATCACTACTCTACAGGCTAGCTGCTAATCAATCAGCCTATTACATTACCGCCCATTAAACCCAACCATTGATGCCCTCCTGGGGCATCTGAATAGTAATGCTTTATTTATTTTTTTAAATTGGTTTTGTCCAAATTTTGGATGTCCATGATTGGGGAAGCTCGATTTCCCCCTTTCTTACAAACAAGATGTGGAAAGATGGCATCATGAATCTAATGAGAGGGTTAATTTGCCCATTAAACTCACTAGAATGGGAAGGTTTTTCAATTAAAGAGTTCCTCATGGAAGAATCTGACAAGTGGAATTATTCCATGATCTCCTGACTGAATGATCACATCTGACCAGGCCAGTCATGATGGTGACCAGGAGTGGGACCTTTAGTTTGGGACAGTCCCAGCCATCCGCGCAGCACAGTCCTGTCCTATCCTCTGTCTGTGTGTCTGTCTCCTTCTACGACGACCCTCCCACCCCATTTGCCACCATAATATTACTGATCACCTCCCCTCCAGTAGCATACGCATACGACGTCGGCACTGCTGCAAGAGCAGTAGCCGCTGCTGCTGTGGCGCCCCCGGTGGCTGTAAGATGCCGCGGCGTGTCGTGGACCCGGGAGTATAAGTCCCTATCCCCAGGCTTGGTGAGGAGGAGGTGCTGCTCTCCAGGCCGGTGGGTGAGCAGGGGCTGGCGGGTGTAGCTCTCCCCGTCCGCAAGGCTCTCTGGCAGGGGCTGGTTGCGTGGCTCGGGCAGCAGTAGCAGGCAGATGATGCACAGCAGGGTACAGGCAGCGAAGATCATATGATGCAGGAAGTAGCCCTTCTGGTTGTGGAGTTCCATGATGGGGGCCGTCAGCATGCCGAAGCCAGCGCTGGCCAGGACCAGGCCCAGACCACCACCCCTGGGGGAGGAAGGGAGACAAAGAGGGAGAGTCAGTTTTAAAGCTAATTTCCTGCAATTCTACACATCTTACAATAGAGTGGAGGCAAATGTTTGGTGTTTTAAATATGATAACTGATGATCAATGGGCCCCACCCCAGACAGTAATTCGACCATGCTTACTACAAGTTTAGATAGCTGGCTGCTAGACTATTACCAATCTATAAGAAATTGCTGACATGGGCTAATTGAGTAACTGCTGATGCACAACAAAATTTCGAAATTGCACCATGTGTATTCTATTATTCTAACTCTTAACAGTAAGTTGAGACCCCGACGGAGTTCCCCCCCAAAATTACATATTTTATATAGTCTTTGTTGTTGATGTGAAATTGGTCAGCGGCCCGAGAATTGCCCATTCCTGATCTACATTCTAGAACAACAGTCTTTGTAAAGTTTCATGTATATGACACATACAGACTACACCACCAGATGGCACTAGTAGGTCACTAACACAAACCTACACTTGGTGGGACATCATTTTCCAATAAGAGTGGAGACTGCTGAGGGGAGGATGGCTCATAATAATGGCCCGGAAGGAGTGAATGGAATGGCATCAAACACATGGAAACCATGTGATACCATTCCACTCCAGCCATTACCACGAGCCCGTCCTCCCCAATTAAGGTGCCACCAACCACCTGTGGTGTGTAGTTATAGGAATCCAATAACTGTAGGTATATGTGGGTGTGTTACCTGATGACGGTGGGAGTGATCTCAGCGCAGAAGAAGATGCTGAGGGTGCTGACGGCGTGAGAGGAGAACATTCCAATGATGGAGAATGCCACAGAGAACTTCCTGTTTAGCGTGTCTCTCAGAACTATCCACAGAAGAGGAGGAGGAGGCACACGAGAGGAGGTGAGACACATACAGTACCAGTCAAAAGTTTAGACACACCTTTTTCTTTATATTTTCTACACTGTAGAATAATAGTGAAAACATCAAAACTATGAAATAACACATGGAATCATGTAGTAACCAAAAAAGTGTTAAACAAATTAACATCTATTTTATATTTGAGATTATTCAATGTAGACACCCTTTGCCTTGATGACAGCTTTGCACACTATTGGCCTTCTCTCTCAAAAACCATCAAGTGCTCTCGTGAGGACCACCACAGGAAAGGAAGACCCAGAGTTACCTCTGCTTCAGAGGATACATTCATTATAGAGTTACCAGTCTCAGAAATTGCAGCCCAAATAAATGCTTCACAGAGTTCAAGTAACAGACACATCTCAGCATCAACTGTTCAGAGGAGACTGCGTGAATCAGGCCTTCATGGTCGAATTACTGCAAAGAAACCACTACCAAAGGAAACCAATAATAAGAAGAGACTTGCTTGGGCCAAGAAACACGAGCAATGGACATTAGACCGGTGGAAATCTGTCCTTTGGTCTGATATGTCCAAATTTGAACTTTTTGGTTCCAACCGTCTTTGTGAGAGTAGGCGAACGGATTATATCTGCATGTGTGGTTCCTACCATGAAGCATGGAGGAGGAGGTGTGAAGGTGCTTTGCTGGTGACACTGTCAGTGATTTATTTAGAATTCAAGGCACACTTAACCAGCATGGCTACCACAGCATTCTGCAGCGATACGCCATCCCATCCGGTTTGCGCTTAGTGGGACTATTATTTGTTTTTCAACAGGACAATGACCCAACACACATCCAGGCTGTGTAAGGGCTATTTGACCAAGATGGAGAGTGGTAGATTGCTGCATCAGATGACCTGGCCTCCACAATCACCCGACCTCAACCCCTCAACCCATTGAACGGGATGAGGAAAAGCACCCAACAAGTGCTCAGCATATGTGGGAACTCCTTCAAGACTGTTGGAAAAGCATTCCTCATGAAGCTGGTTGAGAGAATCCAAGAGTGTGCAAAGCTGTCATCAAGGCAAAGGCTGGCTACTTTGAAGAATCTAAAATATATTTTGATTTGTTTAACACTCTTTTGGTTACTACATGATTCCCAATGTGTCATTGATGTCTTCACTATTATTCTACAATGTAGACATTTGTAAAAAATAAAGAAAACCCTTGAATGATTGGTGTGCCCAAACCTTTGACTGTTACTGTACATCCTAAATATAAACAGTTAATAGAAACCGCTCACAGAAAAACGTTGGTGTACTTACTAGCCATTCATTTTGTTTAACGACTGTTTATTTGATTCTACAACACAAAATCAACAGATGGAGCATGAGCCTGGCCTATAGAGCTGTAACTCAGAGCAAATAACTGGCATACACTCTTAGAAAATGTATTTGGCTGTCCCCATAGGAGAACCCTTTTTGGTTCCAGGTAAAACCCCTTTTGGTTCCATGTAGAACCCTCTGTGGAAAGGTTTCTACATGGATACCACAAGGGCTTAACCTGGATCCTAAAGGGTTATACCTGGAACCAAAAAGGGTTTGTTGAAGGATTGTCCAATTGGAACAGCTGAAGAACCCTTTTAGGCTAGATAGTACCTTTTTTTCAATGAGTGCATTCTTCCAATCGTTCTGAGTATGATTTTATAAAGTCAAACTGTACCTGTGTCATGGCGAAGGCTGTACTTCCCGATCACTATATTCAAGCAAAGGCGATGGGTGGGGGGTGAAACATAGAGAAAGCTAGCATGAGCATAGCCATTAGAAGAGCTCATTATTTGTCCGACAGATAGATCTGATATAACGACTAGAGAACAGAGGTAATGTTGCAGAAAATGCCATTCTCCTAGTAGTGACATCTGAAGCACTGTAAGTCCATTATCTGTGTATGACATTTGTCTATAACAGATTCAAATTATAATGGGATGTTATTGCTCTGTTTTCCCATGTAAAGAGCTATTTGTGAATGAAGGACTATGAGGGGGATGCCTGCATTGGTCACTTGTTAAAACATCTGAAAAAAACATGGGCTTTTATAAACTGTTTATTTCTTAGAGATAGGACTTCTATATATCTGTGTGTGTGTGTGTGTTTCATTTGTGTGTATCGTGTGTGTTTAGTGTGCGTGTGTGTGTTTCTCCAACTCACAGTTGAGCAGACCCAGCTGCAGCAGTGATGCCAGTGCGGTGATGATCATGAAGGTTAGCAGTCCACCACGACGACCCATGAACGCCACGGCCGGGCACAGCGCCAGGCACGTTGCTACAGCGATGCCGGCCATAGTGTAGTAGTCAGCGTGAAACATGGCCGACACGGGAGCCTCTGGGTCCATCATACTGCGGGCAAAACAGTGGTGGATACCGTACCCAGTCAACCTGAGGAGAGAGAGATACGTAGCGGAAGGGAATTCTGTCTTGGCCTAATGGTTAAGACATTGCCAACTGGGCAATTCCATGTCTAATTTTTTCTTCGCCTCAAACAGAAAGTAAACAAAGTCTGTTTTTACATGCATTGAGAATGACAATAGTTCCTCAACATAGCCTATTTGAAATACCTTTCCAACTCAGAATGAAAGGTTGAAAAAATGTCATGCTCTGATCAGGTGGAAACGTCATAAAATAGGCCTATCTGATTACTTCTTATCCCTTGCACAAATAGCCTACAGCTGTGTCTGTCTGGAGCTCACTGGAGCAGGAAGCTCTGAAGGCCCAGAATATTTTATACAATGTTGTAAAATTGCTAGCAGGACGACTCTCGGGCGACCAAGATTTGTTTTAGTCGGGGTCAGCCCTAAACCCTAACACTAATTCTAACCTTAACCCTAAGCCCCCTAGAAATAGCATTTTACCAGTTGGTCAAATGTTTGTTCATTTACTATTCTTGTGGGGACTTCTGGTCTTCAAGGTCTTATAGTTAAACATGTCCACACACACATATACACACACACACACACTCTGTACCGGCACACAGCCTTGTCATAGCCACACACTGTACCGGCAAACAGCCTTGTCTTCAGGTCTCAATGAGAAACCTAGCTCATATGAAATTCATGTTCTGTTTGGCACATTACCCACTGCCTTTGATACGATTACACACAGATGCGCACACACAGACAGACTTACGAGTTGACACAGAGCACAACAATGTTCTTCCATAGGTTTCTGGTGCTGGTCATCTTGACGATGCAGGTCCTCTTTGGCTTCTTATGAAGCTCATGCTCCAGCTCTGATGGTGAGATAGAACACAGGGTGAGACCTTTACACTGGCAGGGAAACAACACACACACATACACACACACATAGAGCCAGCATTGTGGGGAATCCACACCACACAGACTCTACAGTAATGGTCTTATGTGGGTTGATGTGTGTGTATGAGATCTGAAATAAAGCAGGTTATTTTATTGATCCAGCTGTATTATTCTACTCCCAGCGTTAAACTCACTTCTCACAGAGAATGTATGTCTGCCATCAAGCCTTGCAGATATATTTTATCATATGAAACTAGAGCCCTGTAGTTGCACATATAAAAATGTACGTGTATGTGCATAGTGTGTGTGTGTGTGTGTGTGTGTGTGTGTGTGTGTGTGTGTGTGTGTGTGTGTGTGTGTGTGTGTGTGTGTGTGTGTTTGTCAGTGTGTCTGACTGACTGAATCCATTGCATACACATTTCATCACTGACATCAGAGACCTGCGGTTTTTAATAACAACAATATGATCAGTGTAAATGCAATTGACAATGGTGTGTTGTTGTTGAGTTTATGTGAGACATCCCATACGTAGATATAATGCACGATCAAACCAGGGATCTGTGTAGCGGCCATGGACGGAACACAAGTGGTTATATTTTTACATGCAGGGTCTTTTCCCTCTCTGTCTCGCCATCTCTCCTTTTACTCTCTGTATCTCTACCTCTCCCCTCCCTTCACCTGCTAGAACTCCACTGGGCTCGGTTGTCATGTCGACCTGGTTCTTTCTGGCGATGCGGAGCATCATCGCTTTAGAGCGGCGGTAGTGCTGGGTGGCCAGGAGCCAACGCAGGGACTCAGGGAAGATCCTACAGAGAGAGAGTGAGGGGGAGTCAGAGAGACAGAGAGAGGGGAGGGGAGTAGGGAGAGAAAGAGAATAAGTTGTGAGGCAGTGAGTCGGGGAGAGAGAGAAAGAAAGGAAGGAAGGGAGAGTGAAGTAAAAATGAGAAAGAGAGAGAGAATGACAGAAGGGAAGTGAGAGAAAGAGAGTATTGTCTGAAGATCTGAACAAAGCATACAGTGTGTAGTGTACTGTACAAGCCAAAGCCTGGTCCTGATGACCAAGTCTTTAACCTCTAACCCCACAGCATGGTGGAATCCCTCAGTGGGCTGCGCTACTTCATCAGTGGGAGGGGCCACTCCCTAAGTGGGTGTGGCTATCCCCTCAGTGGGTGGGACTCCATGGTAATTCAAATGTAACTCTAGGATGAATGTCTCAACAGAATAGTGGTGACATGGAAGAGATTTGGGCTCCTTACCAGGTGTAGGGCAGCATGAGGATGAAGGGGCAGATGATGATGATCTGCAGGACCTGCCAATCATCCCGGGAGGGCCAATCACGACACAGAGCCGCCACCCCGGGCATCACCAGCTGCCCGCCCACCATGAGGAAACTGGCTACCATGGTCATGGAGAAACGCCAGCCTGGCAGGCACAGTTCAATCCCTGTAGAGAGAGAGAGGGAGAGGGACAGAAGTTACAGACTGATAAATTGGTTCAATTAGTGCAGTCTCAGAGGTTTTTGTGTGTTCCTTCTATAAAGGGCCGTTCACATTACTGAGCCAAATCTATCTGGGACAAATCAAACTGTACTGAGTCTGGTTCACCAAAGTCGCTGGAAATATGCTGAAAAGGACAATGTGAAAAGAGTGTGTGAAATGGGCTCCCAAGTTGCATCTAGAGGCGTCACTACAGACAATCTGGTTTGAATCCAGACTGTATCACAACAGGCCGTGATTGGGAGTCCCATAGGGCGGCGCACAATTGGCCCAGCATCGTCCACATTTTTTTTTTTTCGTCTGTAATTGTAAATAATAATTTGTTCATAACTGACTTGCCTAGTTAAATAAAGGTCAAATTATCACTGCGGTACTGGCTGGTATCTCTGTCTGTGGTGTATGTGTGTTTAAAGACTAAAGGGTAAAACCTACATCTCATTAAATTAATAATTTAAAACCTCTTCATGGCTGATAATTCCCTGGAGAAACTCACAGTTAACCACCAGTTAGCAACCAGTGAACCACCACACAACCTATCTGACAGACCTCAATACTATAGCCATTGTCAAGGGTTCAGTCAGTTCAGTCAGTGAGCGTTTCACAGTAACCGTCCCTTTCTTCCCTGAATGGGCTCTCGTCTCACCCCCCTACCGGCTACCCTGTGGTACAGTCCAGATGGTCCGCTCCAGATGGCAAGGTCTATTTGAAGGTGACCAGTAGGGGGGTGTAGGACAGGGGGGCTGTATACTGTATGCTCACTAACCAGGGCTCATGTACTGTCACCTCCCATAGGAGAGATGACAGAGAAAGAGAGAGAACAGAAAGAAAGGAGAGAGGGGGAGAGAGACAGAGGGAGAACAGAAAGAAAGGAGAGACAGAGGGAGAACAGTAAGAAAGGAGAGACAGAGGGAGAACAGTAAGAAAGGAGAGAGGGGGAGAGAGAGGGAGAACAGAAAGAAAGGAGAGAGGGGGAGAGAGACAGAGGGAGAACAGAAAGAAAGGAGAGAGGGGGAGAGAGAGGGAGAACAGAAAGAAAGGAGAGAGGGGGAGAGAGACAGAGGGAGAACAGAAAGAAAGGAGAGAGGGGGAGAGAGACAGAGGGAGAACAGAAAGAAAGGAGAGACAGAGAGAGAACAGTAAGAAAGGAGAGACAGAGGGAGAACAGTAAGAAAGGAGAGAGGGGGAGAGAAACAGAGGGAGAACAGAAAGAAAGGAGAGAGGGGGAGAGAGACAGAGGGAGAACAGAAAGAAAGGAGAGACAGAGGGAGAACAGTAAGAAAGGAGAGACAGAGGGAGAACAGTAAGAAAGGAGAGAGGGGGAGAGAGACAGAGGGAGAACAGAAAGAAAGGAGAGAGGGGGAGAGAGACAGAGGGAGAACAGAAAGAAAGGAGAGAGGGGGAGAGAGAGGGAGAACAGAAAGAAAGGAGGGGGGCAGAATACAAATGAGCCAAACTCCTGAGAGGAGGGAAAGAAGAGAGGAAAACTCCCTCCCTCTATTCATCATCTAGATCACTGGAAGATGAAGAATAAACCTTCCTACTGAGAGAGAGAGAGAGAGAGAGAGAGAGAGGGATAGAGCTAGACACACAAATTGATGGAAAGCGGTGTTAGGGGAAAAACATACAGCATTATGAAATCCATGTACACAAACAATAAGTGTACGGTTAAAATTGGCAAAAAACACACATTTCTTTCCAACAGGGCCGTGGGGTGAGACAGGGATACAGCTTGAGCCCCACACTCTTCAACTCATATATCAACGAATTGGCGAGGGCAGTAGAACAGTCTGCAGCACCCGGCCTCACCCTACTAGAATCTGAAGTCAAATGTGTACTGTTTGCTGGTGATCTAGTGCTTCTGTCACCAACCAAGGAGGTCCTACAGCAGCACCTAGATCTTCTGCACAGATTCTGTCAGACCTGGGCCCTGACAGTAAATCTCAGTAAGACAAAAATAATGGTCTTCCAAAAAAGGTCCAGTTGTCAGGACAACAAATACAAATTCCATCTAGACACCGTTGCCCTAGAGCACACAAAACATTATATGTACCTCTGCCTAAACATTAGCGCCACATGTAACTTCCACAAAGCTGGGAACGATCTGAGAGACAAGGCAAGAAGGGCCTTCTACGCCATCAAAAGAAACATAAAATTCAACATACTAATTAGGATCTGGCTAAAAATACTTGAATCAGTTATAGAAGCCATTGCCCTTTATAGTTGTGAGGTCTGAGATCCGCTCACCAACCAAGAATTCACAAAATGGGCCAAACACCAAATTGAGACTCTGCATGCAGAATTCTGCAAAAAATAAAACACCAAATAATGCATGCAGTGCAGAAATAGCTGATACCCGCTAATTATCAAGACCTTCCATATCAAAGCCATCACCTATAGAGAGATGAACCTGGAAAAGAGTCCCCTAAGCTTGCTGGTCCTGGGGCTCTGTTCACAAACACAAACAGAGCCCCAGGACTGCAACACAATTAGACCCAGCCAAATCATGAGAAAACAAAAATATACAGTTGAATATACAGTCTTAGGTCGGTTAGGATCACCACTTTATTTTAAGAATGTGAATTGTCAGAATAATAGTAGAGATTTATTTCAGCTTTTATTTATTTCATCACATTCCCAGTGGGTCAGAACTTTACATACACTCAATTAGTATTTGGTAGCATTGCCTTTAAATTGTTTAACTAGCCTTCCACAAGCTTCCAACAATAGGTTGGGTGAATTTTGGTCCATTCCTACTGACGGAACTGGTGTAACAGAGTCAGGTTTGTAAGCCTCCTTGCTCGCACACGCTTTTTCAGTTCTGCCCACACATTTTCTAAAAGATTGAAGTCAGGGCTTTGTCATGGCCACTCCAATACCTTTGTTGTCCTTAAGCCATTTTGCCACAACTTTGGAAGTATGCTTGTCTATTTGCGACCAACTTTTAACTTTCTGACTGATGTCTTGAGATGTTGCTTCAATATATCCACATAATTTTCCTTCCTCATGATGCCATCTATTTTGTGAAGTGCACCAACCCCCACAACATGATACTTCCAGCCCCGTGCTTCACGGTTGGGATAGTGTTCTTCGGCTTGCAAGCCTCCCCCTTTTTCCTCCAAACATAACAATGGTCATTATGGCCAAACAGTTCTATTTTTGTTTCATCAAACCAGAGGACATTTCTCCAAAAAGTACAATCTTTGTCCACATGTGCAGTTGCAAACCGTAGTATGGCTTTTTTATGGCAGTGGATTTTTCCTTGCTGAGCGGCCTTTCAGGTTATGTCGATATAGGACTCGTTTTACAGTGGATATAGATACTTTTGTACCTGTTTCCTCCAGCATTTTCACAAGGTCCTTTGCCGTTGTTCTGGGGTTTATTTGCACTTTTAGCACCAAAGGTCATCTCTAGGAGACAGAACACGTCTCCTTCCTGAGCGGTATGATGGCTGCGTGGTCCCATGGTGTTTATACTTGCGTACTATTGTTTGTACAGATGAACGTGGTACCTTCAGGAATTTCGAAATTGCTCCTGAGGATGAACCAGACTTGTGGAGGTCTACAATTTATTTTCTGAGGTCTTTGCTGATTTCTTTTGATTTTCCCATGATGTCGAGCAAAGAGGCACTGAAGGTAGGCCTTGAAATATATCTACAGGTACACCTCCAATTGTCTCAAATGATGTAAATTAGCCTATCAGAAGCTTCTAAAGCCATGACATCATCTTCTGGAATTTTCCAAGCTGTTTACAGGCACAGTCAACTTCTAAACCCACTGGAATTGGGCACAGTAAACTTCTGACCCACTGGAATTGTGATATAGTGAATTATAAGTTAAATAATCTTTCTTTAAACAATTGCTGGAAGAATTACTTGTGTCATGCACAAAGTAGATGTCCTAACCGACTAGCCAAAACTATAGTTTGTTAACATGAAATCTGTGGAGTGGTTGAAAAATGAGTTTTAATGACTTCAACCTAAGTGTATGTAAACTTCCGACTGTAATTACTTGACACATTGGGAAAAAAACAGAGCAAACTAGAATGCTATATGGCGATAAACAGAGAGTACACAGTGGCAGAATACCTGACCACTGTGACTGACCCAAAATTAAAGGAAAGCTTTGACAATGTACAGACTTGGTGAGCACAGCCTTGCTATTGAGAGCGGCCGCCGTAGGCAGACCTGGCACACTGCCCAGAAATGAGGTGGAAAATGAGCTGCACTTCCTAATCTCCTGCCAAATGTATGACTATATTGGAGACATACTATATTTCCCTCAGATTACACAGACTAACAAAGAATTTGAAAACATCCCATTTTAATAAATTCCCATATATATTTGGTGAAATACCACAGTGTGCAATCACAGCAGCAAGATGTGTGTGTGAGAGAGAGAGAGAGAGAGAGAGAGAGAGAGAGAGAGAGAGAGATAGAGAGAGGAGTCAGTTGATGACTGGAGATGGAGAACACCCCCTCCAACCTCCTCCCCTGGAGCTCAAACACACAGGAAGGAAATTATACTGACCCCAGGTTGACTCATCCTTAAGCCTGTTCTCTCTCCCTCTCTCTCCCTCTCTCTTTCTCTTAGTGCGTATGTGTGATGAAAGTATGTGCCCACTCAGCACAGACCGCTCTGTTCAAACCAAACAGAATCAGACCCAGAGCCCAAACCTCCTCCTCATTAGACAGATACTGTAGCAGGCTATGACACTAATGTCATGTACTGCTCACAATGAAGATACCTCTGTCAGAGCCTGGTATAAAATCCCTTGCAAAATATAGCAGAATAGCAGAAGTAACCCCTACTGCTTCCCCCAAAAAACATAACCCCTTGTGGAGATGGTGTCTGCTTACAGACTGTTCTGTGAATCACACACACACACACACACACACACACACACACACACACACACACACACACACACACACACACACACACACACACACACACACACACACACACACACACACACACACACACACACACACACACACACACACACACACACACAGTGCTGTGAGTCAGGGACCTTTTGTTCCAGCTGAGAGGGAGAAAGACTGCTCTTGTGTTGATTACCTCACTGAACCCCCTCCTCTCCTCCCTCTCCCCTCCTCCTCCTCTGCTCTCCCTCCCTTCTTATCTCCCCTCTTCCTCTGCTCCCCCCAAGGCTGATCCCTCTCTCTCACCTCCCTCCCACACCCCTCCCTATGCCCACTCCTCTCAACTCAGCTGAAGTGTCTCTAGATAGATAGATAGATAGATAGATAGATAGATAGATAGATAGATAGATAGATAGATAGATAGATAGATAGATAGATAGATAGATAGATAGATAGATAGATAGATAGATAGATAGATAGATAGATAGATAGATAGATAGATAGATAGATAGATAGATAGATAGATAGATAGATAGATAGATAGATAGATAGATAGATAGATAGATACTTTATTGATCCCCGTGGGAAAATGTCTTTGTCAAGCAGCTACGGAAAAAAAAACACAAAAGACAGATACACGATACATGATACAAAGACCGGCAGTACGAAAAAGTATTCAAATACAAGAAGTCTGGAGTGCAAAAAAGCTATAAAAAGACATCGCATAGTATGGGTGGATGGCTGAATATGTACACTATACATTGTTACAGAGTGTTAGGTGAAAAAAAAAAGATCCAAATATTGCTATATATAAATAAGGAGTATTTGTCACATGCACCAGTATAGTGAAATGATTTAACTTGCAAGCTTGTCCCAACAGTGCAGTATTGATATATCAATATCAAAATGTCCTCTACCCCTCCCCCACCCCACCCCCGTTCCCTGCTTTCACAAGGAGGCAATCCTCTGACTAGGGCTGAAAGTGATCAGCTGCAGAGAGAAAAGAGAGAGAAAACAGTGTGATTGTGGCTAAAGCAATCTGTCATAACAAAAGGCTTGACCCCCGCACCCACTCACTGTGTGTGGAAGGTCGGAGGGAAAGCGGGGTGATAAAAGCAGCTGACAGGGATAATAATCACCTGTGAGAGAAGACGAGAGGGGGAGAGGAAGAGAGAGAGAGAGGGAGAGAGGAAGAGGAAAGGGAGGGCAGGACATGGAATGAGTGTTCTTCTTTCCGGCTGAGTCAGTAACTTAACTATATCCCTCTATCTTCTATATCACTCAAACTCTACTCCTCTCTTCACTTCTTACTCAATCCCTTATTTTTTTCCCTCTTCATCCCACATTCTCTATGAAGAAAGGGAGGGAATTGAGGGGGAGACGTGAGACATAGAGAGAGAAGGGAAACACAGAGAGAAGGATCACAACATTTAACTCTATAGAATGATTAAAACCTAACAGTCCTTCTGGCCCCTGGAAGACACATGGCCCCTGGAAGACACATGATCCCTGGAAGACACATGGCCTCTGGAAGACACATGGCCCCTGGGAGACACATGGCCCCTGGGAGACACATGGCCCCTGGGAGACACATGGCCCCTGGGAGACACATGGCCCCTGCGAGACACATGGCCCCTGCGAGACACATGGCCCCTGGAAGACACATGGCCCCTGGAAGACACATGGCCCCTGGAAGACACATGTTCTAAGCACTGTTCTCTCACTGTGTGTGTGTGTGTGTGTGTGTGAGGCACAGCGCGATAACAGGGAGATCAGAGATTTTAAATAAGCCTAGAAATAATCCCACACAAGCTTGGGGATGAGTTGAAGGGAGAAAGAATGAGAGGAGCAGGGGAGGAGGGGTATAATAGAAAGAGAGAACAGAGAGAGGAATTGGACAAAGACAGGGAAATGTGGAGAGAATGGGCATGGAGGGAGGGAAGGGGGGGGGGGAGGGGGAGGGTGAGACAGAAAGAAGAGGGGAGTGTTTCTCTGTCTGCAAACTCCACAGACACACACGGACACACACACATATGTTTTCCATCTCCCTTCGTCAGCATGGCATACACACACTCAAACTTTGCTGCACTTAAAGAGAGAGAGGTGAATGTACTGTGTGTTCATTTATGTTCTGCTGTGTTTGTGTACGTGTGCATATACACTGAAATAAACGCAACATGTAGAGTGTTGGTCCCATGTTTCCAATGTTTTCTCACAAAAAGCTTATTTCTCAAAAATGTTGCACACAAACTTGTTTACATCTCTGTTAGTGAGCATTTCTCCTTTGCCAAGATAATCCATCCACCTGACAGATGTGGCATATCAAGAAGCTGATTAAACAGCATGATCATTACACAGGTGCACCTTGTGCTGGGGACAATAAAAGATCACTCTAAAATATGCAGTTTTGTCACACAACACAATGCCACTGATGGCTCAAGTTGAGGGAGCGTGCAATTGGCATGCTGACTGCAGGAATGTTCAACAGAGCTGTTGCCAGGTAATTTAATGTTCATTTATCTACTATAATCCGCCTCCAGCGTCGTTTTAGAGAATTTGGCAGTACGTCCAACCGGCTTCACAACCGCAGACTATGTGTATGGCATCATGTGGGTGAGCGGTTTGCTGATGTCAACGTTGTGAACAGAGTACCCCATGTTGATGGTGGGGTTATGGAATTGGCAGACATAATCTATGGGCAACGAACACAACTGCATCAATGGCAATTTGAATGCACAGATACCGTGACGAGATCGTGAGACCAATTGTCGTGTCATTCATCCACCGCCATCACCTCATGTTTCAGCATGATAATACACAGCCCCATGTCGCAAGGATCTGTACACAATTCCTGGAATATGAAAATGTCCCAGTTCTTCCATGGCCTGCATACACACCAGACATGTCACCCATTGAGCAAGTTTGGGATGATCTGGATTGACGTGTACGCCAATATCCAACAACTTCGCACGGGCATCGAAGAGGAGTGGGACAACATTCCACAGGCCACAATCAACAGCCTGATCAACTCTATGCAAAGGAGATGTGTCGCGCTGCATGAGGCAAATGGTGGTCACACCAGATACTGACTGGTTTTCTGGTCCACGCCCCTACCTTTATTTTAAAGGTATCTGTGACCAACAGATGCATATCTGTATTCCTAGTCATGTGAAATCCATAGATTAGGGCCTAATTAATTTATTTCAATTGACACATTTTCTTTATATCTACGTATATCTTTGTAGATTAAGTCAGCCGGCCACATCTCTCTGATTCAGAGGTGGAAGAGACATTTCTCGTTGAATGCATTCAGTTGTGCAACTGACTAAGTATCCCCTTTCCCTCCCCAAAATCTTCCCAAATTGGTTCCCACTAGAGCCTATTACCATGACTACCATAGCAGCCTTGGAATAAAGATATGCTGTTCTTTTCTATTAACATGAATCATTTTGAGCGTGTCTATTGAGGTGTGGCAAAATGCTATAGTACGACTCCTTACTCTCTGAGACAAACAATAATAACAAACAACAAGAACAACAATGCAGCTTTATCCTACCAGCTCTGACAGTATACATCATGTGACAGAAGACAATGAGGTTCATGTAACAATACAGCTCAGTTAATTTACATAAATGGGTCATCAATGGAAATTAGAGTATTTAAATATCACAGTGTGTCACTATACTGAAAGTGATAACACATGCAGCTCATGCACGCAGCGAAATATGTTTTTTTATTGTCACAACATAAAGCTAACCTAGAGTAAAGTACCATGGCAACCTACTGCATAGCTACAGTAGCTATGTTCTTTGTCGACTCTGTACACTCTCTTCTGAACACCTTGTATTTACACAATTAAGCACAGACAACATAGACCTTTTTCACTAACACACATCTCTCTCTACACACACACACACACACACACACACGTTATGCTATTATATCCTTGTGGGGACCTAAAATGTATTTCCATTCAAAATCATATTTTCCCTAACACTTACCATAACCTTAACCCTAAATCTAACCCATAACCCTAACCCTAAACCTAACTCTAAACCTAACCATTAACCCTTAACATAACCCTGATTGTAACCCTAACCCTAAACTGAACCCCTAAGCTTAAAATAGCCTTTGTCCTCATGGGGACGTGGGAAATGTCCCCACGAGGGAGAATTTTCCTTGTTTTACTATCCTTGTGGGGACTTTGGGGGATTTTAGGTCCCCACAAGGATAGAAGAACCAACCCACACACACACACACTCTGTATAATTACAGTGAGAGAACAATGCCTATTTAATGCATTATTTCAGATCAAGGTCACAAGCTGCTGGTTGTGTGTGTGTGTGAATGAATGCCTACTGTATAATCAGTCTTATTCCCAAGGGGCCATGTGTCTGCCAGGGCCCGAAGGACTGTTAGTTCTCAGATGTACACCAACACTTAGACATGTGTCAAGTGAAATGGATCCCATTTAAAGGACTTTTTCTATTTAAGCTGACAAACAGCAGTATAGGCGTTGTCTTATGTCAGCATAGGTAGCTTTGTGTGTGCATGCGTGAGACGAGGAGCCTGTATATTTGTGTATTTGTGTGTGTGTGTGTGAGAGAGTGTGTGTGTGTGTGTGCTGTCTTTGTTTGTGGCACACAGTAATGTCAGCTGGTCTTATCCATGATTACTGAATGTGAACTTTAAGAAATTAGGATATTAGAAACAGAATCTGATCAGGTGAAAAAAAGTTGGGAAGGCATGATGGGAAAAAACAGCTTTGTCAGCCTCCCTTCTAGTATGGCCTAGTAACAACGACCTCAAACAAACACACACACGCAGACACACACGGAAAACATGACTCCGAGTTTGTAGACCGTCTTGTTTGTTGACCTATGCGACAAACACCAAAACAGCACCATACAGCATCCATCTGGTTAATGTGAGGCTACGCATTCACCAACACAAAAACCCATAACCTCTTTCTCGAAAAACACGTGCACAGTACACCACAAAAAAATGGAGGAATCCTATATTCATCACGTTAGCCTCAAACCATCTTCCCAGGATCACCTTCATAGAAGCATAAAATCCCCTGCATTTATCTGGACATGCATTATAAAGGATAGTAAGAGTCTCTATAACAACAGTAACAACAGGGACAGTTAAGAGGTGTCCATTTTGTTTGTTTGTTTTTAGTGAAGCTCAGAAGAGATTTATCAGCCACCCCCTGCTGTGGTGAACAATACCGCTGCAGAACTAACCCCCCTCTCTGGTGAGAAAAGGCCAAAAGGCCTAGGGGACAATGGAGAGGGGTGGGGGGTTGGAGGTTAGGTGATAAAGGGGGTAGAAGGATAGATGTAGATAAAGGACCAGCTAGAAAATACTGATGTCCCATCAAGGGGGAGGGGGACAGTGGTTAGGGGGTTGGGTGTCAGTATGGCAGTCAGGCATAGCTTTAGATAAAGGACTAAACAAAACCAGACATTGTCAAGGTGCATCATCAAAGACTGTAAAGTGATAGTTCATGCTAATCATCTTATTCATGCTGTGTATCTAATTGAACTAGACATTGTTGATGTGCCAACAAAGACCATTGAGGTTTAACTCTGCTGTGAATATAATCAACACCCTGAGTCTAATGTTTTTGTTTGTCACTTCAGGTAGACAGATACAGAGACAGAGAGCAGCATGGGGTGAGAGAGGTGACGCAAGTGTGTGGAGTAGAGCCCTAAGTTCTAGAAAGACCATGCAGTGTGCTTTCTACAAAAGTAGATACCAGGAAGTGGAGGTGTACTTACTCAGTATGTAGAGGGAGAGAGTGAGGCCAGCCAGACAGAAGCCCTCAAAGAAACGTAATGTGCTGAACATGGTCACGTTGAAGGAGAAAGCTACACTCAAGCCAAACACCAACATGAACAGCACCGAGACTATCAGGACCGGGTGACGACCGAACCTGAGAGGGAGGGGGGGGGGGGGGGGGGGGGGGGGGGGGAAGAGAGGGAGAGAGAAAAAAAGAGAGTGGGGGTGGTGAGAGAGAGGGAGAGCCAGACAGAGAGAATGGGAGAGTAAGTAAATGACAGTGAATAGAGAAAATAAGAAATTGAAAGAGACAGAAATTAGACCAATGGTCTGGAAGAGAACATTCAGATCCCTCCAGTCTGTTTCCCTCCGCAACCTGATCCTGGGTTTGAGGTCAACAGATCATTGGGTCAGAGTTGTGACCCGGTTTTTCTCTAGTCTCTGTTGCTATAGCTACAGCTCATCCCACAGACAACTCAACAGGGAGATCTGTGGGTGTTTTTCATAAGACTGTCTATTCTCGGATGCCTGGGGGAGTGGGAATGCAGTCACAGACATGAGAACACATGTAGCAGATGGCTAAGTGCATTGCTACTACCTTCCTGAGACCTAGAAGTACGGTCGCCCCAGATCCAGAAATACCTTGGCTATTTATGGGTCAGTGGTATTGACAGTGTTTCTTGAGTTTTGTTACTTTGGGGAGAGTTGTGAGTTAGCACCCCGGTTGGAGCGGAATTTCCACAGTCGCACACAAAAACACAAAATGGAGAAGGAGAATGCTGGATCGCGTACCAGTCGGCCATGACGCCCATCACCAGGTAGCCGAAGATAGATCCCACCAAGAGAGAGAACTTGGCGATGTGAACCTTCCAGGCTGAATCACACACCAGGTTCCACTGCAGAGAGAGAAGTGGGAAATATATGTATTAAATATAAATATATATAAATACACCAAACAACAGGAGAGAAAGAGAACTAGGGATATGAATACAGCACGTCTATCAACAACATGATACAGTATCACACAGCAAACTGCATAAGAGAAAGAGTAATCATGTCATTTGTTAGAGACAAAACTAAAAGATCCTGAAGCACAACTTGGTTGGAGAGAGAGAGTAAGGGAGAGATAGATAAAGAGGGAAGAGAGAGATTGAAGGAGAGGAAAAGAGAGGAAGAGGGCAAGAGAGAGATGAGTATTGGGTATGGTTGATAAGTCTACTGTAATAGGTTTATCTATGGGCTATTTAAAGCCATCGTTATGGCACTGAACACACACAGTTAAACACCAAGAAAGGATCACACATACGAACAACACACACAGTTAAACACCAAGAAAGGATCACACATACGAACAACACACACAGTTAAACACCAAGAAAGGATCACACATACGAACAACACACACAGTTAAACACCAAGAAAGGATCACACATACGAACAACACACACAGTTAAACACCAAGAAAGGATCACACATACTAACACACACAGTTAAACTTCATCTCATATAAGAAGGTCCCTGTTTGAGATTAAATGGATATTTTATCAAACCTGTTCAGATGCAGGTCAATGCATTTGTGGTAAATAGAGACTAACAGCTACACCTACTCTTCTTCTATGGTGGATTGTACAATAATCACATCCTCTGCTCTCACCAGTATCACAGTGGCCTAATAGGCTACACTGCTGTATATTGATACTGCATTAAACACTGAACACCCAGAGTAGGATTAATTCAATTAGCTGGCATGAATAGTTACACTCCAGCTTGTAGTGTGTTTTTGATCATGCCAACTGGGGTCAGCTGAGATATGAAAGTGGTTTGAAAATTAGTGGGCACCAGTTACTGTATGCTCTGAGGGCAAACTGCGATCTGTCTTACAGTAGGCTTATGGCACAGAATGTACAGAATGGAACATTGGCAGAGTGTATGTGCTGTCCATGGTGCTGGGTGGACTAAACTCCACTGAGACCAGCTTGTGTCCCATAGTTGCATAGGGATGCACTGTTAGTGATACTGATGATTATTCAGCTTGTTCAGATGCCGAAATAATCAGAGGGGAGGTATGGTATCTGGTGGACACTTGTTACCTTGGTTACCACGTTCTGACTGAGTCCTGTCTGCAGCTCGAGTTTCCACTCCTTGCACGCGCACTGCATGCCGCCGCTGTCACCTACACTGTCTCGAGTGCCATTGTCTCGAGGGAGGTAAGCCACGGGTGTACCAATGCCACCGTTCGTGACGGTCACCGGTAACGTTAAAGAACCCATGGTCCAATTACTCCCGTTGACCAGAGGCTGTACGCACGTGCCGTTCGGTTGCGCCAAAAGGAAATAATCCGAAAACTGGCTAAATCCGATAAATAAAGCCGGTATCCACGTCAGGATCACGAGCTGCTTTTGGTGTTTCCCAAATCCCCCGAGAGACGGTAGTACTGAGCCGTCGACGTGCGGCAGAAGCCTGGGGGCCTGTGTCTGCTCCAGCGACATGAAGCCGTTCTCAATTGGCGGTTGGTCCCGGTCCTGCTGCTGCGCCTCTGCCACCGGCCGCTCGGGTCCCGCTGCCATCTCGGCAACAAAGAACTGCCAAAACCCGGGCGCTCTGCTGCCCTGTCCACTCGGCTCTGCGTAAACCCTGTGCTACAAAGGAAACCCAGAGCGCAGGCTGACAAAATGTATCCAACAAAGACTGGGGAAGAATGAGGGTAGAATGGGGAAGAATGAGGGTAGAAGGGGGTCCTCTGGTAGATTACCGAGCGGTTGCTCGTCTCACCATGGTGCTCCGGTTAGAATTGGCTGACCGAATAACGGTTTCAGGTGGAGCCTGGGGCTCAGGGCGAAGCTGCGGCGAGGACACCGGAAAGGTGTGGGCTCGGAAAGGCAGGCATGCTCAACATGCTGAAGATCTTTGTGTTCCAACGGGGTAGCATCCATCCATGTGGGGTTAAACTAGACACACAGGCAAAGAGGTGTGGGTGACTGATCGGCACGTTTGCTAACCCCTCCACGCGCTCCACAGGTGACACACCTGTCCAGTCCTTGACCCCTCGCAGGTATAGTGGTGGTCATTGCTCCAGTTTGCAGACAGAACCGACCGTTAGACTTATCCTACATGTCATACGGCTCTCATCCAATATGAGATGCCGTTTGATGTCAATTAATATTCGTCCAGGTCTCTCCGTCCTGATTCCCTTGCCTTTGAACAAGTCGATCACACACTCCAATCCCGCTTCGTTTCGCCGGTAATCGACGGTGTAGGCTAAGCCGTGCGGTGCAAGCAGTCGCTGAGAATCAAGGCCCGCCCTCCTCTGTCGTTCGCCGCGCTGTGATTGGTCCGTGTTCACAGGGTGATTGCACCACTGAGGTGCAATTGGGCATCGGTGCCGTAGCCTACTGAAACCGGACAAAGATATCCTTTGTTTACCACCTTCACCCTTTCCCTCAAAATAATAACACGGTTTTGTGATACATATTAAACAATTAATGTTTTATCGTAAATTAAGTGAGATTTAGAGATTAACTGGAGATAGTGTGTTGGAGGCTATAAGGATTTGAGTCAATTAAAGCGAAAGCCTCACTCGCACAGGAATGTCTGACTAATATATAGATAATGACGTTTACATTTCTGGAGATAACAATATCCTGTCACCAGGGTTGGGGAGTAACGGATTACTCTGCCAATAGTCCGTTACAAGTAAGGGATTATACTTTTTATTTAATGTTATAATATTATACTAATATACTAATTTATTCTAATTACTCATCCAGGTTGAGAATAGTGCATCTGCAGTGGACATATGTAGATTGAGCCAGAGCCAGGATGCCACTGCCACCCCAATTTTGTATTATTTAAGAGGCCGGGGACCTAGATATGTTTTTTTATTTTCCACCCCAACAAAAGTGTGAAAAGTCTGTGGTGCAGAAGGTTTTCTTTTGTAAAGATGGGACCAACAGGAAGTGGCTGTCATACAGTGAAGAGAACCATGCTTTATTCTGCTTCATTTGTATGGCATTTGCAAAGCCCACAGAGAACAGCCCTTTCATGAATGGAATGTCAGACTGGAAGCATATCCATCAGAGAGTGGAAGAGCATGAGAAGAGCATTATTCATAGAGGTTATGCTGAGCCCTACTTTCTAAGGTCCTCCAAAGGTAACATTGAGAAAAGCAAAAAACTGCATGAGTCTGGGTCAAGAGGGGACAGAAGCTCTCTAATCACCCTATTATCAAAGACTACCATCGATAACATCATTACCACCATCCAACACACAATGCAGGCCACCATAGCATGTGAAATCCAGGAAGCTGGTATGTTTTCAGTCCAGATTGACACTATGCAGGACATTACAGCACAATATCAATGCTCTGTCATAGTCAGATATGTGACAAACGTCATCCATGAGAGGCTTATGGCTGTGGTGAAATGCGAGGCATCCACTGGACAATACTTTGTCCAGGTACTGAGTGAAGTACTGGAAAACATGAAGCTTGACATCAGCAAGTGCATTGGCAATTCCACTGATGGAGCCTTCCGTATGCAAGTCCAATATAAAGGCTTCTCTGCCCTGCTCTTTGCAAAGTCCACTAATCAAGTGCATGTGTGGTGCTATGCACACATTTTGAACCTTGTTTCGGCGGACACAACAGAGAGTGTCTTGGCAAGTGGGTTTGCTTTTTTCTCTCATTAACAACATAGCTATGTTCTTCTGTGAATCCTACCAGAGGATGAACATTTGGGAGAAGGAGAGCAAGGACAGTGACATGGTTATAGTTGGCATTGCTGAGAGAAGTGAGCTGCTGCAGAAATGGCTAATTTAAGGAGGTAGGAAATATGTTTATTTTTTATTTTATTCTATGACTTGCCTACTCACCAGTTTTTTTCACCAACACATTTCTTCCTGTTTTATTGATTTTACTGGTCAGATGGTTCCAGGGATTCTTGCCACCTCGCTGCCAGTGCCGTTGTGCCAATATGTCCTCCTTCTAGCCAGCCTCCTCCTAAGAGCAACACGTTCCCCTTGTTCTATTTTACATACATTTTACTAAAGTTATTGCTATAAATATTGTTCAGTAATCTTGTTTTCATAAAGTGTGGCGTGGGTTGTGAGGGTGGTGGTGTATCGCTGGGGGGGGGGGGGGGGGGTTTGGTGGGCCGGTCTGAGTCAAAAAGTCCATGGCCATTTTTCATTCCCAGTCCATTCCTGTACCAATAATGGTTGAATTCAAGAAGTTTAAGCTGCCTATCAATCATCGTTTTTGAAACCAGTGGACAGCCAATGAAAAATGCGCTCTTGCAACAGCTGCATAGTGCAGATCCAAGCCTATGGAATAAAGGTGGGGCTTCTATTGCTCAAACTTTTTATAGACTTTAAGGGGCAATTTGTAGTTGCTACATCCATTTTTGTACTTATAAATTATATATACAGTACCAGTCAAAAGTTTGGACACACCTACTCATTCAAGGGTTTTTCTTTATTTTGACTATTTTCTACATTGTAGAATAATAGTGAAGACATTAAAAATATGAAATAACACATAAGGAATCATGTAGTAACCAAAAAAGTGTTAAACAAATAAACATATATTTTAGATTTTAGATTATTCAAAGTAGCCACCCTTTGCCTTGATGACAGCTTCGCGTACTCTTGGCAAAGCATGCCATTCCATGAGCGCAGCAATTATTACAACAGAGTAGGGCTGGCTAATAAGTCCTTGGTTTTGGGGTCATGCTCAAGTAAAACAATTTGGCTAATCTATACTTCCTTATTTCCAAGTACTATTCTTGAAGATCAAGGGGTATAACATTTATTGGAATGACTGGAATTCTGATAGACTTTGGTTTTTAATGTAAAGATATAATTGAATCATATTATTATATGTTGTAGAAAGCGATGGGTTAGAAGAAGCCTACATAACCAACCCATGAAGTAAAATTTAACATCCATATATGGCCAGCTATGTAAACATTTTTGTCTTCTTCTAATGCCTCTTAAGGGGAAAGTAATCTAAAAGTAACAAAATATAATCAGATTACGTTACTGAGTTTGGGTAATCCAAAAGTTTCCTTACTGATTACAATTTTGGATAGGTTACTTGTAACTGTAACGGATTACATTTAGAAAGTAACCTACCCAACTCTGTCTGTCACACAGATAGGTTGCAGCTGCAGCCTACTGTACAATTATGACATGGTCTCCTCCGCAGAGTGATGTATGGATAGTCAGTCGCCAGAGGGCGCCAAATAATCACAAACTGTAAGAGTCCCTGCATTGCTCAAGGTTTGACAAGACGTATCTGTTGTTTTAGAATTCATCTGATGCGTCACTTTCTCTCCCCTAATTTGTTTCTGGTGTGAAATGTTATTTTATCAAATGTCGGGGAATTCAGGCTTGAATTCAGGCTTGAATTTGGCAAAATTCTAGGCAAATTACTAATATAGGGCTCCTGGTCACCATAGCTCAGGTGTGCCACGAAGTGATGATTATTAGAGGTCAGACATTAGTTGTATTTGAGGAAAACCCCAGTTCTCTCCACATTATCTGTTTCATAATCTGACTGCAAGGTATCTAGGTAGTTTCATGTGAAACAACGCACCATTTTATGATTTGATCACATTTCAAGTCATACAGTATATTCATATGGCATATTCTATTTTCCCAGATGTTCAACCAAGGCCGTTTTCCCCATCCTGCACTGCAACTCTGTTAAGATGCAGTATTACTGTAGTGGACATGGAGGCAGTAGAACGTCATCATAACCTTCACTAGTTAGCATACAGTAGTAACAGTAGACTAGTAACACAGATAAACAGAACCATATGTCTCTCCAGCAAGGTAGTCTTCTCTCTCACATTTTCAATCTCACAATCATAATTGGTACATTATTAGAATATACATTGATGGGATAAAACTTGAACTGATATTGAAAAACTTTGCTAGCCGACTTCATGACCTTGAAACTTTAAAGGGATAGTTCACTTTTAAAAGCGTTAAACTTGTGAATTGCTTCTGAAAGACTGACTATTGCTCAGCTCTGGAAAAAAAAACATCAGCCAGCCAGTAGTCAGTGACTTTCTGACAGCATGTGTATGTAATGATGTTATGAATAAAAAATGACAGACAGATCTGATTCTTAATTTATTGTTGTCGCCATGACATTACTATGACATTGAGGTGGTGTCCAGAGTGTGATTGGCTCTTTCACAGCGAGATGAGAACATGTGCTCAGCTCTCACTCATTTCTCACCTACACACCAGCACCTCGCCTCAGCTCGACCGATGGCTTACCCAGACATTCCTTCAAGGGGTTTGAAAGAGAGGGGGGGAGGAGGGGGGAGGGGAGGAGGAGAAGGGCATGTCACATATCAATGTCTCCCAAACACACCCTTGTATACCTTCACTCCTGACACACGCAGGCACGCACACACGCATTGTCAGGAATCATGCCCAAGGTGTGGAAATTGCTGAACCAAGGCGAAGGACCAGAGGAAGGCCCTAAAAATTGTCAAAGACTCCAGCCACCCTAGTCATAGACTGTTCTCTGCACGGCAAGTGGTACCGGAGTGCAAAGTCTAGGTCCAAAAGGCTTCTTAACAGCTTCTACCCCCAAACCATAAGACAGATGAACAAATAATCAAATGGCTACCCGGACTATTTTGCATTGCCCCCTACATTTTACCAGAATTACCTCGACTAACCAGTGCCCATGTACATTGACTCTGTACCGGTACCCCTGTATAAAGCCTCACTACTGTTACTTTACTGCAGCTCTTTAATTATTTGTTATTTGTTATTTTTTACTTATCTATTTTTTACTTAACACTTATTTTTCTTAAAACTGCATTGTTGGATAAGGACTTGTTGTATTTGGCGCATGTGATTTGATTCTATATTTAAAGGTTCAATAGACAAACAATAGACATACATATGCATATGGGAAGATAGACACGGTCCTCTGAGAGGTTCGTAGCAATCTGCCAACCTCCTCAAGGGCAGGCAGGCATAAAGACTCATACTTATCTGTTCGTTTGCCAAGCTTTCCAGGCCCCTGGTCAAAACATTAATCAAGGCTGTCGAGAACACTTGGGTCAGAGTCAGCTGTATATTAAATGTCTTTATCATTTGAAACCACTGATGGCTGAATTTACAGCCATTGGGAGGTCACCTAGAGGTCACCTAGGATACTAGGTTCTCCTCTTGGAAGATATATATATATATATATATATATATATATATATATATATATATATATATCTTCCAAGAGGTTTTGAGTCACCATAAAGGAGAACCTAGTATCCTAGGTGATATATATATATTGTGTGTGTGTTGTTAAGATACCATTTTTTGGCCCCCCTTAAATCTGAACTCAACCCCTGAGTGACTTCCAAGAGGTTTTGAGTGACCTCTAGGTGATGCCGCTCAACAACTACATCACATTAGTCATCTAACAGACTCCCATCCAGAGCGACACACAGAAGCAACCAGGGTCAACGCCCTGCTCAAGGGCACATTGACAGATCTCCCACAAGGTCAAAAACGGGGACCCGAACCAGGGATCCATTAGCCACCGGCCCAAGCTCCCAACCGCCAAGCCACCAGCCCTCCAAGATCTCCCCAAGAGCTGCCTCTCCAACCATCCGAGCCACACAATGTTGGTTTTACTATCAAAGTGGGGATCCAAAACTAATAACCCTAACCCTAAACCTAACGGCTAAAACAGCTTTTTTCCTTTTGGGGACCTGCGGAATGTCCCCACTTGCCAGAATATTCCTTGTTTTACTATCCTTGTGAGGACTTTTGGAACCCCAGAGGATTGGTTATTATACACCTACAATCTACTTTAATTACAGTTATTTATTTGATATGTTTTGTGAATAAAGACATGACAACAGACTGATTAATTTATCTTGTGAAGTATTAACTTGCCTTTTGCCTTTTAAAACAGGTTTGAGAAAACTGTTGAAAAACTATTGCACATCTCAAAAAATACATACACTATATATAAAAAGTGTCAAGTTCTGACTGTGGCATGTCTCTGGCTCCCTCTAGTGGGGAGTTGGAGGGCCGCGGTTAGAGCTTGGCAGTTCACTGGGTGTCTTTTGTGTTTGTTAATTTCTTTCCCCAATTAGAGACAGCTGTCTCGTGTTGTCTCTAATTGGGGATTCTATTTAAGTTCCTTTGTTTGTCACCTGGGTGTGGGTTCTTGTATGTGTATGTTCACGTCAGTTCATCGGTGTATACGCTCCTTGTTTATTTTTGGTACTTGCTCGGAAAACAAGTTAAATAAAAAGGAATGTCGCTCCACCAACGCTCTGCTTCTCGTCCCGTCTATACGCACCGTGACAAAAAGTATGTGGACACCCCTTCAAATTAGTGGATTCGGCTATTTCAGACACACCCTATGCTGACATTTTGCACACAGCCATGCAATCTTCATAGACAAACGTTGGCAGTAGAATGGCCTTACTCAAGAGCTCGGTGACTTTCAACGTGGCACCGACATAGGATGCCACCTTTCCAACAAGTCAGCTTGTCAAATTTCTGCCCTGCTAGAGCTGTCCCGGACAACTGTAAGTGCTGTCATTGTGAAGTGGAAACGTCTAGGACAGGGGTACTCAAGTAATATTTGAGAAGGTCCGGTCACACAAATTTCCTAGGTGGCAAAGGTCCGGATGGATAATGTAATTCATCGGTGTAGTTACAAAACCCCACCTCGCAACCCATGCAACCCCAAACTGTTCACACCCTTCTTGTTGGCGGAGAGCAAATTTAGCACTTTTATAGTTAATTTCCTGCAATTCTACACATTTTGCATGGGAAATAGATTTTTTTGCTCTTTTAAAGCTAATTTCCTGCAATTCTACGCATTCTTCCATGTCTTGTGTGTGTTTATATGATACCAGGGGTCGAAGCTGGAGTAAAAAAAAAATGTTCTTTTCATTTTCATTTTTTTCCGGGACCCGCGGTCCATATTGGGACTGTTCCGCGGTCCGCCAGTTGAGTATGGGGGTGGGTCTAGGAGCAACAACGGCTGTTTTTCATGGTTTGGGTTAGTTCCCTTAGTTCCAGCGAAGGGAAATCTTAACGCTGCAGCATACAATGACATTCTAGATGATTCTGTGCTTCCATCTTGGCAACAGTTTGGGAAAGGCTATTTCCTGTTTCAGCATGACAATGCCCCCGTGCATGAAGCAAGGTCCATACAGAAATGGTTTGTCTAGATCGGTGTGGAAGAACTTGACTGGCCTGCACAGAGCCCTGACCTCAATGCCATCAAACACCTTTGGGATGATTTGGAATGCTGACTGTGAGCCAGGCGTAATCGCCCAACATCAGTGCCCGACCTCTTTTGGCTGAATGGAAGCAAGTCCCCACAGCAATGTTCCAACATCTAGTGGAAAGCCTTCCCAGAAGAGTAGAGGCTGTTACAGCAGCAAAGAGCGGAACAACTCCGTACTTCATGAAGTGTATTTGTAATTAAAAAAAATGCTAAATATAAAGACATATGCATTAGTGGGCAGAGCCACATCACTTTTACCTGCTGAGAGAACTGAGGTCAGTGGCCTAGTTGGGCTCAGATGTCAGGTGACAGATATCTGATCCTCCTTTTTCCTCTCCTCCCCCACCTCCCTCTTCTCCCCTTCCCCTGCTCTGTCTAACCCCCCGGGTGAGTATCCATGTCACACAGCTCACACAGGTACTCTATTGTCAGGCATCACTCTCCCTCCATCGCTCCCACCTCTTCCCATCACTGTGCTCCTTGTGACCTAAGCGTAATTTGACTGAGACAATATGGATGTGTTTGAATTGCAAACAGAGTGTAACTGTGTCAGCCTCCCAGGTGTGACAGTGACAGTCACATATTTGGCCTCTTTCCCATTCACTCACCATCCAAAAATGTGAAACAAAAGCTTCATCATCACAACCTACACTGAACAAAAATATAAACTCAACATGTAAAGTGTTGGTCCAATGTTTCATGGGGTCTCCCAAGTGGTGCAGTGGTCGAAGAAACTGCATCTCTGTGCTAGAAGCGTCACTACAGACAACCTGGTTCAAATCCCGACTGTATCCCAACTGGCTGTGATTGGGAGTCCCATAAGAAGAAATGTTCCATCTGCGCAAAAATATGAATTCTCTTAAATTCTGTGCACAAATGTACATCCCTTTGCCAGAATAATCCATCCACTAAATGAGTGGCATATCAAGAAGCTGATTAAACAGCATGATCATTACACAGGTGCCCCTTGTGCTGGGGACATTAAAAGGGCACTCTAAAATGTGTAGTTTTGTCACACCACACAATGCCACAGATGTCTCAAGTTGAGGTAACATGCAATTGGCATGCTGACTGCAGGAATGTCCACCAGAGCTGTTGCCAGTGAATTGCTCAGGACAATGAATGCAATTGTATTCATTATGCATAGCTTATGCCTGCCCATACTGTTCACAATGTTGACATCAGCAAACCGCTCACCCTGCGGTTGTGAGTCCGGTTGGACGTACTGCCAAATTCTCTAAAACGACATTTGAGGCAGTTTGAATGCACAGAAATAATATGGCGAGATCCCAATTTTTTTTAAAGGTATCTGTGACCAACAGATGCATATCTGTATTCCCAGACATGTGAAATTCATAGATAAGGACCTAATGAATTAATTTCAATTGACTGATTTCCTCATATGAGCTGTAACTCAGTAAAATCTTGTTGAAATTGTTGCATGTTGCATTTATATTTTTGTTCAGCATATAATGTCCATCATCCTCATCATCATCTTACAGTACACTCAGATTCTTCCATAGAGACTTTAGCTACATAATCTGAGAGTACACTTGTGTGTAAAGATCTCTCTTTCTTTCTTTCTTTTGTGGGAGGAGGACAAGCTGTGACCCTATTCAAACACATATGAGTGAGACCAAAGCTAAGAGATCTTTTTTATTTATTTAACTAGGCAAGTCAGTTAAGAACAAATTCTTATTTACAATGACAGCTTACACCGGCCAAACTCAGACAATGCTGGGCCAATTGTGCACCACCCTATGGGACTCCCGGTTGTGACACAGTCTGGATTCAAATCAGGTTGTCTGTAGTGACGCCTCTAGCACTGAGAGGCAGTGTCTTAGACCACTGCGCCACTTGGGAGCTCTATGGTTGGCATGTTACTGATTTCCTGTAAGAGCCTTGAAGCCTGAATACCACAGAGCACTGTACAAGACAGACTGACACACCCTCCTCATAATTATTAACACTCCTGTTATGTCTTTTGCAGGCAGAGCAACTTTGCCTGTGTACATACAAACCCACCTACTCACAAACTGACCCACACATACCTACCCACACCTACCTCCACCCAGGGTTGAAATTGGAAGTTTGTAGGCCTCCTACAGTTCTGCCCACAAATGTTCTATAGGATTGAGGTCAGGGCTTTGTGATGGCCACTCCAGTACCTTGACTTTGTTGTCCTTCAGCCATTTTGCCACAACTTTGGATGTATGCTTGGGGTCATTGTCCATTTGGAAGACCCATTTGCGACCAATCTTTAACTTCCTGACTGATGTCTTGAGATGTTGCTTCAATATATCCACATAATTTTCCTTCCTCATGATGCCATCTATTTTGTGAAGTGCACCAGCCCCTCCTGTAGCAAAGCACCCCCACAACATGATGCTGCCACCCCTGTGCTTCACGGTTGGGATGGTGTTCTTCGGCTTGCAAGCCTCCCCTTTTTTCCTCCAAACATAACGATGGTCATTATGGCCAAACAGTTCTATTTTTGTTTCATCAGACCAGAGGACATTTCTCCAAAAAGTACGATCTTTGTCCCCATGTGCAGTTACAAACCGTAGTAGCAGTGGTTTCTTCTAAGCTGTGCAGCCTTTCAGGTTATGTTGATATAGGATTTGTTTTACTGTGGATATAGATACTTTTGTACCTGTTTCTTCCAGCATCTTCCTCCAACAAGGTCCTTTGCTGTTGTTCTGGGATTGATTTGCACTTTTCGCACCAAAGTACGTTCATCTCTAGGAGGCAGAGCGCGTCTCCTTCCTGAGCGGTATGACGGCTGTTCGGTCCCATGGTGTTTATACTTGCGTAATATTGTTTGTACAGATGAACGTGGTACCTTCAGGCGTTTAGAAATTGCTCCCAAGGATGAACCAGACTTTCTTTGGTGTAACGAATGCCCCGCGCAGAGCACCGGTCCCTCCTCCTCTCCAGCGATCATCCTCGCCGGCGTTCTAACCGACGGTCGGGGGAAGATGGTAGCAACACCCTGATGACCCACACCTGTTCCTCATCGGTCATCAGGGTCACTATTTAACTCCATGTTTTCTGTTCAACCCTTGCTGGTTATTAGTCTTTCTATGTGTATTGCTGTCTTTCCTTTGTATTAAATTCCTATATACGCCAATTTCCTCTCTCTCGCTCGTTCTTAGCCTCATCACTCACTTTCACCCCTCGCAATATCACAGAATAACCCGCCCAACCAGAGGCACCTTTTTTGTTTTTCACTTACCTGTTGTCATCTTTACCGTTAACTCTTTTCTTTTCTCACTCATACCCCTAGGTCTCCATGGACGGGCACGTGGGGGGAGCTGGGGCACCCGGCAGGTCACCGGAGCTGGAGGAGAGGCTCCAGGCCATGGAGACACAGGTCGCCGGGTTAGTTAAGGCTCTCGGGGATATGATGTCTCTCATGGCGGCACGATCGAGCGGGGAGAGCCACCCCAGACAAGTACGATGGCAATCCGGAGGGTTGTCGTGGGTTCCTTCTTCAGTGCGAGCTGTATTTGGGCGATCAGCCAGTGCCCGACTCGGAGAAGGTCCACACGATGATCACTCTCCTCACGGGGCGTGCACTCGAGTGGCCAACGTCACTGTGGGAGAGCGGATCCGAAGAGTTACGGTCGGTTCCTAAATTCGTCGCTCAGTTCCGAGCTGTATTTGACCATCCAGCGGAGGGGAGAGATGCGGGCGAGCGGATTATGCGCCTTGCCCAGGGGAAGGGCACGGCCTCGGAGTATGCCCTGTCATTCCGGACGCTGGCGGCGTCCAGTGGGTGGAACGAGCCGGCTCTTAGGACCGCCTTCCGTAGGGGGCTGCGGGTGGAGGTCCAAATGGAGCTGGCCTGTGTGAGTCAGTCTATGCCCCTGGACGCCTACATCGCCCGGGCCATTGCCATCGACGGTCAGCTCCGAGACCGTGACCAACTGGCGCGCCGCACGCATTCTCCCCTTCCTCGATCCGAGCCGGAACATGAGCCGATGGAGGTGGGGATCACGAGACTCTCCGCGGAGGAGAGAGAGCGACGGAGTCGTCAGGGGCTTTGTCTGTACTGCGGGGAGAGGGGTCATGTCAGGAGGGCATGCCCCTCTGTGCCAGCAGGACGCAGGAAAGGGGTAAGTGGCCGGATGGCTCAGGTGGGCACAGTAAGTGTTTTACGGGCTGAGAAAATCGCCAGACCTTTCTGCTGTTCAGTTGTGCTGTCTGGTAACTTCCCCGATCATGTATCCACAGCCCTGATTGACTCCGGAGCGGCGGGGAGTTTCATTGACCGGACTTTAGTTGACGCTCTCCGGCTGCCGTTGCGCCGTTTGAGGTCCTCCCTGCCAGTTCAAGCTCTGGATGGAAGGCCGGTGGGTTCCGGTTCCATTACCCACGTTACCCGTCCAGTCACCCTCACCATTCACGGCTGCCATCGAGAGAGGCTGGAATTGCTGGTGATCTCGTCGTCCATACATCCGGTCATCTTGGGACTTCCCTGGCTCCAGCAGCACAACCCTACCATCAGCTGGAGCGCACAGAGGATTCTGGGATGGTCGGATAAATGTAGGAAGACCTGTATTCCAACGACGGTAGGGGCAACATCGGTGGAGAGTCCGGAGAGTGCCCTCCCGGGGAACATTCCGCCCGAATATGAAGATCTACGCGGAGTGTTCTCCAAAGAAAAAGCCAAATGTCTCCCTCCACACCGTGATTGGGATTGTGCCATCGACCTGATGCCTGGTGGCATGCCTCCCCGGAAACGTATATATCCGCTCTCTATGGTCGAAACGGATAATATGGAGACGTATATCCGAGAGGCACTGGAGCACGGGCATATTCGCCATTCTACGTCCCCTGCTTCAGCTAGCTTTTTTTTTGTGAAAAAGAGGGACGGGGGATTAAGGCCGTGCATTGACTATCGCGGACTAAATGAGGTGACAACGAAGTTCCGATATCCAATGCCCCTCGTTCCTGCGGCCATAGAGCAGCTACGGGGAGCGCGTTTCTTCACCAAGCTAGACCTCCGGAGCGCATACAACCTTATACGAATCCGGGAGGGAGATGAGTGGAAGACCGCATTTAGCACGGCGTCAGGTCACTATGAATACCTAGTGATGCCATATGGACTCGCCAATGCCCCCGCGGTATTCCAGTCTTTTCTGAATGAGGTATTTCGGGATATGTCGGGGAGGTATGTAGTGGTATATATCGATGATATCCTAGTGTACTCCCCGACGTTCTCAGAACACGTGACGCACGTTCGTGCTGTCCTCCGCCGTTTATTACAGAACCAGCTGTATGTCAAGGAGGAAAAATGCGCCTTCCACCAAACGGCCGTCTCCTTCCTCGGGTATCGTATTTCTCCGGAGGGGGTGAAGATGGAGGAGTTGAAGGTAGAGGCAGTCAGGTCATGGCCAGTCCCTCGGGACATTAAAGGGCTCCAAAGCTTCCTCGGTTTCGCCAACTTTTACCGCCGGTTTATTAAGGGCTATAGCTCCATCGCAGCGCCACTCACGTCGTTGTTGAAAGGAAACCCTCAACGCCTCACCTGGACCCCGAGTGCCGAAAAGGCTTTTCTCGACCTGAAGGGCCGATTCACCACCGCTCCTCTGCTCCGCCACCCAGACCCGCTGAAGCCCTTCACAGTCGAGGTAGACGCATCGGAGGTCGGGGTAGGGGCGGTCCTCTCTCAGCAGCAGGGGAACCCTCCCCTGCTCTACCCCTGTGCGTACTTTTCCAAAAAGTTGACTGCTGCAGAGAGGAACTACGACGTGGGTGACCGAGAGCTACTGGCGGTAAAGTTGGCATTGGAGGAGTGGAGACATTGGCTAGAGGGCGCTCATGAGCCGTTCACTGTCCTGACGGATCATCGGAACCTGGAGTACGTCAGGGCAGCCCGGCGCCTTAACCCCCGACAGGCCCGCTGGACTTTGTTTTTTGAGCGCTTCCAGTTCACCCTGACCTATCGCCCGGGAACAAAAAATGGCAGGGCGGACGCACTCTCCCGCATCCACGACCGGGGGGCAGAGACGAGGCAGGACGTCCCCATCCTGCCTCCATCATGTATTGTAGGACCCGTCTCCTGGGACATCGACACAGAGATTCAACGAGCAGGGAGACGGGATCCTACCCCAGCAACCTGCCCTCCGGGGAAGGTTTACGTTCCAAGGAGAGTGCGGGGAAGGCTGGTAACCTGGGCACACACAACACCTGCCACCGGGCACCCAGGTATCAGTCGGACCCTGGAGGCGCTCCGGGAGAAGTATTGGTGGCCGGGCATGGGGAGGACTGTGCGTCATTATGTACTGTCTTGTGTGGTGTGCGCACAGTCCAAGGCGCCGAGAACGGCTCCAACAGGAAAGCTCCATCCCCTACCAGTACCTCAGCGGCCTTGGACTCACATCGCGGTAGATTTCCTCACCGATCTACCGCCAGCAGAGGGGAAAACCACCATCGCCGTGGTAGTGGACAGGTTCTCTAAGATGGTGCGCTTCATACCACTACCCGGCCTCCCTTCTGCTCTCCAGTTTGCTGAGGTGCTCTTTCAACAGGTCTTCCGACAGTATGGACTTCCGGAGGACATCGTGTCTGACCGGGGTCCCCAGTTCACCTCTCGTGTGTGGAAGGCGTTCATGTCCAAACTGGGGGTCGCGGTCAGTCTCACATCCGGGTACCACCCTCAGGCGAATGGGCAAGCGGAGCGCATCAACCAAGAACTGGGGAGGTTCCTTCGGGCGTATTGCATGGAACAGCCAGGTGAGTGGACCCGTTTCCTTCCCTGGGCGGAATTCGCTCAGAACTCCCTGCGCCACGCCTCCACTGGTCTGACCCCCTTCCAGGTGGTACTGGGTTTTCAGCCCCGTTTGTGCCCCTGGGGGAGGGGTTCTGGTGAAGTTCAGGCGGTGGAGGAGTGGTTTGGGAAGGCTGAGGGAGTCTGGTCCGCCGCTAGGGTCCGTCTGCAGCAGGCAGTTCTGCAGCAAAAGACACAGGCGGACAGGCGGCGGAGTGAGGCTCCAGTGTTCCACCCAGGGGATAAAGCCGGCGAGTGGCGAGTGGCGACGTCGGGAGCCGCGCCTAGGGGGGGGGGTACTGTAACGAATGCCCCGCGCAGAGCACCGGTCCCTCCTCCTCTCCAGCGATCATCCTCGCCGGCGTTCTAACCGGCGGTCGGGGGAAGATGGTAGCAACACCCTGATGACCCACACCTGTTCCTCATCGGTCATCAGGGTCACTATTTAACTCCATGTTTTCTGTTCAACCCTTGCGGGTTATTAGTCTTTCTATGTGTATTGCTGTCTTTCCTTTGTATTAAATTCCTATATATGCCAATTTCCTCTCTCTCGCTCGTTCTTAGCCTCATCACTCACTTTCACCCCTCGCAATATCACATTTGGATTTTCCCATGATGTCGAGCAAAGAGGCAGTGAGTTTGAAGGTAGGCCTTGAAACACATCCACTGGTACACCTCCAATTGACTCAAATGATGTCTATCAGAAGCTTCTAAAGCTTCCACATCATTTTCTGGAATTTTCCAAAATGTTTCAAGGCAGAGTCAACTTAGTGTATGTAAACTTCTGACCCACTGGAATTGTGATATAGTGAATTAGAAGTGAAATAATCTGTCTATAAACAATTATTGGAATAATTACATGCACAGAGAGGGAGAGGGAGAGTGTGATAGGGGGTTGGAGGAAAGACAGGTAGAGAGAGAGAGATTTAGGACAGGTAGAGAGATAGAGAGAGAGAGACAGTGAAAGTTAAGTAGACAGAGAGAGAGAGTGGGAATTGGCAGGAGTCTCTGTACTCGATACCAGGGCTGGGTGTGGTGTGATAGGGATTGGGTTTTGTGGTTTTTGAGGGGAGTTTTAGGTGTGTCTGTGCTTCAACAGAACCTCCCAGGGCTCACCAGTCTCAGCTCACCGGCTGAGGCAGGATGGGACAGGTGGGGTGTCTGTGTTGGTGGTTGTCTCTCTATCGTGAGACTGGGGCGTAACCCCTAAGGCGTGGTCTGTTGGAGGTGTGACGAACAACCGGTTTTATCACACTAACATGGGAACAACTTGGAGAGATTTAAATCAAAGAGTGTCACTATAAAAATGCTAATCACACAGTTTTTCTCATCAACGCACACACACTAGAATAATTACATTTATGGTCAACATTATTGGCACCCCAGAATTTTAAGTACATCACGTGAAACAGCTTTGGTCTATATACGCTCACGTGTTTGATACAGAGCAGCACAGGATAAAACAATAACAATTTTTAAAAGAAATAGGAGGGAAAAGTATATAAACGGAAACATTGCCATGACATGATTATTGGAAGAAATATAAATCAGTTTGGAAAAAAACATCTAGATTAGACTTTGTCAGTGCTCATATGACTTGAATTAACCAAAGAATGATGGCTTTCATGCTTAAAAAGGCCACTTTTATTCCCTGTTCCTTTATCACAATGGTGAAGACAAGAGAGCTGTCTGAGAGCATCCGAAATACTATTATCACCAAACAAAATAATTCTAAAGGGTACAAGGCCATCTCCAAAGACCTTGGCATCCCTGTTTCAACAGTTCACAATGTTATTAAGAAGTTTGCTACTCATGGAACTATCCCCTCCCGGGACATGGTGGAAATAGGAAAATCGATGAGAGAAGTGGAAAAAACACCACGTAAAACATCCAAAGAGCTTAAGGCTGACCTGGAGCAATCTGGAGTGATGGTTTCAACCCGTACCATATGCCGCACACTGTCAGGCTCTGGCCATAGAGAAGCCTATTGCTTCTCTATAATTCTATGGTCAGAGTCTGGCAGTTCTTCATGTTCTATTTCTGTGTGTTGTTGTGTGTGGGATCCCTAATTAGAAGCAGCTGCTATGCATTGTCTCTAATTAGGGATCCTACTTATATGTGTTTGTTCCACTCCCATGGCGGGGTTCATTGTTCATGTAAGTGTATTTACTTTCGTTATATCGTGTTTCTTTTGTATAGTTCACATCCAGTCTCTTTACGTTATTAAATAAATGATGTCGAACTATCGCTGCGCTGCGCCTTGGTCCATTTATACACCCGAACGTGACAGAATGAACCACCAAACTGAGACCAAGCAGCGCTATAACGTGACGGAACTCCTTGGAGGTTTTGAGACTGACTCAGAGGAGGAGGACCGTAAGAATGCATCGCCGGAACGATCTCAGAAGGAGAGGAAGACAGGACAGCGTCGTAATCGTAATCGAGGAGTAGGAAGTAATGGAGCCCGTAGGCAACCCCAAGAACATTTTGGGAGGGGGCTATGGGGGTGGTCTGGCCGCGAAGAAAACGTGCCAGTACCACTCAACATGTGGAATATGGAGAGGCCAAAGTACCACTGGGAGGCGCAAAGCAAGGTGGAAGAGGAGTATTTAGAGGCATACTATGGAGGAATATTAGAGGAGATGAGGCAAAAGGAGGAATATTTGGAGAAATATTTTGGAGAAGTTCTGGAGGAAATGTGGAAGATAGCAGAGGATGTTGAAGAGGAAATGTCGGAATGGATCAGTCCGGGTCCGGTCACCTACTCCACTCCAGTGCCAGAGCAGTCCGCTCCACCTGTGCCTAGACCGGGTCCGGCCGTCTGCTCCGCTCCAGTACCAGAGCAGTCCGCTCCACAGGTGCCCAGTCCGGGTCCGGCCGTCTGATCCGCTCCGCTCCAGTACCAGAGCAGTCCGCTCCACCAGTGCCCAGTCCGGGTCCGACCGTCTGCTCCACTCCAGTGCCAGAGCTGTCCGCTCCACCGGTGCCCAGTCCGGGTCCAGCCGTCTGCTACACTCCAGTGCCAGAGCAGTCCGTTCCACCGGTTCCCAGTCCGGGTCCGACCGTCTGCTACACTCCAGTGCCAGAGCAGTCCGTTCCACCGGTGCCCAGTCAGGGTCCGGCCATCTGCTACACTCCAGTGCCAGAGCAGTCCACTCCACCGTTGCCGGCTCCACGCACCAGGCCTCCTGTACGTCTATCCAGTCCGGTAAACCCAGTACCGGCTCCCCGCACTCGCCCTGAAGTGCGTGTCACCAGTCCTGTGCCATCTGTGCCGGCTCCACGCACCAGGCCTCCTGTGTGCCTCTCCAGTCCGGTACGCCCAGTGCCGGTTCCCCGCACTTGCCCTGAAGTGCGTGTCACCAGTCCGGTGCCATCTGTGCCGGCTCCACGCACCAGGCCTTCTGTGCGTCTCTTCAGTCCGGTAAGCCCAGTACCGGCTCCCCGCACTCGCCCTGAAGTGCGTGTCACCAGTCCGGTGCCATCTGTGCCGGCTCCACGCACCAGGCCTCCTGTGCGCCTCTTCAGTCCTGTAAGCCCAGTACCGGCCCCCCGCACTTGCCCTGAAGTGCGTGTCACCAGTCCGGTGCCATCTGTGCCGGCTCCACGCACCAGGCCTCCAGTGCGTCTCTCCAGTCCGGTGTGTTCCATGCCGGCTCCCCGCACTCGCCCTGAAGTGCGTGTCACCAGTCCGGTACGTCCAGTGCCGGCTCCCCGCACCCGACCTCCAGTGCGTGCGCCCAGCCAGGTGCCTCCAGTGCCGGCTCCACGCACCCGACCGCAGGTGCGCCTCCCCAGTCCGGTACGTCCCATGCCGGCTCCCCGCACCCGACCTCCAGTGCGTGCGCCCAGCCAGGTGCCTCCAGTGCCGGCTCCACGCACCCGACCGCCGGTGCGCCTCCCCAGTCCGGTACGTCCCGTGCCGGCTCCCCGCACCCGACCTCCAGTGCGTGCGCCCAGCCAGGTTCCTCCAGTGCGTCTCTCCAGTAAGGTATGTTCCATGCCGGCTCCCCGCACTCGCCCTGAAGTGCGTGTCACCAGTCCGGTGCCACCTGTGCCGGCTCCACGCACCAGGCTTCCAGTGCGCCTCTCCAGTCCGGTACGTCCAGTGCTGGCTCCACGCACCCGACCTCCAGTGCGTGCGCCCAGCCAGGTGCCTCCAGTGCCGGCTCCACGCACCCGACCGCAGGTGCGCCTCCCCAGTCCGGTACGTCCCGTGCCGGCTCCCCGCACCCGACCTCCAGTGCGTGCGCCCAGCCAGGTTCCTCCAGTACCGGCCCCACGCACCCGACCTCCGGTGCGCCTCTCCAGCCCGGAGCCTCCCGTGATGGTCCACAGCCCGGAGCCTCCCGTGATGGTCCACAGCCCGGAGCCTCCCGTGATGGTCCACAGCCCGGAGCCTCCCGTGATGGTCCACACCCCGGAGCCTCCCGTGATGGTCCACAGCCCGGTGCCTCCCGTGATGGTCCACAGCCCGGAGACTCCCGTGATGGTCCACAGTCCGGAGCCTCCCGTGATGGTCCACAGTCCGGAGCCTCCCGTGATGGTCCACAGCCCGGAGCCTCCCGTGATGGTCCACAGTCCGGAGCCTCCCGTGATGGTCCACAGTCCGGAGCCTCCCGTGATGGTCCACAGGCCGGAGTCGCCTGCCACACCGGTGCCCAGTCCTGGCCCGGTTATTTGCCCCGCTCCATGGCCTGAGTCTTTTGCCCCACCGGTGCCATTTCCAGGACTGGTTGTTTACCCCTTTAAATGGCCGGAGTCGCCTGCCACACCGGTGCCCAGTCCTGGCCCGGTTATTTGCCCCGCTCCATGGCCTGAGTCCCCTAACCCACTGAGGTCCATTCCAGGACCAGTTGTCCGCCACGCTCCATGGCCTGAGTCGCCTGCCACACCGGTGCCCAGTCCTGTCCCGGTTATCTGCCCCGCTCCATGGCCGGAGTCGTTCGCCACACCGGTGCCCAGTCCGGGCCCGGTCATCAGAATGGAACGAAAGAGGAAGCTATCCACTTCGCCGGGTTTATTTTGTATAGTTCACATCCAGTCTCTTTACGTTATTAAATAAATGATGTCGAACTATCGCTGCGCTGCGCCTTGGTCCATTTATACACCCGAACGTGACAGAATGAACCACCAAACTGAGACCAAGCAGCGCTATACCGTGACGGAACTCCTTGGAGGTTTTGAGACTGACTCAGAGGAGGAGGACCGTCAGAATGCATCGCCGGAACCCACTGCTGAAAGAAAGACATAAAAAGGCGTGACGGATCTTTGCCAAAACCTACCTAGGCAAACGACAATCCTTCTGGGAAAATGTTCTATGGACAGATGAAACCAAATTAGAGCTCTTTGGCAATTCAGACCAGCGATCTGTTTATAGGCGACAAAATGAAGCTTATAAGGAAAATAACACCCTACCTACAGCTAAACATGGTGGAGGATTCGTAATGTTGTGGGGCTGCTTTGCTGCTGAACGTATTACAGTTTTTCTCAATCGCTTTGGTACATTTCTCAGATCACAATTGACACTCTCAAAACTGCTTGTTCAACCTTCACATGATCTAGTCACTTGTGCACAAGATAAGAGCAATTTATCATTGTTCTGGTCAAATTGCAATTGCTTTTGTACATGCATGCAATTGATCATATACAATTATCTGCTGTTTTTTACATGATCAATTTCTTATGTCATGTTGATCAAAATATAATATACTGGATGTCTGTTGAATTGTCTTACTCCCCAAAACATCTAGGCATAAGTTCATTGAATATGTCTTTAATTGCAAAATGGTTGAACTCATTGTCATGATCGGTCAAGCAAGTTTCCATACAGTACATTCCAATTGTTCTTACAGAATGTTGTTGTGAATTTGTCCAGAATTGATGAATCACTCTCAGGTGAATCTTGACTTCCACTAATGAAGGGGATTGTGTGAAACATTAGATCAACCAATGATCAACCAGATCAACCTCTATGTAAAATAGCTTGGAGGTGCACCTAATGAACCTTCAATTGGCAAGCATATCTAAACAGAGCACAACACAGTGTTACAATTTCTGACAATGGAAGAACAACAAGGAAACAAACAGGGTCAACAGCCGGGAAGAAGAGGATTAAGGATGCGTGGAGGAAGGGTAGGGAGGCAAAACAGAGGAAGAGGTAGAAGAGGCCGAGGAGACAGGCGTATTTCAGATGAAATAAGAGACACTATTGTGGACCATGTTCTCAATCATGGCCTTACAATGGCTGAGGCTGGTCGCAGGGAGCAGCAGAATGTTGGGAGAACAACCGTGTCCTCAATCATTCAAACGTTTCGCAGAGAGAACAGGTTTGTAATCCAAGAATGTGCACTGCACTGTAATAATACATACTTTTTTTTACAGTGAAATCGTCCTCAATCTTGTGTTTGGCATCACTGTATTTCCCCACATAGGACTGCAAGACTACCTCACAGGGGTGGGAGAGGGTCCCTTTTCACACCTCAACAGCAGGAGGCTATTTGCACCATGGTCAGAGAAAATTATGCCATTAGATTAGACTAAGGGAGATTCAGAGTGCCAATATAGAAGACAACAATGTCTTTGTAAACATCTGTTAGCATCTCAACTATCAACTATCGACAGGGTGCTGAAAAGAAACCATATGAGCATGAAACAGCTGTACCATGTACCATTTGAAAGGAATGTTGACATGGTATTTTTTTCTTTGTGCTATTAAATAGTTTTGTGTTTTTCTTTCTGAATCGCAATGACACTGTAATTTGTTGAAAACCAAAAATAAAAGCATAAATGTGAATCCTGTACAATCTCTTTCAATCCTAATCTCACATAAAGGAATGTGTGACTTTGTACTGTTGAAATGTATAAATTCCATACAGAAAAAGTGCAGCCTTGTGCATTTTCAATCATTGTCATAAAAAATGTAGCAATAGTGTACATCAGAAAATACCTAAAGAGTACAGTTTTATATTGACAACACGAATAAGCTTTTTGACAAAACTAAGCATCTTCTTTCTGAACAATGACACAAGGACTTGACATTCTGATGGCACTGACATGTTCATTGACATAAAGATTTACTTTTGAGGAATGGACTAAGTTACAGGCTTTTGCAGGTCATCCATTGTGTTGTGCTGTTTGTAATAATTGTTTTGAGAAATCGACTTGCAAATGTTAAGAATGATTTGAGAAATGTACCAAAGTGACTGAGAAAAACTGTTAAGGAATCATGAAATCAGAGGATTACCAAGGCATTTTAGAGCGAAATGTGTTACCCAGTGTAAGAAAACTAGATTTGGGTCGAAGATCATGGGTTCTCCAGCAGGATAAGGACCCAAAACACACATCCAAAAGCACAACAGAATGGTTGAAAAGGGCAAAATGGACTGTTTTAAACTGGCCAGCAATGAGTCCTGATCTCAATAAGATTTAAAATCTTTGGAGAGAGCTGAAATCTGCCATTGGGAAAAGGAATCCTGCAAACATTCAAGAGCTTGAACAAATTGCAATGGAAGAATGGGAGAAACTACCAGCAGACTGGTGCAAGACGTTTCTAGACAGCTACAAGAAACGTTTGGAGGCTGTCATTGTTGCCAAAGGTTGTGCAACCAAATATTAGGGAAGGGTGTCTTTAATGCTGTCCAGTCATATTTTATGTTTCTTCTTTGAAATCACTACATGTAAGTTGAAAAAGCATCTTGTTTTGTTGAATAACTTCGGGCATCCTATTAAAATATTCTGATGATACAAAGTTGTTACATTTCCATTTATTTCTGATGATGTACATGATATACAAAAAATTCAAGGGTGCCAATAATGTTGACCAGAACTATATTAGATGCCCATTACAAGACCTCATGTCTCGTCCTGTCTAACATTTGGAGATGAGTAATGTGTGATGTGATGTGTGTGAACTGAGGGCCTACACCTCCAACGCCACACCTGATTCAGCCCAAGTATACACACACACACATTTTCATTCAATTGGGATGTTTATGGTGATTCTTCTTTGTTCTGTCCTGTCTCTCTGATTATTACAGCCATTCACGTTGATATGTCTCCCTGTACAACTGGGTCAGATGTCTGTGTTTACTGTAAATAAATGCCCTTTAGACCTTGTAAAATGTACATACTGTATAACCTACCTGAGTCTGTTACGCATCATCATGAAAGTGCCAAAGAAACATTTGAGACAATGGAGAATGTGATTTCAATTAAAGACAACACTGATGTGTTCCAATATATTCCAACACACACTGATCTGTTTGCTTGATTTATATCGTGGTAGAATGAAGACCAGCCGTGGAATGTTGGTTTGGCACAATGTGTGTGTCAGCGTGTGTGTGTTTTATGTGTGCACACACAGGCAGGGACGTGTTTCAGAAAAGTGAAATGCGCCAACAGGGATATAGAGTAGTGATTATAAGGGTGGGACTACATTGGTCTTCTATCTGAGAAAAACTCAAACTCTGAGTTCATTACTTTCATGAATCAATCCAACCATACTGCTGCTATTAGAAGTTTCAACATGTTGGGAGATGGAAGGAAGGGATAGTTTGTAGGTTTGTCACGCTGCGTTTCCATGACAACAAGCATAGGCGTACTAACCCTGGTCCCTGGCTTGGTGCAAAAAGCCTAGCTCACACAACGAGGAGCAACATTCTGCACTTACATGTTTGAGCTAACGGAAGATACACAGTCTTGTACCCTGACAGTCATTCATCATAAACACAGATGCGCACACACACACACACACACACACACACACACACACACACACACACACACACACACACACACACACACACACACACACACACACACACACACACACACACACACACACAACACACAGAAAGAGCTGTGAGATTCCTCAGAGCTGAGATCGTTCTGGTTAATACAGTATAAAGACCAAGTAAAACAATTCAACCTTATCCCCCTTATTTTTTTGTTGTTGTATATACTCCCCCCCCCCCCACCCTACCATACCTACCCTACCACCCTTACCCTACCACCCCTACCCTACCATCCCTACCACCCCCACCCTACCATACCTACCCTACCACCCTTACCCTACCACCCCTACCCTACCATCCCTACCACCCCTACCCTACCATCCCCACCCTACCACCCCTACCCTACCACCCCTACCCTAGATAGATAGATAGATAGATAGATAGATAGATAGATAGATAGATAGATAGATAGATAGATAGATAGATAGATAGATAGATAGATAGATAGATAGATAGATAGGTACTTTATTGATCCCCCGGGGGGGAAATTTCATACCATCCCTACCATCCCCACCCTACCACCCCTACCCTACCATCCCTACCACCCCTACCCTACCATCCCTACCACCCCTACCCTACCATCCCTACCACCCCTACCCTACCATCGCTACACTACCATCCCTACCCTACCAGCCCTACCCTGACTGGACAACAATACTTATACTGCTACTTATAGCTATTTTTGTTCACATGTACGGTACATGTAGTTAAACCATTATACTGTACATATATTCCTCATTTCCTATTTCTGGAAGTGCTGGATTTTCACCCACAGTGGCCAATCCACCACTCAGTCTGATTTTAACTTCCATCTGACACACAATAATAAGGTACCCTCCCATAGAGCACACACACACACACACACACACACACACACACCTTCTCCCCTAGGCTAGAAAGACGAGGGGTGTGGACATGGAGAGAAAAAAGTAAACGTTAAAATCGTTTGCGAGGCAAACAGGTCGATGGTAGGTGTGGTCTGTCTTGTTTGACCAAAACCGATTCTCTTCGGTGTTGTAGATCCAGTCTGCGCTCCATAGGGACGCTCCTCCGCATAAAGGTGCGAGTGGAGAGAATTAAAGCGTCACCACCAACCGCTTCGATTCGAACCATCTCCGCTCAAAGCTACCGCGCACTGCAGACAGGATTTTAAAGTCTTCGTCCCATATTTTTTCTCTACCGGAGTTTCATAGCTTTTTGCATCCGAAGATGAGTCTAAACACGTCCCAGAGAAACCGCAAATCCGGTTCTAGGCCCGACCTGAGCGGGGGAACTCAACAGTATGACCGGAGCGAAGTGCACGGTGGTAATGGATACGGACAGGAGTACTTCGACGGCGGAGTATACAATACATACAGCTACTCGAAGACTTCCATGGGAGGTGGTGGAGGAGTACAGGGGTAAGACGGTTTTAATTTATTCTAAAGGCCATACATTGTGATGTATTACACAACTGTTGCTCTCACTTGCCCGAATACCTCTTTTAGTAGGCTAGATTCCTGCAGAGGGAAAATGCATTGTCCAAAGTGTGTCTATCTCCATCAAACACATTTTTTGATTTCCATCTAGTTCATGAATAACTTAATATCAAGATATTGGAATTCTTGCGGGAAATGCATAGTTGTCTGTCTATTGACTGTGACGAGTATTTGTATTACCACAAAGCCTAGTACACACAGTTATGTTTTCTGTGTGCAGACCCAGTTCATAATTTATTACCCTGCACTGAGAGGTATTTGTTTTGAAGAACGAAGCAGATCACCTGACTGCTAAAAACATTACACTAAATGCAAATTTAACGTTTTTATTACAGCCTACATTAGTTAACATGTCACAACATGCATATTATGAGCACTGGGAACGTATTTGCATGCATCCAAATAAATGTGTGGAGTTTTATTTAATGGGAATATTTTCACTAGAGAGATCACTACTGACTGTTGCCTGGCTACCCAAACTCCTTGCTTTGGCCAAACGCTTTGCCACACACACGGGCGTTAGTTTATGTATGTAGTGAACATAGAACTGAAACCCTCTGTCTCTGTGCCTCTCGGTGGGGAAGCTTCAGGGAGACTTAAACTTTAAATATAACTCACAATACAAACTGTGAGACGTTCTTCAGACACCAGCTCTAACACATTTCTACTCCATTCCTGAGACCTACATAGGAATCCTAAACGTTCTATAGAGTCTATACTAGTATAGAGGCCATAGTTGATGATTACAGTATGAATACCTATAGAAAGACAACAACAAAGACCAACAGATCCTCTGGGAGCATGTAAAGCCATGTGAAGTTTCAGTTGCTCTTTAGCAGTTGCATTCTCTTTTATATGTGCAGTTTTTAGTCTATCTGCCACTCTGTGTTGTGTTCTAGGCTAAGTAGCAAAGGAAAAGCCTGTGACTACTCTTGAAAACCACTTCCCAGTAAAAGCATGTCATTACTCTTGAAAACCACTTCCCAGGAAAAGCATGTGACTACTCTTGAAAACCACTTCCCAGGAAAAGCATGTCACTACTCTTGAAAACCACTTCCCAGGAAAAGCATGTCACTACTCTTGAAAACCACTTCCCAGGAAAAGCATGTCACTACTCTTGAAAACCACTTCCCAGGAAAAGCATGTCACTCTTGACTCATGTTTCCCCTTAGCTTATCCCTGCACATAGTCCATTCAATTAAGGCACATTGGAAGCATCCTTAGATAACTAATTGCTGCACTAAGACCATAATTCATTACAGGAAACCACCGGGATCATTGACGTACATCATTGATCAATGTTTTATTTAACAAGGAAGTCACATTGAGGTCAGAAGAAGGGCCAGTTGTTGATAGGGTTGTTGACGGTGATGAGGATGACGATGGTGAAAATGATGATTACAATGATGACAATGTTTTATAGTGATGATGATGTTTATAGTAGGCTAATGGTGATGATGATGATAATTCATTGTGATGATGTCTTCCATGTCTCCTACAGCCAATCCACCCCCAATGCCCTCCAACAGAAGGCCTACATCCTGCAGGGCCAATGTCAGGAGTACCTGAGGAAGGCAGAACACTGCCTACAGGCTGTAAGTCACTATCTACCATAGAGTTATATAACAAGTGTTCTATTCTGTGAGTCACTTCATGTCCTGTCTGCTTTGATATGCTGGCTTTGGTTAAGTTTTAGTCTAATACTCTGGCAACAGTACATGTAATCAGACAGTCTGACTAAGATATGTACTGTACCTGACTGAGGTATGAAAGCTGAGATAGTACTATACTAATCCTACAACCAATCACACTTGACTTGCTTTAGTAGATTTGTTGTGTCTAAGTACAAGTAGGCCTATGCATGTTATCATCAGAGGAACATGACAGAGGTTTCTTAAAAGTCAGGTCTATTATGAGATGATCCATAACAGGCTATTGTTATCTTGGGTAGACATTCACACATGATGACTCATCACACCTGGCATGTGAAAAATGATGTCTGGTGCGACTCCACCCTTTCACTTCATGTTCTCAAATTATCTTAAAACCGTTTTAGATATTTCTGTCTGTCAAGCCAGGTCTTGTCTTAGAATCATGTCTTTGTTTAATTAATCATAATCAGTGAGATTATATGGCTCATCTGTCCCTGTTATGTTTGACATGTTTATGCAGGTAAGGCTGACTCAACGTGCGCGTGTGTGTGTGCACGCGCATGAGTGTGTGCGTGTGTTTTTGATTAAAGCTGCATGGAATGAAGGTAGTGTGTTTTTGATTATGCATGGTCTGAAAGAAGGCAGTGTCTCATCTTGTGTCTGGCACACAGTCTGCAGTAAACCCAGGGTTTATCTTTAAACAGCGGGGACTGTGAAGTAACACAAACATGCACATGCATACACACACTAGCATACACACACTTACACATGGATTTTGTGTTGTAGATATGTGATAGTGGAGTATGGGCCTGAGGGCACACACTTAGTGTGTTGTGAATTCTGTAATGAATGTACTGTCAAGTTTTTAAAATTGTAGAACTGCATTCATTTTGCCGGATCCTAGGAAGAGTAGCTGCTAATGGGGATCCATAATAAATACAAATACAAACACACACCCAGGGAAAGTGTTAATTTGTCCGTGACCTGTCACAGAATGTACTCTTAACTATTACAGTACACTACTACAATCTGATAGAACTAATAGAAACTGTCTGGAAAGAAGGTGATTATGATTTATACATTATGGTCCTGTCATTAACTGGGTTTTGAACTGAAGAACTCACCTGACTGAACATAGTCAATCAATCAATCAAATGTATTTATAAAGCGCTTTTTACATCAGCCGATGTCACAAAGTGCTACACAGAAACCCAGCCTAAAACCCCAAACAGCAAGCAATGCAGATGTAGAAGCACGGTGGGCTAGGAAAAACTAGGAAGAAACCTAGAGAGGAACCAGGCTCTGAGGGGTGGCCAGTCCTCTTCTGGCTGTGCCGGGTGGAGATTATAACAATTTATGGCCATTAAGGCCAGTTCTTTCTCCAAGATATTCAAATGTTCATAGATGACCAGCAGGGTCAGCAGGGTCAAAATAACATAGTCTACTGTATTCTCGTTTGAGAAACCTAGAACAGCAAGTCGAAGCTAGACTGAACATAATGTACAAATCCATAATGTGCATCTTTTCCTGACGTTTCCCTGTTGATCCTACAGGGCGGCGACCCTGGGCGTGCCACAGCCGAGGCAGAACGCTTCATGGCCATGGCCAGAGAGACCATAGAGCAGCTGAAGGCATGTGCTCGGGACATGAGCCACATGGGCCAATTCAACGACAACGTGGTCCGAAGGTCAGTAGTCTCATGGTACCAAACCTCAACAGCATATTCTTGTTTGAAACCTAGAAAGGCTGGAGTCAAGGTTAAGATGTCAAATATACAGAGAGGTGACCACTACTACAACTTTTTATTTGTACAGGTTATTCTCATGGGCCAATTTAGATTTAGGAAATCTATTTCTTTTTTTACACACGTTTTGATGTAAGTACTTCTCAGTATTTGCTATTTAGACTTACCTTATCCAGGTGTGCAACAAGCTCTTTGGGAGTGGCTCCTTTATGCACACTGAATAAATGTAATTCAACCACCAAAGCCTCCCACTTACGCCTATGAGTGTTGTCATGGAAACGCGTGACAATCGGTTCACCCCACGTGCTAACGTTCAACCTCGAAATATCAATGGGAACGCCAAAGCCTGTAACAAGATTCACAAGAACATATGGAGAGAATGGTTTCTGAGTATTAGGGATCAATGAAGAAAGCCATCAAAATATATATTTTAATTTTTAACCTTTTATTTAACTAGGCAAGTCAGTTAAGAACAAATTCTTATTTACAATGACAGCTTACACCGGCCAAACTCGGACGACGTTGGGCCAATTGTGCTCCGACCTATGGGACTCCCAATCACGGCCGGTTGCATATTCGTCAAACAGGTTTGCGCCCAAGATATGTTGGTGAATCAGAGGTTTGATTCATCCTAAAAGTTGCCATATTCAGTTGTTCAATTCATGAATATTGGAAGGGGAGAAAAGTGTACAAAGTGGTTGAACAATAGTCATATAAATCTCCCTTAATCCTCACTGATCATGGAACTGTGATGACAAAGGTCCACTCGTCGTGAACCTTGCGCCAGGTTACAGGTTTAAACTGCCACATTTTGTCTGTGTTCCATATTGATTCAAATAGGCAACATTTCCCAAATGATTTCATACCTTGTAATTAAATATGATCCACTATTGCTAGCGACCCTCAGCAACAACCACATGGACGTGACAGCGTTTACAGAGGAAACAAATAAAGGTTGGCTAAATCAAACAATGTGGCCTAATGGAATGATATGGAATGTAGGGACTGAAGGGAACTAACTGAAAGGAACTAACTTAAGGGAAATAACTGAAGGGAACTAACTCTAAATAAAGTTATAAGGCCATACAATTTAAATTCTGCTTAATGTTTTATACATTTTTTATTTCACCTTTATTTAACCAGGTAGGCCAGTTGAGAACAAGTTCTCATTTACTGCGACCTGGCACAGCATGTTATAATTCACTGTGGGAAAGTGGTATAAATACCAGACTGATTTCATATTTGTCTCCAGCGATCATAAGGTAAAATAGATCTAAAACAATAGGCATTTATATTTACAATCCCTTTATCCAAATGGATTACTCATGTACCTAACTCTTATCAATACAGTGAGCTCCAAAAGTATTGTCTTTTGGAGCTCCCCCCCCCCAAGGTATTGGGACAAATTCACTTATGTGTATTGAGGTAGTAAAAAGTTAAGTATTTTGTCCCATATTCATAGCAAGCAATGATTACATGAAGCTTGTGACTCTACAAACTTGCTGAATGCATTTGCTGTTTGTTTTGGTTTTGTTTCAGATTATTTTGTGCCCAATAGAAATTATTGGGCACAAATAATGTATTGTGTCATTTTGGAGTCACTTTTATTGTAAATAAGAATAGAATATGTTTCTAAACACTTCTACATTAATGTGGATACTACCGTGATTACTATAATATTAATGAGTGAGAAAGTTACAGACGCACAAATATCATCACATACTAACCTCTCAACATTACAATAACAGGGGAGGTTAACATTTTTCGTCTAACTTTCTCACTCATCATTATCAGCACTCCTACTTTGAGAACCTTTGTGGATACGGGCCCAGTTCTGTATTAATATAATAGAAATCCCTTAGCCTTTGTCCTCCAAACTGTTAGGGTTATGTATAGGCATTGTTGTGTTTAACTCAACTCTATCTCTCTATCTCTCCAACTCCATCTCCAACTCCAACTCCATCTCCAACTCCATCTCCAACTCCATCTCCAACTCCATCTCCAACTCCATCTCCATCTCCAACTCCATCTCCAACTCCATCTCAATCTCTTTCTTTATCTCTCTCTCTTTCTTGATCTCTCTCTCTTTCTTGATCTCTCTCTTTCTCTCTCTCTTTCTTTATCTCTCTCTCTTTTTCTCTCTTTCTCTTTCCCCCTCCCTCCATAGTGTTGAGGTGTTTAGCGACCAGTTAAAGGGAGTCCACATGGCCATATACGGGACCATACAGAGGCGGAGCCGGGGGAGCAGGGGGAGTGGTGGGTGGGAGGAAGCTGGGAGGAGCTTCAACGAGGCCATTGCCTGGATTGGACAGCAGAAGGTACAGAAAACCACACCCTACCCAGAGATACAGGACAGATGTGTAATGCCATGTAGGAAGGCATATGCTATAGGATTGCATAATATTATTGCTGCCACCTGTACACCTTCAAAAGATATCATCATAACTGCATGTAGTCAAAAGTGGTGCTGACAACTTCTTGCAAAACATTCCCAGTGCAGTCAGACTGTGATATTTAGAATATTTACGTCATCATTGTGAGACACTTGACGGGAAGGTTATGAATGCAGCTTTGCCACTTATGTATTTACAGAAAATATCCAGATGTCATGCTAGAGGTTACTCATTTAGAAATGTATGTTAATTGTTGTGCCAAGTTGAAAGCATTCTTCTTATTTGCACATGCAGGAAAGAGAGGTTTTTTAAGTTGTAAAGAATGCTTTAGAGTCCATCTGCCACTGTCAGACATAAATCACAATTAGTAGGGGTGGAGGAGTGGAGTCCAGCGACAGAGAAGGACAAAAACATTCTCACACACACCCACACTTGTATGCAACCACACTCCCCACAAACCGAGGGGAAAGCGAGACTTTGTTATTGTGGTCTTCAGTGGCTAAAACTCCCTGTCTGCTGGGGAACTCCTGACATACCGCATTTGTTTTGGCTTACAGGGGCACCATACATCATGTTTTTCTATCACCACCTAGTGGCAATATGTAGCATTGTCTTCCCAATAGTAAAATCAAATCAAAGTTTATTGGTCACATACACAGTTTAGCAGGTGTTATAGCGGTGCAACGAAATGCTTATGTTACAAATAAACATTGGGTCAAAACTGAGTATTCATGGAGAGGTTAGTTTCTGTTGTGTGTATTCAATATGTCTCACCTCTGTGCTTTGGTTGACATGTGTTAATGTTGTGTGTGAGATGTGGTTGAGAAGGGGTTGATATGTGATTATAACATGGTTGTGATGTCTGTGTTCCAGCGTCTCATAGAGACCTCTACCTGGGGAGACGACTCTGCAGCCATCGAGCAGCAGCTGATCAGCCACAGCAAGTTCCACAGCTCCATACAGAGAAGTGCAGAGGTGGACAAAGCCAAGGATGAACTGGTGTGTAGGTTATATATATACACACACACACACACACACACACACACCTGTCTCAAACTCAGTTACTTTCACACTCTCTCACACATTCTATTTCTGTGTGTGCTATTGTGAGTTTGTGTGATTCTAGTTCTGTGTGTGTTCTTCCCTACAGATCAAGAAAGGAGACAAGGCCAACCAGCACTCTCTGGATATGGAATGGGAAACGCTGCAGGTGTGAGAGGGCTCTGGGGAAAGCTTTCTCTCTCACACACACACACACACACACACACACACACACACACACACACACACATACACCCCTGCATTACTCTAGAATATGGTTGTTGTGCCATATCTTATCTCTCTGTATGCTTGTGTTGTATTGAACATGTTGGTGTCCATTTGTCTGTCTGTTAGTCATGTCACAACCAGGGGTGTAGTGTTGTGGTAGCACGGAGCAGCAGCGCTCATTCACTTTTTTTTTTTAATTTGAGAATACACAGAACTGGTAAAACTTTCTGGAAAATTCATTCACATACATTTAAAACATTACCAATAACATTCCATAAAAAAATTATATCATGTCAAACCAAATCAATATGTATAGCAGCCTAGAGACAGATGGTGGTTTCTTCCCTGTCTTCTCTCTGGCGGGGGCGAGAATGATGCGTGTGTACTCTGCGGAGGCCCGTCGGAGGCTTGACCACTTAGGTCAATCAGAACATGTGTATGCCTTGATGTTAATAAAACTCAATGGACCAACCCAGAATGATGTGACCACTTGGTTACAGCGACACCGTTCTGCCAAGAACACCCCAGAAATTGCACTACACCACTGGTAACAATGGATGTTTAACTTTATTGATTGTACCTAACTATGTCTCACCATATTTTCTGTGTCAGAAAATGTCTCATGGCCGTAGCAACCAGCTGAGAGAGCTGCAGCAGATCATTGAGGAGATCAGCAGAGAAATCATGTGGGTGAATGAGAGAGAGGAGGAAGAGCTAGTGTTCGACTGGGGGGAAAACAACATCGACCTCTACATTCCCAAGAAGCAGGAGAGCTATTCGGTAAGGACTGGGCCAAGGGTTAAAGGTCAAGGGTCAGAGGGGAAGTGTCACAGTGGGAGGGGGGAAAGGCTAATTGATTATTCCCATAGAGGCCATACAGGATGCCTACGCACCAAATGGCACCCTATTACCTATTTAGTGCACTACTCTTCACCAGGGCTCTTGTCAGTGTAGGGAATAGGGTGCCATTTGGGGTGCAGACTAGCTGTAATAATTCCTAATTGTTCCTGGTCATTCCTGATAGTTGGTAATGTTTGGTAATCTCTAGTCCTGTGACTGACACATCTAGTTTATTGTGTATCTGCATATCATTATGTCTTGTTAATCTGTTTTGCATTCTCTACACTAGGGAACTATAATACCAATTGCCAAACCACTGAGAGTTGTGCAATGGGTCCCCAAGGCCTAACATTGTTTCTGTCTCTCCAGTTCGGCCCTAACTGTGTTGTTGTTCTCTGACAGAAACTGATGAGTACCCTGGAGGAGAAGGAGAAAGAGCTGAATAAACTGAAGTTGAAAGTGGACAGCCTTCTGAAGAACCATCACCCTGCCTCTGAAAAGATCCAGGTGAGAAGAATATCTATTTGATTATTTATTTGATTATTGGTTGTTACAGTCACAACAGCTACTCTTCCTGTGGCCCAGGATATCTAGCAATATATACTGTAGCTATCTACACTGAACAACATTATAAACGCAACATACAACAATTTCTAAGACTTTACTGCTCATATAAGGAAATCAGTCAATTGAAATAAGTTTATTAGGCCCTAATCTATGGACTTCACATGACGGGAAATACAGATATGCATCTGTTGGTCACAGATACCTGAAAAAAATAGATATGGACGTGTAACAGAAAACCAGTCAGTATCTGGTGTGACCACCATTTACCTCATGCAGCGCAACACATCTCCTTTGCTTAGAATTGATCAGGCTGTTGATTGTGGCCTGTGGAATGTTGTCCCACTCTTCAATGGCTGCACAAAATTGCTGGATATTGGCGGGAACTGGAACACGCTATCGTACACATCGATCAGAGCATCCAAAATATGCTCAATGGGTGATATTGGTGAGTATGCAGGCCATGGAAGAACTGGGACATTTTCATATTCCAGGAATTGTGTACAGATCCTTGCGACATGGGGCTGTGTATTATCATGCTGAAACATGAGGTGATGGCGGCGGATGAATGGCACGACAATGGGCCTCGGGATCTCGTCACGGTATCTCTGTGCATTCAAATTGCCATCAATAAAATGCAATTGTGTTAGTTGTCCATAGATTATGCCTGCCCATACCATAACCCCACCACCACCATGGGGAACTCTGTTTACAACGTTGACATCAGCCAACTGCTCGCCATCTGCCCGGTACAGTTGAAACCAGAATTAATCCATGAAGAGCACACTTCTCCAGATGATTCCGCAGGTGAAGAACCGGGATGTGGAGGTCCTTGGCTGGCGTGGTTACTTGTGAATCTGAGGCCGGTTGGACGTACTGACAAATTCTCTAAAACAACGTTGGAGGCGGCTTATGGTAGAGAAATTAACATTCAGTTCTCTGGCAACAGCTCTGGTGTACATTCCTGGAGTCAGCATTCCAATTGCACCCTCCCACAAGGTTACACAAGGTGCACCTGTGTAATTATCATGCTGCTTAATCAGCTTCTTGATATGCCACACCTGTCCGGTGCATGGATCATCTCGGTAAAGGAGAAATAATCACTAACAGGGATGTAAACAAATGTGTGCACAACATTTGAGAGAAATAAGCTTTTTGTGCATATGGAACATTTATGGGATCAACACTTTACATGTTTAATTTATATTTTTATTTAGTGTCATTCGTTGTGATGTATATCTTGATGCGAGTTCTCTCATCTTCCTTTCATTCATCATTTAACCCTTCTATCCTTCTGTTTTTATTTCTTCCAGGCCTACATGGACACTCTGCAGACCCAGTGGAGCTGGCTCCTCCAGATCACCAAGTGTATTCATGTCCACCTGAAGGAGAACGCTGCATACAGCCAGTTCTTCAAGGAGGCCAATGAGACGTACAGCAAGCTGCAGAAGGAGCATGAGAACATCCGTAGGAAGTTCACCAGCGATAGGAGCACACCTCTGGAAAACCTGCTGGAACAACTCAAGGGCATGGAGGTAAGACATGTATATCAGCACCACAGATGCTGTTCAAGGCTATATCTCAAACAACCAATTCCCCATATTGTGCACTACTTTTGACTGCAGTAATTTGTGAAGATACCCCAAGTTCAATTGCTCCCCTTGTCCTCTGATATGGATATTAACCTCTGACCCCTCTGTGTCCAACAGAAGGAGAAAGAGCGGATCGTGGAGAATAAGAGGCAGGTGCAGCACCTAGTCAATATGTCCAAGAGCATCGTGAGGCTGAGACCACGTAACCCTGAGGAAGAGAAGAGCAGTAGTCCTGTAATGGTACAGGCCTTGTGTGACTTCAAACAGGACCAGGTCAGAGACATGTTTATTTCATTTATTTAACCATTATTTTATATGGGAGTCATACTGATACCAATGTCTCTTTTTACAGATGAGCACTGAATTACATAATTACAGAAAATACACATCAATATAAATACAAACTGCAAGCAGAAAGAACAACATGGTCATAAAAACAAACCCATTCATCAGTAATAAGTAACTTTCTGAACTGACCTAGAACATCACATTTAAGAACATTTTGAAGATTGATCCACAAATAAGGTGCAAGAAAACTAGAAGCTGATTTACCTAGAGACCAAATACATTTCCAGAGTTAACCATCCCTCAGAACAGCTGTGGTAACTTGTCTAAAGTTTAGTAAAGATGTTAGATACAGTGGGACTTTTGTAAAAGGCCTTTATAAATAAAAACATAGCAATGTATCAACCTACGTGACATCAAAGAGAGCCAACCAACTTTCTGGTAGAGAATGCAGTGATGAGTACTAAAATTGTCACCCATAAAAAAGCGCGGTGCGCTATGATAAACTGCATCTAACAGCTTTAATGAAGTGGCAGCTGCGTTCTTATAGATGATGTCGCCATAGTCTAGGACCGATTGGACCGTCGACTGAATCATCTGTTTTCTACTATTTAGCGAGAGGCAGGACCTATTTCTATAGAAGAAGCCATTTTTATTCTCAGCTTATTAACTAACTCATCAATATGCTTTTTAAAAGACAGCTTTTCATCTATCCAGATGCCCAGCTATTTGTAAGCAGGGACATGATCAATATGGACACCATCCTAAGTATGTAAATCATCAGCGTTACTTTTATGAGTGCTAGAGAACAGCATATACTTAAGTTTTACCGGCATTCAATACTAATTTCAGGTCAATAAAGTTTTTATGTAATACAATGGAGGCAGACTGTAGTTCAGATAGAGCCTGTTACAGTTTACAGTTTTACAGACAAGTCGATTATTGTTAATGTAAACAGTAAAAAGTACAGGACCCAGAATCGACCCCTGCGGGACACCTTTCGTAATATCCAGGAAACCTGATTTAACACCATCAGTAGATAGACATTGAGTTATATCTGTCAAGTAATTTTTAAACCAGTTACATGCAGCCTGGTCTAGGCCAATTGAGGAAAGCCTCTGAATTAGCAATGAGTGATCAACAGTATTGAAAGCCTTTGGCAGGTCAATGAAGAGGGCAGCACAATGTTGCCTTTTATCCATACAGTTAATCATATAATTTAGAACTAGGGATGCAGCAGAGATAGTGCTATGATCTGGTCTAAACCCCGACTGATAGACATTTAGAATACATTTCAAAGAAACAAAAGATCTTATCTGAGAATTAATCAAGGATTCTAATATTTTAGCTAGGCAAGAAAGTTTAGAAATATGGCGATAATTATTTAGGTCACAAGGGTCACAACCTTTGTGAAGGGGGAATACATGGGCCGCCTTCCAAACCTTGGGGATATTACAAGATATAATTGTCAGGTAAAAAATATGGGTTAATGATTTAGCAATCAGTATACACTCTCTCTCTCTCTCACACAGCTTCCCCCATCACATACACATTCTTGCCTAACATTGTGTATGTATTGTGCTCTACAGAAGGTGATTCTGAAGGGCAACGAGGGCATCCTGAAAGACAACTCCCAGCGCAGTAAGTGGCAGGTGACAGGACCAGGAGGACTGGACATGTTGGTGCCTTCTGTCTGTCTGCTGGTGCCACCACCCAACACCCTGGGTATCAACCTGGCCAACAAGTAAGAACACACACACATATATGTACGCACGCATGTATACATGTAAGCAAACATGCAATGCAAGGACTAAATCACTGTCCGTGTTGTGTGGTCCATCAGGAATGAACAGTACTATGAGGCCATCCTGTCTGTGTGGAACCAGCTCTACATCAACATCAAAAGTCTCATCTCCTGGCAGTACTGTGTCCAGGACATCACACGCATCAACTCACTCACCATGACCATGGTAAGAACCCATCACCACCGTAACCATATCGTTGTCATCACCCTAACCACGTCATCACTGTCACTGTCCACGACTGACTCAAATGTCAGAGTTTGACTTTATGGTGCAGCTGAGTCCTCTCTGATTACAAAAAATGACATTCAAATCATAACAACACAGTGATTCACCAAAACGAGGACACAAAAATAATGTCTGAATTCTTAATATGTGTGTCTTCTCAGCTGTCCCGTATGCGACCTGAGGAGTACCACAGCATCCTCAAGAGTCTGGAGACCCACTACTCAGAGTTCTTACACTGTTGCCATGGCTCTGAGATGTTCAAGGACGAGGACAAGAGGAGCATCGAGAACCAGTACACTGGAGCCCAGGCTCACTACGACCAACTGGTGGTCCAGCTACCTGCTTACAGTGAGTAGATATACAGTAGACATACAGTAGAGATATACAGTAGATATATAGTAGAGACAGTAGAGATATACAGTAGAGATATACAGTAGAGATATACAGTAGAGATACAGTAGAGATATACAGTAGATATACAGTAGAGATATACAGTAGAGATATAGTAGAGATATACAGTAGAGATATAGTAGAGATACAGTAGAGACTGTATATATAGTAGAGACATACAGTAGAGATATACTGTAGTAGAGATACAGTAGAGATATAGTAGAGATATACAGTAGACATATAGTGCAGATAGTTGAGATAAAGTAGATATATAGTAGATAAACAGTATCACGTCCATTATTCTGAGTGCATGTCAATAATCTAAGTTGTACCTTTACCATACAGCATATGACCTCTAACCTCTCTATCGCTCTGTCCCTAGCTGCACAACAGACTGCCAACGAAGGGAGGATCAGGGCAGAGGAGAATACCAGGACACTGACACTAGGGGCAAATCAAAAGGAGGCAGATAAGATGGAGGAGACCAAGATACCAGATGTGAAAAGGAAGCTGAAGAAGAAGGTGGTGGTGGTGACGTCACAAAGCCTGACGGAGCTGCACACGCTCAGACTGCGCCTGGAGGAGGCGGAGGCGGGGCTTACCCAGCACATCCACATCTGTCTGGGAGAGGACGGAGCGCACGACTGTGGCCTGAGGATCAGCCAACTAGAGGTACAAACACACGGACGCACACACACACCGATACAATATACTGTACATCCTAGGAGTACTACTGTGTATGTAGGGTTAGGTTTGTGCATGTGGCTAAATGTGTCTGTGTTTTCTCCAGTCTGTACAGAAGGATGTTGACTCTATCCGTGAGGAGTACCAGCGTCTGAATGAGCGTGTTCTGAGGGAACTAGAGGGCATGACTGACTCTGACAAAGCCACGTTCTTACGCAGCCAACTCAGCCTCATCAACGAGAGACTGGGCAGTCTGGATGGGTGCTCCGCCGCCTACCTACAGAGGTAAACATTATGCTGTATGAGCATACATATAAAGCCTGAAAGGATTCTCTGCAGAATACCCATACACAGACTAACTCATCCATACACACACTCACCACTCATTGCTCACATTGAACTAATTTGTTTTAACAAATGCTCTCTCATTCTTTGCATCTCTCTCCCCTTCTTCTCTTTCTCTTGTCTGTCCTCCCTTTCTCTCTCCCAGGCTGCAGGCTCTAAGGGCCCTCCTGGAGAGTGTGTCCAAGGCTGAGGACAGCATTAAGGTCCATGAGACCAGACTGACAGAGAAGGAGACCACATCCCTGGATCCTGCAGAGGTGGAGGACTACAGGTCCACTCTGAAGGTAACAGTTACTGTATGAAACACACGCCCCAAAACTTTGGGAATGGCCATGTCTGTCACAGCAATTATTCAGTCTGTAAGTTAGCTGTGTGTGGGGCTCCTCGGCTAAATGGTCTGTTGTGTGTAAATCCTTTGACGTCAGTGAGTTTTGTGGTTATTACTGTTCCCGGTATGTACTCTAAAAAGGCCAGTTAGCTTTGTGATTCAAATCTCAGATGTTCTGTTGTGTGTCTGTGTAGAGTATGAGGGCGGAGCTGGAGGGGAAGAGGGATGTCCTTGTCTCCATGGAGACGGAGCTCGGGAAGGCGGTCCACTGGAACGGCCAGGTGGGCGGAGCCTTTCACAGGTGTGACGTGGACTTGTCCAGATACAGCGAACAAGTCACCCAACTGTCTGACCGCTGGAGACGCCTCCAGAGCCAGATAGACTTCCGGTATACAGACCTCTCTATATCTTATCTATGCACACCTATTTGGTTCCATATCTCAGTCTCTAGCTGTATCTGTTTTGTTGTCCCTCTGGCTTCTGTTTATAGAGTCCTGTTCTCTATACTTATCCACCATTTGATGTGCTGTACCCCCTTTCTTTACTGCTTATCCACCATTTGATGTGCTGTACCCCCTTTCTTTACTTCTTATCCACCATTTGATGTGCTGTACCCCCTTTCTTTTACTTTTTGATGACTTAAAACATTTACTATTGATTACATTTTTTTGATTTTTTTTATACATTTATTTTTATTTTTTAACCTGTATCTCTTGCTTTTTCTCTCTAAGACTGAGGGACCTAGAGGGGTACCAGGGGCGACTCCAGCAGTACACCATCAATAGCTCAGTCCTCAGTGAGTGGATCGGTGCTACGCGTCAGAAACAGGACGCCCTGCAGGCCACCAAGATAGACAGCATCAGAGCCCTGGACGAACACCTCAACCAGCAGAAGGTCAGTCAAACAAACAAACAAACAAACAAACAAACAAACAGTCTAATTGTTCAGGGCAATATAATCAACATATGAAGGTTTTCGTGTGTTTGTCTAGGCTCTGAACTCTGAGATCAAGGTGAAGAGGGAGAGTGTTGAGAGTGTTCTGAGAGACAATGACGGCTGTGTGAACTCCATCAAGGTAAGGGCTTTACCAGTCATAGTATAGTAATGTACTACTTTTCCTGCCTTCTATTCCTGTGAATTTTAAGATATATTTGTTTTCAGGATTATGAGCTGGAGTTGGCTTCATACAGTGCTGGTCTAGAGACTCTACTGAACATTCCAATGAGGAGGACCATGCCACAGTCTCCTTCCACTCAGCTCACAGAGGAGGTAACAATCATATCTTCCACCCAGTCACTCAGACATATAATGTTTACTTAAACAGGTACATATAGTACAGGTACATCTCTGTTGCTAAGTGCCTTCAGTGTCAAGGTGAATCTAGCCTCTTATACATACAAACTCTGCTTTTACCAGGGTTTATAAACCCAGTAAACAGGTAGACCTGGGTCCCTAGTCTGGTGTATTTGGGGACAGTATGTTAACAATGTTACCACTGAGTTGATTGTGTGGTTATGTAACTTTGCATGTTTCTATTATTAACTGTGTTGTATGCCCTCTCCCAGGCTACTCTACTGCAGACCCGTTACATCGAGCTGCTCACTCTGTCTGGCGACTACTACAAATACCTGGGAGAACTACACAAGAACATGGAGGAGCTCAAGGTACTGAGAGGAACCACACTGACTGCCTGGAGAGTCAATCTGTTTAGCTGTTTTTACAACAATGAGCTTTTAGACCTTCTTCATTATAGTTTCAAGTTTCATGTTGTAATGAATACATTGGAAATCTTATTTAGCCTTATAACTGGTAAATCTAACATTTCATTATTATTATTATAATTATTATTATTATTAAATCAAATATATTAGTTATGTCCGTATGGGCAACTTACATTTAGTAATAATGTTGTAATCATTTAAAACAGATTGTTTCAAGCCCAAACAGTTCAAAATATTAATTAATTTACCCAAGTATACCTCCCCCACCCCAAAACATGCAAACATTTTACCAAAAAAAAGTAGGCTATTACCACATTAGGAATAATAATGTTTTTAGGGCTTGCTAATGAATTGATGTTCATATTATTATTGCATTCTATAATATGTGAGATACATTGGATGCATGCATAGCTTGTCTGACTAAATACATTGGATGCATGCATGGCAATTTCTCTGTAGCCTATGTGGCCGACGCAGGCACACATAATAAATCCATGAATAGCGATAGCATTAATCTCACCATTTAAATCTCAGCATTGCTGTTTTTTTATCATGAGAAAGTGACCAAAAAACAGGTAAATCTTTTTATGGAAGGATTTGTATGACAAGCCAAGTTGAAGCCATTAGATGTTGTCTTCCTCATAATAACCACACGTGGTTTTACCGCAACGGAGTAGTGCAACACCCTTCAATTGAAGCGGCGGGAAATAAAGTGGCCACATCTCTCACAAAAACGGATCAAAAATGAAATCACTGATAATTATAAGGATAATCTATAAATTGGCTACAATAATTACAATAACTATTCAAGCACCAAATTGAGGAAATGTACTTCTTTTCTGAGCTCCAAGTTCAAGTAGGCTACTTCAAGCCTCTTGTATTCTTTAAAGTTGCCAGTCAAACATGGAAAACAAAAACCAGATAATATTGTGAATAAGCCACTAGGCTATGTAATATGTTGTCATTATCCAGAATAATTAATAGGAATAGCGTTAATGACAGTATTGATTTAGGTGTTAAGTATCAAGGTAATAAATAAATTACAGATTAGCATAATCACTGGAATGATGGAATGTGCAAATGATGATGTGCAAATAGAGATACTGGAGTGCAAAATTGAGCGGAAGTTAAAAAATAAATATGTGGATGAGGTAGTAGGATGGGCTATTTACAGAAGGGCTATATACAGGTGCAGTGATCGATAAGCAGCTTTGACAGCTGATGCTTAAAGTTAGTGAGGGAGATAGGGACCTCTAGCTTCAAGGATTTTTGCAATTCGTTCCAGTCATTGGCAGCAGAGAACTGGAAGGAATGGCGGCCAAAGGAGTTTCTGGCTTTGGGAGTGGCCAGTGAGATATACCTGCTGGAGCGCATGCTACGGGTAGGTGTTGCTATGGTGACCAGAGAGCTGAGATAAGGCGGGGATTTACCTAATAAAGACTTATAGATGACCTGGAGCCAGTGGGTTTGGCGACGAATATGTAGTGAGGGCCAACCAACGAGAGAATACAGGTCGCAGTGATGGGTAGTATATGGGGCTTTGGTAACAAAATGGATGGCACTGTGATAGACTACATCCAATTTGCTTAGTAGAGTGTTGGAGGCTAAGTCAAGGATCGGTAGGATGGTAAGTTTTACAAGGGCATGTTTGGCAGCATGAGTGAAGGAGGCTTTGTTGCGAAATAGGAAGCCGATTATAGATTTAATTTTGGATTGGAGATGGTTAATGTGAGTCTGGAAGTTGAGTTTACAGTCTAACCAGACGCCTAGGTATTTGATGGTAGTCCGGTGGGCGGGTGCGGGCAACGTTCTATTGAAGAGCATGCATTTAGTCTTACTAGCATTTAAGAGCAGTTAGAGGCCACGGAAGGAGTGTTGTATGGCATTGAAGCTTGTTTGAAGGTTAGTTAACACAGTGTCCAAAGAGAGGCCAGATGTATACAGAATGGTGTCGCCTGCGTAGAGATGGATCAGAGTGTCACCAGCAGCGATAGCGACATCGTTGATGTATATAGAGAATAGGGTTGGCCCAAGAATTGAACCCTGTGGCACCCCCATAGAGACTGCCAGGGGACTGGACAGCAGGCCCTCAGATTTTACGCACTGAACTCTGTCTGAGAAGTAGTTGGAGAACCAGGTGAGGCAGTCACTTGAGAAAACCAAGGCTGTTGAGTGTGCCAATAAGAATGAGGTGATTGACAGAGTCGAAAGCCTTGGCCAGGTCGATGAAGACGGCTGCACAGTACTGTCTTCTATCGATGGCGGTTATGATATCGTTAAGTACCTTGAGCATAGCTGAGGTTCACCCATGACCAGCTCGGAAACCAGATTGCATAGCAGAGAAGGTCCGGTGGGATTTTGAAGAAATCAGTGATCTGTTTATTAACTTGGCTTTCGAAGACTTTAGAAAGGCAGGGCAGGATGGATATAGGTCTGTAACAGTTTGGGTCTAGAGTGTCTCCCCCTTTGAAGAGGGGGATGACCGCGGCAGTTTTCCAATCTCTAGGTTGAACAGGCTGGTAATAGGGGTTGCAACAATTTTGGCTGGTAATTTTAGGAAGAAAGGGTCCAGATTGTCTAGCCCAGCAGATTTGTAGGGGTCCAGATTTAGCAGCTCTTTCAGAACATCAGCTGTCTGGATTTGGGTGAAGGAGAACCGGGGGGGGGGGTTTGGGCAGGTTGCTGCGGGGGGTACAGAGCTGTTGGCCGGGGTAGAGGTAGCCAGGTGGAAAGCATGGCCAGCCGTAGCAAAATACTTGAAATTTTAGATTATTGTGAATTTATCGGTGGTGACGGTGTTTCCTAGCCTCAATGCAGTGGGCAACTGGGAGGAGATGCTCTTATTCTCCATAGACTTCACAGTGTCCCAGAACGTTTTGGAATTAGTACTACAGGATGCAAATTTCTGTTTGAAAAAGCTGGCCTTTGCTTTTCTAACTGACTGTGTATATTTGTTCCTGGTTTCCCTGAAAAGTTGCATATCGCGGGGGCTATTCGAATGCTAATGCAGTGTGCCACAGGATGTTTTTGTGTTGGTCAAGGGTAGTCAAGTCTGGGGTGAACCAAGGGCTATATCTATTCTTAGTTCTAAGTTTTTTGAAAGTGGCATACTTATTTAGGAAGGTGAGGAAAGCACTTTTAAAGAACAACCAGGCATCATCTACTGACGGAATGAGGTCAGTATCCTTACCCGGGCCAGATCGATTAGAAAGGCCTGCTTGCAGAAGTGTTTTAGGGAGGGTTTGACAGTGATAAGGGGTGGTCATTTGACCGCAGACCCATTACGAACGCAGGCAATGAGGCAGTGATCGCTGAGATCATGGTTGAAAACAGAGGTGTATTTTGAGGGCAAGTTGGTCAGAATGATATCTATGATAGTACCCATGTTTACGGGTTTAGGGTTGTACCTGGTGGGTTCCTTGATAATTTGTGAATTTTTGGTGGCCTTCCTGAGCCAGGATTCAGACACAGCTAGGACATCAGGGTTGGCGGAATGTGCTAAAGCAGTGAATAAATCAAACTTCGGGAGGAGGCTTCTGATGTTAACATGCAAGAAACCAAGGCTCTTACGGTTACAGAAGTCAACAACTGAGAGCGCCTGGGGAATAGGTGTAATGCTGGGAGCTACAGTACCTGGATTTACCTCTACATCACCAGAGGAACAGAGGAGGAGTTGAATAAGTGTTCGGCTAAGGGCTTTAAGAACTGGACGTCTAGTACGTTGGGTACATAGAATGAAAGGAGCAGATTTCTGGGTGTGGTGGAATAGATTGAGGGCATAATGTATAGACAAGGGTATAGTAGGATGTGAGTTCAGTGGAGGTAAACCTAGGCGTTGGGTAATGAAGAGAGAGGTTGCATCTCTGCAAACACCAGTTAAGCCAGGTGAGGTCTCCGCATGTGTGGGGGTTTCAGCTAGCTAGCTGCGATGATCCTGTGATTTCAGTAGAAATCCAGTGAAGTGTAAGGGAATGCAATCCGATATGTGCTGGGTTGGTAGTGCGCTGTGCAGACTGGCCGATAATGTCCGAAATAAAAGCTGGCTGATGCAGGCAGAGCTGATATGGTTTGTATCACAACTAAAGTAGCCAAATAATTTCTTAAAATTAAGCACAGTAATCCGCTTTATAACAGGTATAGAGCCTCACTGGCATACATATGCAGTGCGTGAGTTTCAAGTTTGGGGAGTAATAATAAAAGCACCTTGATAATAAAAGCATTACATGCATAATCACATTTGTGGTCACTTTTGATAATGGTGTTTTCCCGCTAATAGAACATTTGCGCTTATAGCCAGCCTACTGCCGTGTGCGCATTGCTGCACTTATAATGTGAAGAAATAGCCTAATAGTTTATCAACATTTTAAGCTAAATGTTCTGTCAGCCATTTTGTTTTTATGCTAGTGGTTTTATTAACTGTCCCAGACTATGTTTGGAATATTTTGTTCACTGACAGAATATAATAGGTAAACTTTTGTACTATGGGGGATAGTAGATTAACATAGGCTAGTGCTTTTGCTGTTCGTTAGGCCTACTGATCTTGTTGGCTGACAAAATGTAAATGTGGACAGTTCTTCCAATATCTTCAATATGCACCTCTGAATTGGATAAGGACGCGCGCAGTTGCGTCCCCGATGTGTCTGTCTTCACTTGTAGCCTGTGAGAAAGACCCGATCACGTGACGGGGAGCCATGTGAGTGAGAGCTGCTTCAAGCATACAGCCAGGAGAAGGGAATTATAATTATTATATGCAGCCCAAAGGGCACAATGGCTACTGGTCGCAAAAGGCATGGATTTTTTAAGGGTCATTACAGCCACACAAAGTGTATGCTGCCGGGAAATTGTGCTTTTCAAATTGTGAATGAGAGACTGATGATGTGTGTACAGCCTGCACAAATAATAATGTACAGCCTGCACAAATAATCATTAGCGTTGCATCATACATACAGCCCAACGTTTGTACAGTACAGTTACATAAATAACTCTAAATTAAACATATAGAAACACCTGTTTCTTTGTTAACCACTCAAAACTGAATAGCCTCATGTGCACACTCCCTCAAATCGTTTGGAGAAAATATTCTTTCTATTTTATTCAGCTATGTTCATTTGTATTGTTCATACTATAAAATAATATAAAATAATGCCACAGAATTATAAGCAAATCCTGTCTGTTTAATGAACTAGTGTAGCCCACAGCCATATGGCATAGCCATATTAGGGCCTAACATGAGGACAACTCAGAGCATGCAATTATCTTCTACTGAAATAGACTAAATTTTCTTAATATCATGTTTCTTTAGACCTGTCTAAAATAAATAATGTTTATTGTGATGGTGTAGCCTATATTAGATGGATTTATAAAATTAAAAAAAATGTAGATGTTCCAAAGGTCTGCATCAGTGGATGGTAGGCTATGCGTGGAAGCCAAGAAATGCTAAATGTGTTTGTTCATTAACGGTCAATTACCCTGAGACTGGCAGTTACAATATTTGCTTGACAATCACCGGCTGACAAAATTGAATGACCACCACAGCCCTAGTTGGGAGCACCAGTGCTACCAATGATTTTAAATGTAGAACCCTGCATGTACTTCATCCACTCTACCTCACACATGGATCCTAATCCTTCCTTCTCGTTCCTCTAGATGAGTAACACCAGGATCGACCTATTGGAGGAGGAGCTACGGCTCCTCAAAGATGATATCAAGTACCGCAACATTAAGAACAGTTCCCTGGAGGAGGCAATAGCTCGCTACAGACTGGAGCTCTCCCAGTCGCAGGAGCAGCTCCACTCTGTGCAAGCGGTGAAGAGGAGCAATGCCCTGCAGTGCAGCGTAACCCAGGACTCCCTGGCCTCCACCCACGGCCAATTGAAGGAGCTGCAGGAGCAGGTGGCCCGCCTCACCTCCCTCATCGAGGAGGAGAAGAGGAAGAGGATGCTGGTGGAGGAGCGCTACAGGGAGCAGCAGGAGGAACACGAGCAGGTGCTGAGGAGGAGGCAGAAGGAGCTGGAGGAAGCAAACTGGGCCAAGATGGAGGGGGAGAAGAGCGTGGGGGACCGGGAAAGAGAGGCGGAGAGGCTACGGAGGCAGCTGGAGGAGGAGGTGCGACGCTGCAAGGATCTGGAGCAGGAGCTGTCTAAGGTAAGAAGCCAGTGCAGTGTGGAGATCAGTAACCTAAAGCTCAGCTACGAGTCCCAGATCACCTTCTGCAGGACGGACATCCAGCACCTGTCTGCCCAGAGGGAGGCAGTGGACCAGGGCATCAGACTGCAGTGTGACAAGCTAGAGGCAGAGAGGAGAGACCAGGAGGACCAGCTCAGGAGGCTGAATGTGTGTCTGAGTCAGGCCGAAGAGCAGAGGAGGAGGGCTGAGGAGGAGGCATATGCTCAGATATCTGTGGTCACAGAGGAGGTGCGGAGAAGGAGGGAGCTGGAGGCGCAGGTGGAGATGTTAGTTAGGGAGAGAGGGGAGAACAGTAATCAGTATAGAGAGGAGGTGTCCGAGCTCACCAAGGCCCTGCAGGAGAGGTGCGGCCAGCTGGTTGTCCTCACACACAGCCTGGAGGAAGAGCAGAGGAGGAAGAGAGCCCTGGAGGAGGAGAGGACCAGCCTGGAGCTGCTCCTGGGAGAGATTCAGGCCAAGCAGGCCTCCTCCTCCCAGGCCGTGACCCGGCTGAGAGAGGTGGAGGAAGAGCTGGTTAGCATCCGTAAAGAGTTTAAGAAGGAGAACGGTGAGAAGAACAAGGCAGAGCAGAGTGTAGCCAGGTTACAGGGACACGTCAGGGAGCTGCAGACCACGGCTGATAGGTTAGAGGGGGAGGTGGAGGCCCTGAGGAGAACCAATCAGGAGGAGGTGACCAAGAGGAAACACGTGGAGACCGAGCTCCAGAAAAACACCCACACCATGCAGGAATACACCAGCACCATCAGCACCCTACGCCGGAGCCAGGAGGAGGCCCAAACTATGGGGAGGAGGGGAGAGGAGGAGCACAGGAAACTTCAGGAGGAGTTGGAGAGGAAGTTGAAGGAGTGCAAAGCCTCCATGGATCAACTGAAGTCCCTGAGCTCCGAGCTGAAGTCTATCCAACAGCAGCTCCTCCAGGAGCAGGCTAAGGTCCGTGAGGCAAACCTGCGCAATGAAACACTCTACAAGACCATTGAGGAGAAGAGCCGGGCGCTCAACGAGAGTTCTGTTGAACTGGAGAGACTACAGACCCTGACTCAGACACTGACCAAGGAGCGACTAAGGCTTGAGGAGGAGCTGAGGGGAGTGAAGCATGAGAGAGAGGAGTTGCTGAAAACCAGTCAGGGGGCTGATGACGAGCTGGTGTCCCAGATCACTGCTCTGGAGCTGCAGCTGAAGAGCAGCTTGAGAAGCAGCATGGAGACCCAGAGCCTGGTGGCAGAGCTCTCTTCTGAGAGGGAGAAACTCAGGATGGAGATAGATCAAGTCCAGAGGCAGGCCATGGAGGTACTTGTCTTGGACCTTTTAGAGGTTCATGTCGGACTGTTTTGTGTTTCTCTAAATTAAACTATACTCCTTTAGTTAGTCTTAGTGGAATAGGCTTTAGGCTGGCTGTGGACAGTGCTTTCTCTTGCATGCTGAAATGCCTCCAGCTGATGCCTTTGATTGTCTTTGTTTTGTTTTTTGCTCTGATCAGATTGTGAAACACATACAAGTTATTCTTATGTGTTGGCATTTGCATTGTCAATCGTTAAATTAAAAGAAACAAATCTCATGCAAACGCAATCTGTGCTTCCCCCTCTGCCTTCTCTCACAAAACCGCTGTCCCGCCCACAACTATAGTCTTAGAAAAAAAGGTAAAATGGTTCTTCGGCTCTCCCTTTGAAGAACCCTTTTGGATTCCATGTAGAACCTTTTTGAGTCCCATATAGAACCCTTTTCACAGTCGGTTCTACATGGAACCCAAAAGGGTTCTACGTGGAACCAAAAAGCGTTCTTCCTGTAACCACAAAGGGTTCCCCAATGGGGACAGCCGAAGAACATTTTTTTCTAAGAGTGTAGATGCTTCCTCTGTGATTGACCAATCAGCATGCTTTTTTGCCATTGCTTGTTTTGTCTACAATGATCCACAGTGTTTACATCATCACTGGTCCTCTGGTGTCTGTTTGTGTCTCTAGTGTCATCCTTGTCTATTCTTGTCTAATCACAAAGTCCCTTTGTCTAGTCTAGATATCAGTCCTAGTCTACAGTGTCTGCTTATTTCCTTTGTAAGTTCCTACAATGTACAAATGTGCCTTTCATTGCACTCACTCTTAATTGTGTGTGAATTGTGTTGATGTGTCCATGTTGCATTTTAACTGGTAATCTCTTTACCCATATCATTTTAATTGACAAATGATAGCTGATCATTGTTTATGTGTGGGTAAGTTATTGGAGCTGTGTTGTGTTTCTTCAATAACAGCATGCTGTCACATGTCATTCTTATTGTAAATGCCAAATCACTATATATTGTGACATTTTTAAACAGAATCATTCATTCTTATTCTCAAACTAATTACTCAACTAATATTTTGCCCCTTCCTCTGTCTTTCTATCTCTCCTCCACCCCTATCTCCTCTCTCCCTCCCCATCTTTATCCCCCTCCCTCAACCCTTCTTTCCCTTCCAGACCTCCTCTCTGATCCAGTCCACCAAGACCCAGTACAGTGAGATGGTGATGGAGAGAGATGCTCTTCTGCTAAAGCTGAAAAAGACAGACCAGGACAGGGCCCGGTCCCAGATGCTGGAAGAAGAACTAAACCGCATCAAACTCTCTCTGGAGTCCGAGTTACGCCTCAAACTGCGCCTGCAGGAGGAGAACGAGAAGGTGTGTATTGTTGATTTCACTTTACCGTCTAGAAGCAACTTTAATGTGTATATATATATTTTAAATTTGTCAAATAAAATTAATTAATCTATCCATTCCTTTATCCATTCCTTCCTTCATTCATTCATCCGTTAAGGTCAAAAAGGACTTCCTGTACTGGAAGGGCCAGTACGAGTCCAAGGAGGGTGCGGTGAGTCAGTTTGACTCCGTGAAGGAGAAACTGGAGCGGGAGAGGAGCTCTCTGAAGACTGACATTGAGCGGCTGATGAGAGAGCTGAAGGAGGGGGAAGACCGGTATAAGAGCAGGCTGCTGATCACCCAGACCCAGCTCTCTGAATTGACCTCTGTCAGAGACACCCTGGAGGCAGAGTTGAGGAAACTCCGGGAGCGGCCCGACGCCTGCGTCAAACACACCCAGACGGACGAAAGCGGGAAGAAAGACCTGGACCCCGCCACGCTAGTCTTCGACGGCGTCCGTAAGACCGTGACGGCCAAGCAGCTGCTAGACTGCGGGGTCATCGATAAGCCAACATATGGCCAGTTGCTGAAGGGTCAGAAGACGGTCCGCGAGGTATCTGTGGACATCAAACTGAATCTGAAAGGGACTGGCATCATCGCTGGTGTTGCTACAGACTTGAGGGATAAAATGACGCTTACAGAGGCCAAGAAAGCCAACATCCTCTCCGAAGACAGCGCCACCTTGCTGCTGGAGGCCCAAGCTGCCACAGGCCACATAGTGGATCCCAGAGCCAACGAGAAGATGTCGGTGGAGGAGGCAATTAAGAGAGGAGTGGTGGATGAGGAGGATAGAGGGAGGCTGCTGGCTGCAGAAGCTGCCTGTTTGGGGTACCGTGACCCCAATACCACCAAGCCTCTGTCAGCAGGCCAGGCTATGAAGAAGGGCCTGATCGATAGAGACACAGCTCTACGGATGCTGCAAGCCCAGGAGTCTGTCGGAGGCATCATAGACCCTGTCCTCAGTGTCTTCCTCCCTAAAGACGCAGCCATGGACCGGGGCTTAATCGACGAGGACCTGTACCGGGCCTTAAACCAACGACCTGAGTGCTACCTGGACCCAGACACCCAGATGGGAGCCAGCTATGTCTCCCTGAAAAGGAGATGCAAGGCCGAACCCACCACTGGTCTCCTGCTCCTCCCTGCCCCAGAGAAGCCCATGACGGTGAAGGGTCTCAGGGGAGAGGTGTCGATCAAGGATCTGATGGACGCTAACCTCTTGGAGAAATCGGACATGGACCAACTGAAGGACGGAAAACTGACCAGCCAGGACATCGAGGACCGGTTGAAGTCGTACCTCCGCGGCTCCACGTGCATCGCAGGGATCTATGACGAGGCCAACGACAAGACCCTATCCATCTACCAGGCCATGAAGGAAGGGTTACTGAGGCCCGGCACAACCCTAGAGCTCCTCGAAGCTCAGGCCGCCTCCGGATTCATGATCGATCCCATCAATAACCTCTGTCTGACAGTGGCCAATGCCTATAAGAGTGGCCTGGCTGGGCCGGAGTTCAAAGACAAACTCTTGTCTGCAGAGAGGGCCGTCACCGGGTACAAAGACCCAGGCACGGACAAGATCATCTCCTTGTTCCAAGCCATAGAGAAGGGGCTGATAGAGAAGGGACATGGGATCCGTCTACTGGAGGCTCAGATCGCCAGCGGTGGCATCATCGACCCCAAGCACAGCCACCGCATCGAGGTGGAGACTGCCTATAAGAAGGGCTACTTCGGCAAGGAGATGAACCAGATCCTGACAGATGAAGGGGACGTCTCCAAAGGCTTTTTTGATCCCAACAACCAGGACAACCTGACTTATCTCCAGCTAAAGAAACGCTGCATCATAGACCAGAAGACTGGCCTGGTTCTCCTGCCCATCAAGGACAAGAAGAAGAAGGAGCCTCCGCAGACAACAACGCAGAAGAATACTCTGAGGATGAGGAGGGTGGTTATTGTAGACCCAGACACCAATAAGGAGATGAGTGTGAAGGAAGCGTTCGATAAGGGGCTCATCGACTACGAGACCTTCCTGGAGCTGTCGCAGCAGGAGTGTGAGTGGGAGGAGATTACGATCACAGCCCAGGATGGATCCTCGCGATTGGTCATCATTGACAGAAAGACTGACATCCAGTATGACATCAAAGAGCTGCTGGAGAAGAGGGTGATCGACCAATCAGTGTACGACCAGTACCGATCCCAGAAGATCACTCTCGCACAGTTCGCTGACATCATCACCAACAAGACCAAAGCCACCAGATCCTCTGCCGCCTCCTCCTCCTCCTCCTCACCAATATCATCATCCAAAGCCAGAGCATCAGCAGCAGCAACATCAGCATCCTCCCTGTCTTCATCAACTACCTCCTCTCAGCGGATCAGTTCCATCAAGGCTGACAAGACAAGCTCCATCATTGGTGGCTCCATCACTGGCAGCTCCACCACTGGTAGCTCCACTATAGATGGCTCCAGTATTGGCAGCTCCTCTGGTGGCTCCCTTGGCAGTTCCACCATCTCCAGAACAACCACCGTCAGCTCTTCTACCCAGCCTGATGGCCCTCCCTCCCACAGCTCCCTGAAGAACATTGCCAGCATCTCTGTCTCCCTGGCTGGCCCTGCTGAAGCTGTGGTCTTGGATGGGGAGCTAAGCCCTGTGGGCGCTATCTTTGACATGGAGGCCCTAGAGAAGATCTCCATCTCTGAGGCCCACAAACGTGGCCTGGTGGACAGCATCTCTGCCCAGAGACTACTGGAGGCCCAAGCCTGCACAGGAGGCATTGTAAACCCTACCGATGGCAGGCGCCTGTCCATCCAGGAGGCCTCCCGCCAGGGGATCATCGAGAACGACATGGCCACCAGGCTGAAGCCCGCCCAGAAGGCCTACATTGGGTTTGAAGACGTCAAGTGTAAACGCAAGATGTCCGCCGCTGAGGCCATGAGGGAGAAGTGGCTTCCCTACGAAGCGGGCCACCGCTTCCTGGAGTTCCAGTTTGTTACCGGAGGCCTGTACGACCCGGAGCTGGGCCGCAGGAGGACCATCGAGGAGGCTCTCAGAGTGGGCTGGCTGGACGGGAGGGCGGCCCAGAAGCTCCAGGACATGAGGCACCATGCCAAGAACCTAACCTGCCCCAAGACCAAGCTGAAGATCTCTTATAAAGAAGCGTTGGACAACTGCTTGTTGGAGGAGGATACGGGAGTCAAGATGCTCCAGGCTGCCTCCACCTCCTCCAGAGGGATCAGTAGTCCGTACAACTTCTCCTCCGCTCCCGGGTCCACCTCGGGCTCCAGGACCGGGTCGAGGACGGGCTCCCGGAGAGGCAGCGTGGACCTGGGGTCGCCTGGCTCCTCCAGCCGATACAGCGTCATAAGCAGCTCCACCTACAGCCGCACCTCCTTCAGTTCTAGCTCCATAGAGTAATGGAGAATAGGGGAAAGAGGGAAAACTATTAATTAATTAACTTAGTTGTCTTACTCTTTGCATACTTTTAGTTTTTGCTTTTACCTTTTGCTTTACTTATAAGTAAAATATAAAATAAAACTTTATGTATACTGAACAAAAATATAAATGCAACATGCATCAATTTCAAAGATTTTACTGAGTTACAGTTCATATAAGGAAATCAATCAATTGAAGTAAATTCATTAGGCCCTACCCTATGGATTTTACATGACTGGGGAAGGGTGCAGCCTTGGAGGGCATAGTGGCACCCACTTGGCAGTCAGGCTCACCCACTGGGGAGCCAGACCCTGCCAATCAGAACCAATTTTTTTCCCCACAAAAGGGCTTTATTACAGACAGAAATACTACTCATCAACCCCCCCCCCCCCCCCCCCCCCTCAGACCCGCAGGTCAAGAATCCGGATGTGGAGGACCTGGGCTGGCGTGGTTACACATTGTCTGCGTTTGTGAAGCCAGTTGGACGTACTACCAAATTCTCTAAAACAAGCAGGCAGCTTATTGTAGAGAAATTAACATTACATTCTCTGGCAACAGCTCTGGTGGACATTCCTGCAGTCAGCATGCCAATTGCACACTCCCTCAAAACTTGAGACATCTGTGGCATTGCGTGTGACAAAACTGCACATTTTAAAGTGGCCTTTTATTGTCCCCAGCACAAGGTGCACCTGTGTAATTATCATGCTGTTTAATCAGCTTCTTGATTTGCTACACCTGTCAGGTGGATGGATTGTCTTGGCAAAGGAGAAATGCTCACTAACAGGGATGTAAACAAATTTGTGCACAACATTTTAGAGAAATTTGCTTTTTGTGCGTAATGAACATTTCTGGGATTTTTTATTTCATCTAATGAAACATGCGAACAACACTTTACATGTTGCGTTTTTATATTTCTGTTCAGTGTAAATTGTAAATTTGTTCACTAAGACAGCATGATACGACCACTTTGTTGTCGGACTATATTTTCCCTAACTCCATAGTGATACAATATAAATTGATTTATTTGGGTGACAATAATGTAAAAATGAAATTAATGTATAAAAGGTTGGATGGGAGCGGGTTAATGTGTGTTTTGGATAACATTAATAGGTGTTATGTTTTAATTTGAATTTGGAAGTACAGTACTGTTTCTCGCATGGGATGTGAGGTGTCATAATAACATTGCTTAGTGTTTATACTGTTAGTGTAATATGGGACTGTCTTCTTTTAACACATTGTAACTATTTCTCAAAATAAAATGTTACATCGTTGCACATTTGTCTATGTGAAATAGCCTATAATATCATATGGTCAATAAGATTATGTGATGATTTTGGTCTGAATACATGAAAATACCTATAGTCATAAATATTGTGTGAAATAAACATAAATAATTTATGATCGTTTAGAATACGTGTCAAACTCGATCCACGGAGGGCCGGGTATCTGCGGGTTTTCATTCCTCCTTTATACTTGATTGATGAATTAAGGTCACTGATTAGTAAGGAACTCCCCTCACCTGGTTCTCTTAATGTCATTAAACAAAAACCACCAGACATTTGGCCGTCCGTGGAATGAGTTTGACACCCTGGTTTAGACTGTGCCAGATGGCTCTCAGTTTCCAAAATCTGGTTTAGAGAATACGTAACATAGTCAAATCATGAATCGTATAATCGTCCAATTTTCAACTATACAAGTCAGTCAAACTTGAATTTCTGAATTCAACTCACTAGATTCTAGTGAGACCATATGCAGTAGACATTCCATGTTTTTTCTCCAGCTACACTACACCAAAACGTGACTACAGCAAATAATATGATGTACCATACTTTTTTTTTGTTGCTTAAAATAAATTAAATCTTCAGTTGAAGTCGGAAGTTTACATACACTTATGTTGAAGTCATTAAAACTCATTTTTCAACCTCTCCACAGATTTCATGTTATCAAACTATAGTTTTGGCAATTTGGTTAGGACATCTACTCTGTCCATGACACAAGTAAGACTTCCAACAATTGTTTGCAGACAGATTATTTCACTTATAATTCACTATATCACAATTCCAGTGGGTCAGAATTTTACATACACTAAATTGACTGTGCCTTTAAACAGCTTGGAGAATTCCAGAAAATGATGTCATGACTTGAGAAGCTTCTGATAGGCTAATTGACATAATTTGAGTCAATTGGAGGTGTACCTGTGGATGTATTTCAAGGCCTACCATAAAACTCAGTGCATCTTTGCTTGACATCATGGGAAAATCAAAAGAAATCAGCCAAGACCTCTGGAAAAAGATTGTAGACCTCCACAAGTCTGGTTCATCCTTGGGAGCAATTTTCAAACGCCTGAAGATACCACGTTCACAGGCGCTTGTTTTTCCAACACGCAAACCACGCAATTGCTTGGGGCCCCGCCATGAAGTTGTGGAGGCCTTAACAGAACTCAGTGAACATGCAGCAGAGAAGAAGGATGGAGAGACATTGTCTTTATCACAAAGCCTTTGCAAGGAGCTGACAACATGGCGGTTCATTCTCTGTGTTGTGATCTGGTACAATGTTTTATATCAGGTAAATCGTGTCAGTAAACTCCTTCAAAGCCCCAGTGTTTCAATTGAAACAGTTAATAGGGAACTGATGGTGTTAAACAGTTTCTCTAGGAATACAGAGTAAGTGGACTTGCCTCAGCCCAGACAGATGCCAGAGAAATGGCAGAGAAAATGCAGGTAGATATGGCATTCCCAGTGGAGAGACAGAAACGAGCATCTCGCCAGTTCCTCTATGAGGGCACAGAGGAAACTAAATTCAAACCAGAACAGCGCTTTAAGCAAGATTTCTTCCTTGCCCTAGTCGATTCAGCGCTGACTAGTGTCAGTGAGAGGTTCTCACAGGTGGATTTTTTTGTTTCTATTTTTATATATTTTTTTATTGTTTTATTTCACCTTTATTTAACCAGGTAGGTCAGTTGAGAACAAGTTCTCATTTACAACTGCGACCTGGCCAAGACAAAGCAAAGCAGTGCGACAAAAAACAACACAGAGTTACACAGTAAACAAACGTACAGTCAATAACACAATAGAAGATCTATATATTCACTAGATAACATGAAGAAAGCCATTAGGGAAGACACCCTTGAGGAGTCATGCAAGAACCTGGAAAATACATTAGGGGACATTGACAGCCAAGACTTAATCCTTGAAGTAAGGGCAGCTGTTGTTGTTTTCTCTCCAGCAGAAATTCTGGATTACATCTACAAAGAGAATCTGTTGGAGTTGTATGGTAATCTGAGTATCAGCCTGCGTTTACTCTTGACTATACCTGTCACTGTTGCTTCAGGTGAGAGGAGTTTCTCCTCATTGAAGCTCATAAAAACGTACTTGCGGTTAACCATGTCACAAGACCTGAGATAGCTTGAGCAGTTTGCTCAGGAAGAGTGGGCCAAACTACCTGTTAACAGGTGCAGAAGTCTCATTGAGAGCTACAGAAAACGTTTGATTGCAGTGATTGCCTCTAAAGGTTGTGCATTACGTTAAGGGTCCCATCATTTTTGTCCATGCCATTTTCATTTGTTTCATTATTTACAATATTATGTGAGTAAGAAATCTAAAGCAAAATCTATTAAATATGGAATAAACAATGATGGATGCCAATTACTTTTGTCAGTTTCAAGTTATTTCAGAGAAAATTGTGCATTCTTCGGTTTTTGTGGAGTGGTATCAACAAATTTGAGCACGTCTGTATACCCATATTGCATAACCTCTAGTTATGTATATTCTATATTGTTGCACATTAATATTAGTTTAACCGTTAGGGGGTTCAGTCCAGTGTTGTGTTTAGCCTTTTCTTTAATGTTTATCTATAATGATTGGTAGTTCTGAGTACTTAATTTCTTTATTTTGCCACAGTATTTAACAGTTGTACACAATAGGAGAGAGAAAGAGAAAATCTCCTTTCATCGTTAATATCAACCATAAAGGAAAAGGGCAAAGTACGAGAGTCATGTTATTAATTACCTAGTTAAATAAAGGTTAAATTAAAAATTAAAAAAATTGTCCAAGGTAGGGATGGAGAGTGAACTGCACGGTAGGTTGCAGTGGGTTTGCTGGTTAATACATACAGTATACTGAACATGTAACCATGATAATGGTGGCCAGATAATCAATGAATAAAAATGTAATATTGACAAATTAAACAGAAATTGAAGACCTTTAATCTTTTCCAATATGTCAACAGACACTTTACTTCAAATAAGTACAAAACATTTCAAAGTGTTAACTTTCTCTTTATCCCTGGTTGATGTTAATTTCAGAACCTCTTACATTTTCAGCAACAAAGACAGCACTTCCAGTTTGTGTTCTTGAACTCTTTTGTGTTCATCCCTAGGCACAGCACATGGAACCACCGTTGGCATAAAAAACATTCAATCTAAAACAAAATAAAGAGTAACACGTTATAAATCATATCAAATATCAATGCAGTATGATGAATTAGCCATCCATTGTGTTATATCATAAATTGTCTTACATGCCGTCACTGTGGTCAAAAGATTATAAACATGTTAAATAAAGTTACTAACCCAGTCAGTCTTAAATACAGTTACTAACCCAGTCAGTCTTAAATAAAGTTACTAACCCAGTCAGTCTTAAATACAGTTCTTATCTGTTGCGTCAGGCTCATTGCTTAAAACAGTTTTGCTAGTGGTTGTATTAATTTGGGATCTATCGCATCCCACAACTGTCCCAGACTATGTTTGGAATATTTATTTCACGCACAGAATAGAATAGGTAAACTTTTGTACATTTTATTTTTTTCTGTTTGTGTTGTCTTGCCAACTCCTCCAACCTATTCGGTTCAGTATATGCCAAATGAAGCCCCTTTCCTTGAACATGTCCTGAAGGAAGGAAGTTGGAGGTGGCTTTGCTTTGCTTGGCATGTGAACGTCTATCAGAAGAGCACAGTTGAATCATGTATTTATGTCGATTTCATTTAGTAAAAGGTGAGTTAATTTCTCACCGTTCGTGATGCTACATATGTATGGAATAGAGACGGTTGCGGAAAAAGTAGTTTTGAATGATGTTTTTTAATAAGTTTCCTTTTGATAAACTGCATACATGATAGAAGACGAACAGTAAGTTACCAATCATCACATGCAGTTTCCCTCTGTACAAAAAAGAAAAACATGTAGTTTATTTTGTATTATGTACATATCTTATACAGTAATTCCCAAAGAATGTCCTTTGTTTTCTTACAGGAGAGAGGCACAGGGAGACAGTCCTGGGTTGTGTTTAGTAAGCACTCCGTTGTAAAACGTTTTCCATGTTTTGTGCCTTATGAACATGTCCCTGTACAAACACACATACCAGGATACACCACAAGTCAAAGGGTTCTCCGGCTAAACGATCAAGACCATTAACTGCATGTGTTTATTGTAAAAGAACAAGAAGGTTTTCCTCGTATTTTGAGATGTCTGTCTCCTGTGTGTGAGCGAAAGGTTGTAGTTTCCTTTAATTCACAGACAAAGGCTTGTCTAATGTCTGTTCTCCACTATGAGGTTGAACCATACAATTCCTGTTTCGAGAACAGTGAGAAATCTAACAATTCCATTCCCTTCATAACTATTGACTATTAACTTGCCAGTCTATGGAGCACTCTGCTGAAACATTGTATAGACAACAGACTTTATCAAATGTCATTCAAACAAAGTAAATTTGGCAACGTTTTCATCCCTGTAAACAATACAGTGACACTATACAGAGGGTTGCAGAACTCTCAACAATAACAATGGTGATCTGGGTTGCATTCAAGATCTCAAAACGTTGTTTCAAAGTGTATTTGGTATTGAGCATGCAGCTCTGAAATGTCCCAAGTAATTGTTCACAGATTGAGGAAAGAAAAGTTCAATTATTGCTAGGTTCGTATTTCTATACTGTATCTCAACCTGAACACAACATGGACAGGAGGGTTTTGTGTTGTATTTCAACATTTTTAAGGGTATATATTCTGATCATATTCTCATACAGTTTCCTTCAGAGTAGCACATAGCGTATACGGTATTGTAAGTAGTACTGCAACACACTTATTTTAGAATCCTATTCTGCAGTCCTATCTGATTGAAAGGGCTTGGTCCCTCTGTTTTGGAAACAACAGCCCACAATGGAAAACTGGAAAAATAAGAATGTACTGAAAAGTATTAAAAAGGCAGGAACAACAGCCCTTGGAGGAGAATAATTTCCCCCAATCAGATGTAGGAGGTCTCTCTGTATTTTTTACAGAAATCCTCCCAAACTCAATCTCCCACAATCCCAAAGTCCCATTGGCACAGATATAGGATCAGAGTTCCATAACCCCTCCATAGAGCACCGTCAAAAACCAAAGTGCAATAAAGTAAACACATGAACCATCTTCTTTATTAACAATTATAATAAAAGGCTGTTAAAAAAAACAATACTTTGAATCTCCGCTTAGAGAGACGGTCCCTCTCCCCAACCCGACCACACTGTGACCACTCTATGACCACTGGACCAAAATACTGTTGTGGTTGGTCCAGTCTGCCCTTTCCATTAATTGGCAGCCATTTTGGTTCAACACTGGTGCCTGTAGCAGTGTCAGTCGCCCAGTTCTGTACACACCCCTCCAGGTTCAGATGAAGTTTACGGTCAGGTTCAGATCACGTTCTACTCTGGTTCTAGTGTGGTTCTGGTCTGGTTGTGTTCTTGTCTGGAAGGGGAGGGGTGTGGTACACAGAGGCAGCAGTTTTGAGGTCCAGCACTTGAGGTTCTTGTAAAAGATGGCATAAGAAGACCTATGGTCGATGAAACCTACAGGACAGAGAGAGGGAGAGAGATAATTAGTTACTGTATACACTGCTACAGTTACTGTATGTGCAAGTGTCTCTGTGTTGTGTTGGAGAGCATAGTATGGCTGTGACATACAGACCTGGTTAGATGGCGACTACCCTCATGCACTTCCATCTCTGTGCTTTTAAATTCATTGAGTTCTTTACGTATGGCAGCCTAGGAGGGACAAATAGAACTGGAGATCAGTCCGAGAAAACACAGTATACGCATGACTGTGCATTTGTGTGTGAGAGTATATGTGTGTGTGAGAGTATATGTGTGTGTGAGTGTATATGTGTGTGTGAGTGTATATGTGTGTGTGAGTGTATATGTGTGTGTGAGTGTATATGTGTGTGTGAGTGTGCACACCTGCACATGAGTGTTATTACCTTATCAGCAGCTGTGAGTCGTGTCCACGGTTTGTCTGCCCTCCTGTCATAGTCCTGGGCGTCAGCTACCTCTACATAGTCACTGAAGCGAGTCAGGATCTTAGCTTCCCTCAGCTCCTCCACTGTAGGCCTCTGACTCAACTGGGGGCAGGGGAGAAAAGGGTTGACAGAGTGTGTGCGGGTGCGTGAGTGTGTGTGTGTGTATGTGTGTGGTGACTAGGGGGCAGTAGATCTGGATTATTGTGGGAGCTATTCTCAACCGTAAGACAATAAAAATGGCTTCACAGGCAATCATCCAAACCGATAGAGATATAAACACACACACCGCTTATGTTACACAACAGAGGATGAGAACTTGATGTCATAACAGGTAATGCTATAATATTTCCAATGGTCTGCCATCTAATGGAAAGTGACACCCTATTCGCCTCTCTCACCCTCCTCCTCCTCCCTCTCACCCTCTTCCTCCCCTCTCTCACCCTCCTCCTTCTCCCCTCTCTCACCTTTCTAGACAGGCGTTTCTTGAGCTCTCTCATCTCATCCAGCTCCTCCAGCTCATTGCGCGCTGAGAGAGGGAGAGACAGGTTAGAATAGAATAAAACAAAATAGAGAAGTAACTTTATTGTTCATTTCGTGAGAAACTGGAAAAAATGTCTTCTGCCTATTTAGTCTGTTCTACTTACGTTTGAGTATGTTTCTCTGTTCCAGCTCCTCTGTAGTTGGCCGCTGACTCAACCTCCTGTGAAAATAGAATTAGAGTCAGTTTCCTAATGTATTTTATTGTTTGGTTCTATTGTGTTTTACTTTCTCTCCTCTGTGAGCCATGACTCCCTCGGATGTTTATGTATTTACTTACCACCTCAACAATCTGACACAGTGATTCATACAGCAACGAGAGGGAGGGAATGAGATAGGGGGGAGGGAGAGAGAAGAAAAACTGAAAGAGGAGAGGGAGGAAGGAGAAGGAAGGGGGAAGCAGAGAAATGGAGAGGTAGGTAGAGAATGAGATACATGGAGGGAGGGAGGGAGGGAGGGAGGGAGGGTGGAGGCAAGAAGCAGTGAGTGTAACAAATGAAAGTGGGAGGCGAAAGAAAGGAAGGAAATTGTATGTGAATTCTTTATTCTTCCTGTATTGCCACACCCCTCCTGCATTTATGTTCTGTACTCTGTGAAGGTAAAATCCCACTTGAAGCTGTCCTCCCTCTCACTGGCATATTCAAGATAATAATGTGACAGGCTCTCTTTTACTCTCCCTTGTCTATCTCCCTCTCATCCGTTTCCTTCCATCATCTGTACCTCTCCCTTTTCTCACTTCCTCGCTCTTCACCTCTCCCCCAGACCACATCTCAACCAGGCCACAGCAGGGTGTAAAGGCTGGTAGGGGAGCTGTGTGTGTCTGTGTGTGTCTGTGTGTGTGCAAGCAGCATGATAGCTTTTTGCCCGGAAATTGTTTTGACAATATGCAATCTTTAAAAGCAGCTGCGTGTGTTTGTATATAGGCATCAAGTGCCTATAGCCATCGCTATAGAGAGGGTGTGTGTGTGTGCGTCTCACCGTGTGAGCTTGGTGCCTATCTGCTGCCTGAACTCCAGTCTCTCCTGGTCTGACTGTCTGGGCAGGATGTTCTTCTCCTCGAGCTCTCTCACAGACGGACGGTTACTGATCTTAATGGCCAAGGAGTCCTTCCTCAATACCTTCAGAGCCAGGGTACCTACACACACACACACACACAAATTACACATTGGTTGTTGGAGAGGACAGAATAAGATAAGTAAACTTTATTGTCCATTAAATGTTGAATTATTAACACCAAAGTAGCTAACTTATGCACTAGCAATTAAACTGTCATAACGGTTACCCTCTCCAGTGAGCGCTACAGGAGTGTTTGTGTGTTTACTGTTTCCAACCCACTCCTCTGTTTACATAACCAGATTACAGAGAGGAGAGAGGTGTGTGTGTAAAAATAATTCAGAAACATAATGGGCCTCAAAGCAATAACTCACACAACTGCTGAGGGGTATCTGGAACAGGGTATCTGAGTACCAGCCACCGTGCATGTGTATGTGTTTCATGACATAAAAGACAGAGGTTACGCAATACCTCTCATTCACACACGCCACTGTCACCTGGGTGCTTTGATTGGTCACATTCAACACTCAAATCAGGAAGGCAAACCAATGGGATTCACAGCTTTTAATGGAGGGGTCCAATGAAAGGAGAGCTCTTAAACTACATATCCCAGTAGCCATTGAGGCTGTAACCAGGAGGAATGGCCACTAAGCAGAGACCAAACAGCCACTACAGTCCCAAACCTATTAATAAACAAACACTTACTTGTAAACAGTGTTTCATCGTCATCTTCATCCTCCTCCTCTTCTTCTTCTTCCACCTCATCCTCCTCCTCCTCCTCCTCCTCATCCCTGTACGACCCAGGTATCTCTTGGTAGTCTTCTTCGTTGGAGAGGTTCTCTTTGTTGTCGTCACATGCTATCATCACCGTGGGAACCACGTGGTGCAGGGAGCTGAGGTCAGTGAGAAAGATCAAAGGTTAGCGAGAGATTGTGGGCTTGTGTGTGTGTTTGTCCCTCCATCTGTGTATGTGGGGGTGTTAGAAAGACGGGAGTAGTAAGGTAACGTCAGGTTAAGTTTCCATAAAAAGAGCTATGGAAGCTATGTGATTAACGTAAAACCGCCAATTGTAAACGGCACCTCAACTCAACTGAGAAAACAAGACTGAAACACTGTAGGAAACGGCCTGACTCAACCACAAGGGACCAATCAGAAACTAGCCTTGAAGCAGTGTGTGATGTGTCTGTAGACTGATGGAGATGGTGTGTCTGTGTTTGTGTGTGAGTGTCTGTGTTTTTGGTGGTGCTCTAAATTGGGCTTAACTGGTTAGACACCAGCCCATGATACACATACACCCAGAGAGGTAAAGCCAAGGTAATTTCTAGGAACTAGTGCAGCTCTTTATCCAAAGCTGAACTCAACAATAGCCAAAAGAGGTTTAGATGTCTCTGTACTGAGATGTGTATGACTGACCAGACATTTCAAATGCTGTATAGAGAATTGTGGTATTGGATTCCTAAATTACTAATTGATTGTGAGTGGATAGATGTCAATAGTAACAAAGAGAAACCTTTTAACATTTAGTTATTTAGCATAAACTCTTATACAGAGCGATTTACAGGAGCAATTAGGGGAACCGCCTTGCTCAAGGGCACATTGACAGATTTTTCACCTAGTCGGACTGGGGATTGAAACAGGTAACTTTTCGGTTACTGACCCATTCTATAACCTATGATAAGACTTCAGAGAACTGACCTTTTGCCGATCTTTCACTGGGATAGAGAGAAGGGCTCTTATCAGACAGAGACCTCCCAACAGCAAACCGTCCAATCTAAAGCCAGACTTTGACTACTAACAGTGCTCCTCTTTCCTCTCTTCCATAGGCCCGGACATCCATCTTTACTCCCAATTTAACCCCACTAATTAGAACACGTTTTGTCAAATTATTAACGAGCTACTTAACGACTCTATCCAACTGCCCACAATCCATCACACCGCTGAAGTGTAGGCACAGGCCAAGGCCAAAGCCAATGGAGTACAGGGAAGGCTGGATATACACTGAGTGTACAAAATATTGAGTTACACCCCCTTTTGCATTCAATTCGTCGGGGCATGGACTCTACAAGGTGTCGAAAGCGTTCCACAGGGATGCTGGCCCATGTTGACTCCAATGCTTCCTAAAGTTGTGTCAAGTTGGCTGGATGTCCTTTGGGTGGTGGACCATTCTTGATACACACTGTTGAGTGTGAAAAACCCGGGAGCGTTGCAGTTCTTGACACACTCAAACCGGTGTGCCTGGCACCGTGGTTGGGTTAAATGCGGTAGACACATTTCAGTTGAAGGCATTCAGTTGTACAACTGACTAGTATCCCCCCTTCCCTTTCCCTACTACCATACATAATTCATGTCTCAATTGTCTCAAGGCTTAAAAATACTTCTTTAACCTGTTTCCTCCCCTTCATCTACACTGATTGAAGTGTAATAAGTGACATCAATAAGGGATCATAGTTTTCACCTGGTCTGTCTATGTCATGGAAAGAGAAGGTGTTCCTAATGTTGTGTGCCCTCAGTGTATACAGTATGATGAACCACTGCATCCACATTATTTTCATGCACTCAAACACATGGAGTCAAGGACACACACACACACACACTGCTCCTTAGTCCTCACCTCTCATATCGCTTCATGGTGAGGGCCAGGGTCTTGTTGAGTTCCTCTATGATGCGGCTGGGGGGGTGTAGGGGCACAGGGAGGGTCCCGTAGTGTAGGGAGTGGCCCCCAAGGGACCCCACATGGTGAGAGGGAGGGGGGCACTTCTGGAAGGTGAGGGCTGAGGGCTCCATGCTCCCCCCTGCTCCCACAGGCACACAGATCATCAGCTTCTTAGGAGGTAGAGGAGGAGACAGCTTCATGGACATACAGGGCAGCTTCAATGGCATACCCTCTACAGAGGAGGGGGGGGGGGGGGGAGGGGAGTGAGACTTCACTAGTGTTTCATTATGGTGAAACACTAAAAAACAGTACAGAAATACACTAAGTAGAAAGAAGGAAAAGCATGTCAGAAAACATCTCAATGCGATTGAAGAATCCATAGAATCAAATCCATTCTGGGAAAATTGGAACACACTAAACAAACAACATGAAAAGCTACCTTTCCAAAATGAAGATGAATGGATAAACCCCTTCTCCATTCTCCATCAGCCATATATCAAAGAACAAAAACATATACGTGATCATTTACAAAACGTACAATCAGTTATTAAAGACTTCCAGAACCCACTGGATTCTCCAATTGCATTGGATGAGCTACAGGACAAGCCATCCAACCCACCTGTGGTGTTGGTGTTATACTAAACTAAATGATAAAATATGCATACCACAATTTCTAATTGGCTATTCTTAAACTCTTCAACATTATCCTCAGCTCTGGCATCTTCCCAAATATTTGGGACCAAGGTCTGGTCACCCCAATCCACAAAAGTGGAGACAATTTTGACTCCAATAATTACAGTGGAACCTGCGTCAACACAAATCTCGGAAAAATCTGACTCCAACATTTCATCAGTTTTCTTCACCGTACGACAGACCACGTATACAACCCGGACACACTTATTGACACATAAACTTAACAAAAGCAAAGTCTTCTCATGCTTTGTTGATACCAAAAAAGCTTTTGACTTAATTTGGCAAGAGGGTCTGCTATACAAATTGATGGAAAGTGGCGTTGGGGGAAAAACATTTGACACTATAAAATCCATGTACACAAACAACAAGTGTGCAATTAAAACACACAAATTTACTTCCTTAGGGCCGTGGGGTGAGACCGGGATGCAGCTTGAGCAAAGCAACAAGGACCTTCTATTCCATCAAAAGGAACATAAAACTCGACAACCCAATTAGGATCTGGCTAAAAATACTTAAATCAGTTATAGAACCCATTGCCCTCTGTGGTTGTGCGGTCTGGGATCAAAATGGGACAAAAACCCAATTGAGACTGCATGCAGAACCCTAAACAATGCATGCAGAGCAGAATTAGGACCACAGTTCAAATCCAGAAAATAGCTGTTAAATTCTACAACCACCTAAAAGGAAGCAATGCCCACACATTCCATCAAAGCCCTCACCTACAGAGAGATTAACCTAGAGAAGAGTCCCCTCAGCCAGCTGGTGCTGTTCACAAACACAAACAGACCTCACAGAGCCCCAGGACAGAAACACAATTAGACCCAACCAAATGGGTTAGACCAAAGCAAAAACTATTTGACACACTGAAAAGAATCAACCAAAAAATTGAGCAAATTGGAACACTATCTGGCCCTAAACAGAGATCCTTGACTACGTACAGACTCAGCAGCATAGCCTTGCTATTGAGAGAGGTCGCCAAGAGAATACAGGATATGTGCCCAATGTCCACAAAATGAGAATAGAAAGTGAGCTGCACTTCCTAACCTCCTGAGAAATATAAGACCACAGTAGAGACACATATTTCCCACAGACCACACAGGCCCACAAAGAATTTGAAAACAAATCAAACATGAATAAACCTCCATATGTTAGGCGAAATATCACAGTGTGCAGTCACAGCAGCAAGATTTGTGTCCCGTTGCCATGAGAAAAGGGCAACCAGTGAAGTACAAACAACATTGTAAAAACCACCAATATCCATTTATTTATCTTCCCCCACTATTCATACTCATTGCTAAAACAATGTTCATACTGTAGCTGATAATATAACATATGACAAAAAAAAACGTTTTTGTTGATGTTGTTAGTTTGTTTCTAATCACTTTTCTTTATTGTTTATTTGACTTGCATTGTCAATGTTAACATGTTTCCCATACCAATAAAGCCCAATTGAATTTAATTGAGTGAGAGAGAAAGAGAAAGAGAGTCGGAGATATACCCACACAAGCGGCAAGCTGGTGGTCAGAGAAAATAGAAAGCAAAGTAAAAGCAAAGATAGGATTGACACACGGATACATGCAATTACACATAGAGGAGTACAGGGCTCTACCTGTGATGTGGTTGGGCAGTCTGTTGAAGGGTTTGGGGGGTAGCGCTGGGGGTTGTTTAGGTTGTTTTATGATGTGATGAGATGACTCTGCCCCGCCGCCATCGCCTGGATACACCATGACCTTCTTAGTGGGTGGAGCCTGGCTGGACTTCTGGGTGTGGTCTTGTGGACATGTCCTCTCTCCAGACAACTGGAACTCTACTGTACCTGGGGACAGAATAAACCAATCAAGTGTCATGTTACAGCAGGGTGAGAGGAGATTAACTAATGGTTGAGTTTGTTGGGACAGGGCCTGAGATGAGAGAATTAACCATCAGATGTTATATTAGAAAAAGGTGAATGGGAATAAAACAATGGGTGAGTGTGTTGGGAGGCCTGAGGTGTGAGAACAAAATTGACCAATCAGATGTAATGTTACAGTGATGATGAACCAATGGGTGAGTGTGTTGATAGAAGGCCTGAGACACACCTTTGGCTGACCATGCTCCATCAGTCAGCTCAGCTCCATCACAATGTGATGGATCAGACCGTCCTAATGCTGGAGACCTCCCGTTCTCCATCTTGACCTCCTCTCCTCTCGTTACTGCCGTTCCGTCTGCAGAGAGAGAACGGGGTGATGAGAGAGAGAGAAATGGAAACAGAGATAATATTTTCCCAGTACATATCTGGCCTGGATTCAATACAAATGGATACTTTTGCTGACTGTGTGACTTGATTTAGCCTAAAGGATGTTAGATTACAGAACAACAACGTTTTGCCATCAGTCTCTGCTCTCTAACCTCCCTCTGCGGTCTTCTCCTCTATACCCTCTGACCTCTAACCTCTGACCTTTGTCATAGATGTCCTTCAGCACTCCTCTCTTGATCAGCTCCTCTCTGCTCTGCCGGGTCGACATCTTCCTCTCCAGGACTGAGGGGACAGGATATGACATCGCAACAACATTAGGTGGAATTATACATTATACATTACTATATTCACTGTGCTCATAACTGGCCCGTGGAGCAGGCACAAATTATGTAACACTGGTCACTGCCTGTCTGAATCATAACCCATTTATGACCATGGTGCAGTGATAACATAAGGTTAGTATGGGGTAAGATAATATACTGTATATCTGTGTGTGTGTGAGGATATGTGTGTGTGTTGGTCACATTTCTGAACATATGTGGTGTTCAGAAAAAAGCTGAATCTGCACCGACAGCTGGGGGAACAGCATGAGATTAGAAAGACAGGGCAGCACCCCACTGGTGTTTGTATGTGTGGGTTTATTTTGCGGGCAGAAAGCAGCTAGAATGATGCAACCTAGGGCATAGCCTCTCTATCCAGAATATATACATCTCCTACTGTAGGTTTAACCTGGACACATGGCTCAGGACTACCTTGCATAACAAACTAGATATTATATCATAACGACGGTCATTTATAAAAGGCTTAAAGGGACCTATGCTCTCAGAATCTGCCTAGTCATGCGCGCGCGCACACACACACACACACACACACCTCCTGTGGTATCTTTGGCCCTAGCCACCTGGCTCTGAGGCATCATGGCACCTAACTGCTGATCCCCTGTTTACATAATATAACCATCATACAGTGCAGCATCTAGCTGCCCAGCTCTGCTGCCCTGCAGTACAGCACCTAGCTGCCCAGCTCTGCTGCCATACATTACCTACAGTACAGCACCTAGCTGCCCAGCTCTGCTGCCATACATTACCTACAGCACAGCACCTAGCTGCCCAGCTCTGCTGCCATACATTACCTACAGTACAGCACCTAGCTGCCCAGCTCTGCTGCCCTACAGTACAGCACCTAGCTGCCCAGCTCTGCTGCCCTTTATTACCTACAGTACAGCACCTAGCTGCCCAGCTTTGCTGCCCTTTATTACCTACAGTACAGCACCTAGCTGCCCAGCTCTGCTGCCCTACAGTACAGCACCTAGCTGCCCAGCTCTGCTGCCATACATTACCTACAGTACAGCACCTAGCTGCCCAGCTCTGCTGCCCTACAGTACAGCACCTAGCTGCCCAGCTCTGCTGCCCTTTATTACCTACAGTACAGCACCTAGCTGCCCAGCTCTGCTGCCCCACAGTACAGTGAAGAGTATGCGAGCGGAGTTGAGTGGTCGGAAATTCCGCTCGTCGTTCACAGGGAAATAAACTGCCGCTCTAAATTCGCATTAAAATCACATTTTAAACAACACCCATATTTTTGTAACTACCTGGACCTACCATTTGGTTTTAAAGTATTGAAACCAAACCATATGATCTGAATGAAAAGTATTTTAATAAAGGTGACTAAAAAAGTGCTCATCATTTCAAATAGGCTATATGTCATATTAAACAGCATAGAAACACTCTAAATAGGTCAGGAGCCAGACAGGTAGCCTAAAGAGGAATGTAAATAAATTATTTAGGCTAATAATATCAAGGCAATAGCCTACAAAGAAACTAATTGTGAAGCATTTGCAAGTGCAACACAATAGATTGGCGGAACATTAAGCGCTCAGCATTTAAACAACATACGCTTGCAGAGCCACTGAATGCTAAACACCCTTCAGGCCACTCTTGCTAGGCAGGGCAGGGATGCGGAATCTATAGGTAGGCCTAAAGGTTTTTAGGCAAAATAAAACCCTATCAAAACGGAAAGTCCTTGAAAGAGTTAATATGTCAGGCCTATTAGGCCAAAGTATTATTATTTTTTTTTCTGCTTACAAGCAAAAACTAAAGCAGGAAGTACCAGTGACTCGGTCAATAAAGAAGTGGTCAGATGACGCAGATGCTAAACTACAAGACTGTTTTGCTAGCACAGATTGGAATATGTTCCGGGATTCTTCCTATGGCATTGAGGAGTACACCACATCAGTCATTGGCTTCATCAATAAGTGCATCGATGACGTCGTCCCCACAGTGACTGTTCGTACATACCCCAACCAGAAACCATGGATTACAGGCAACATCTGCGCTAAGCTGAAGGGTAGAGTTGCCGCCTTCAAGGAGCGGGACTCTAACCCGGTGGCTTATAAGAAATCCCGCTACACCCTCAGACAAACCATCAAACAGGCAAAGCGCCAATACAGGACTAAGATTGAATCGTACTACACCGGCTCCGACACTCGTTGAATATGGCAGGGCCTGCAAACTACTACAGACTACAAAGGGAAGCATAGCCGCAAGCTGCCCAGTGACACGAGCCCACCAGACGAGCTAAATCCCTTCTATGCTCGCTTCGAGGCAAGCAACACTGAGGCATGCATGAGAGCATCAGCTGTTCCGGGCGACTGTGTGATCACGCTCTCCGTAGCCGACGTGAGTAAGAGCTTTAAACAGGTCAACATTCACAAGGCCGCTGGGCCAGACGGATTACCAGGACGTGTACTCCGAGCATGCGCTGACCAACTAGCAAGTGTCTTCACCGACATTTTCAACATGTCCCTGATTGAGTCTGTAATACCAACATGTTTCAAGCAGACCACCATAGTCCCTGTGCCCAAGAACACTAAGGTAACCTGCCTAAAGCACTCACTTCTGTAGCCATGAAGTGCTTTGAAAGGCTGGTCATGGCTCACATTAACATCATTATCCCAGAAACCCTAGACCCACTCCAATTTGCATACCGCTCAAACAGATCCACAGATGATGCAATCTCTAATGCACTCCACACTGCCCTTTCCCACCTGGACAAAAGGAATACCTACATGAGAATGCTATTTATTGACTACAGCTCAGCGTTCAACACCATAGTGCCCTCAAAGCTCATCACTAAGCTAAGGATCCTGGGACTGAACACTTCCCTCTTCAACTGGATCCTGGACTTCCTGATGGGCCGCCCCCAGGTGGTAAGGGTAGGACACAACACATCTGCCACGCTGATCTTCAACGCTGGGGCCCCTCATGGGTGCGTGATCAGTACCCTCCTGTACTCCCTGTTCACCCATGACTGCATGGCCAGGCACAACTCCAACACCATCATTAAGTTTGCAGATGACACAACAGTGGTAGGCCTGATCACGGACAACAACGAGACAGCCTATTGGGAGGAGGTCAGACACCTGGCTGTGTGGTGCCAGGACAACAACCTCTCCCTCAACGTAATCAAAATGAAGGAGATGATTGTGGACTAAAGGAAAAGGAGGAGGACCGAGCACGCCCACATTCTCATCAACAGGGCTGCAGTGGAGCAGGTTGAGAGCTTCAAGTTCCTTGGTGTCCACATCACCAACAAACTAGAATGGTCCAAACACACCAAGACAGTCATGAAGAGGGCACGACAAAGACTATTCCATCTCAGGAGACTGAAAAGATTTGGCATGGGTCCTCAGATCCTCAAAAGGTTCTACAGCTGCAACATCAAGAGCATCCTGACTGGCTGCATCACTGCCTGGTATGGCAACTTTTCGGCCTCCGACCGCAAGGCACTACAGAGGGTAGTGCGTACGGCCCAGTACATCACTGGGGCCAAGCTTCCTGCCATCGAGGAACTCTATACCAGGCGGTGTCAGAGGAAGGCCCTAAAAATTGTCAAAGACTCCAGCCACCCCAGTCATGGACTGTTCTCTCTGCTGCCGCATGGCAAGCGGTACCGGAGCGCCAAGTCTATGTCCAAAAGCCATACCCCCAAGCCATAAGACTCCTGAACAGCTAATAAAATGGCTACACCCCCCCTCTCTCTTTTACGCTGCTGCTACTCTCTGTTTACCATCTATGCATAGTCACTTTAACTATACCTACATGTACATATTACCTAAATCAGCCCGGATAACCGGTGCCTCTGCACATTGACTCTGTACCGGTACCACCTGTATATACCACCTGTATACTACCTGTGTTGGTTAGGGCTTGTAAGTAAGCATTTCACTGTAAGGTCTACAACTGTTGTATTCGGCGCACATGACAAATAAACTTTGATTTGAAAATCAATAATAGGCCATTGTATAGATAAAAGAACGAAAATGAACTAAACTATATGATTTTTAGTTTATAAATACTTTACTACAATGACACACTTACCTAGCTACCCACCTCGTTCCTTTCTATATGCATGTGCACCATCATGCTTTTGGGATACGTGTATTTTCAGATTCCACAATTATTCTTTAGTTGTGGACACTACATCACCACACTCCCTCTCTTGCTCTGGGTCTTCATCTTTGTAAGTCAGCTTGATTTTACACCTGTGAGTTTAATCAGTATTTTAAAAATATTTAGCAAACTCCATGACAGTAGCTAAAGCAAGGGGCTATAGCAGCACACAAGTAGCCTAAAATTCATGATGGGCCTGGCATGCCCTGAGTTCGTGAAGTGAGCTCTCCTGGAGTGGTACTGGAACCGACGCTCTAGCCTTTGGGAAACTCGCTCCGTGCTCCATTCAAATTGGGCATACTCCACTCCTCGCTACGCTCACATACTCTGATACAGTCTACAACCATCATATGCCTTCTGCCTCATGCCTCATAGCACCTACAGCCCTACATTCATCAACAATAGGTTAGATAGGGGTCTCACCAGCAGATGTTTGCTTGAACTTCTCACTCTTCTTCTTCCTCCATTTCCAAGGTTTGAACAGACGCCCCAGGGTGGCAAACTTGCTCCGCCTGCGAATGGGAGGGGTGTGTGTGCCAGGGACAAGAGAATCAGATCGCATCGCCGCCAGTCGCTCCACCTCCTCAACTGAGAGAGAGGAGAGAATAAAAGAAGAAAGGAGAGATGAAGAGAAGAGAGGAGAGATGAAGAGAAGAGAGGAGAGATGAAGAGAAGCAGAGAGAGATGAAGAGAAGAAGAGAAGAAGAGAGGAGAGATGAAGAGAAGAAGAGAGGAGAGATGAAGAGAAGAAGAGAGGAGAGATGAAGAGAAGAAGAGAGAAGAGATGAAGAGAAGAAGGGGAGAGAAACCAGTTAATAACATATTCCATAAAACAGTAAACGAATGAGATTCAAAGTATGTGGAACTCAGAATCAAATCAAATCAAATGTTATTGGTCACATACACATATTTCGAAGATGTTATTGCGGGTGTAGCGAGATGCTTGTGTTTCTAGCTCCAACAGTACAGTAGTATCTACCAATTCACAACAATACACAAATCTAAAAGTAAAAGAATGGAATAAAGAAATATATAAATATTAGGACGAGCAATGACGGAGTGGCATTGACTAGGATAGAATACAGTATATACATATGAGATGAGTAAAGCAGTATGTAAACATTGTTAAAGTGACCAGTGTTCCATTATTAAAGTGGCCAGTGATTCCATGTCTATGTACATAAGGCAGCAGCCTCTAAGATGCAGGGTTGAGTAGCCAGGTGGTAGCTGGCTAGTGATGGCTACACTCTGATGGCCTTGAAATAGAAGCTGTTTTTCAGTCTCTCGGTCCCAGCTTTGATGCACCTGTATTGATTTCGCCTTTTGGATGATAGCGAGTGAAGAGGCCGTGGCTCGGGTGGTTGATGTACTTTTTGGCCTTCCTGTGACATCGAGTGCTGTAGGTGTCCTGGAGGGCAGGCGTTGATGCGTTGGGCTGAGTGTACCACCCTTTGGAGAGCCCCGCGGTTGCGGGCGGTGCAGTTGCCATACCAGGCGGTGATACAGCCCGAAAGGATGCTCTCAATTGTGCATCTGTAAAAGTTTGAGGGTCTTAGGGGCCAAACCAAATTTCTTCAGCCTCCTGAGGTCCACAATCAGCTCCTTTCGTTTTGTTGACATTGTTGTGTCATCTGCAAATTGATGATTTAGTTGGAGGCTTGCTTGGCCACGCAGTCACATGTGAACAGGGAGTACAGGAGGGGGCTGAGCACGACCCTTGTGGGGCCCCTGTGTTGAGGATCAGCGAAGTGGAGGTGTTTTTCCTACCTTCACCACCTGAGGGCGGCCCTTCAGAATCGACGGAATCTAAAACAAAAATCCAGAAAATCACATTGTATGATTTTTAAGTAATTAATTTGCATTTTATTGCATGACATAAGTATTTGATACATCAGAAAAGCAGAACTTAATATTTGGTACAGAAACCTTTGTTTGCAATTACAGAGATCATACGTTTCCTGTAGTTCTTGACCAGGTTTGCACACACTGCAGCAGGGATTTTGGCCCACTCCTCCATCCAGATCCTTCAGATTTCGGGGCTGTCGCTGGGCAATACGGACTTTCAGCTCCCTCCAAAGATTTTCTATTGGATTCAGGTCTGGAGACTGGCTAGGCCACTCCAGGACCTTAAGATGCTTCTTACGGAGCCACTCCTTAGTTGCCCTGGCTGTGTGTTTCAGGTCGTTGTCATGCTGGAAGACCCAGCCACGACCCATCTTCAATGCTCTTACTGAGGGAAGGAGGTTGTTGGCCAAGATCTCGCGATACATGGCCCCATCCATCCTCCCCTCAATACGGTGCAGTTGTCCTGTCCCCTTTGCAGAAAAGCATCCCCAAAGAATGATGTTTCCACCTCCATGCTTCACGGTTGGGATGGTGTTCTTGGGGTTGTACTCATCCTTCTTCTTCCTCCATACACGGCGAGTCATGTGGTCTGATGAGTGGAGTCTCATCAGACCACATGACCTTCTCCCATTCCTCCTCTGGATCATCCAGATGGTCATTGGCAAACTTCAGACGGGCCTGGACATGCGCTGGCTTGAGCAGGGGGACCTTGCGTGCGCTGCAGGATTTTAATCCATGATGGCGTAGTGTGTTACTAATGGTTTTCTTTGAGACTGTGGTCCCAGCTCTCTTCAGGTCATTGACCAGGTCCTGCTGTGTAGTTCTGGGCTGATCCCTCACCTTCCTCATGATCAATGATGCCCCACGAGGTGAGATCTTGCATGGTGCCCCAGACCGAGGGAGATTGACCGTCATCTTGAACTTTTTCAATTTTCTAATAATTGCGCCAACAGTTGTTGCCTTCTCACCAAGCTGCTTGCCTATTGTCCTGTAGCCCATCCCAGCCTTGTGCAGGTCTACAATTTTATCCCTGATGTCCTTACACAGCTCTCTGGTCTTGGCCATTGTGGAGAGGTTGGAGTCTGTTTGATTGAGTGTGTGGATAGGCATCTTTTATATTTTGGTTTTAGATTCCGTCTCTCACAGTTGAAGTGTACCTATGATAAAAATTACAGACCTATACATGCTTTGTAAGTAGGAAAACCTGCAAAATCGGCAGTGTATCAAATACTTGTTCTCCCCACTGTAAATCATTACATAAGGAAGGATGATGAGGGAGGGTTTACAGATGAGAGTTACTAAACTTTCTCCACATGATACACAGCTCAGTTTGGTGCCATTCACTCATCTCTCTCCATCCCTTACACACACTCTCTCTATATACATCTCTCTCCATCCCTTACACACACTCTCTCTATATACATCTCTCTCCATCCCTTACACACACTCTCTCTATATACGTCTCTCTACATCCCTTACACACACTCTCTCTATATACGTCTCTCTACATCCCTTACACACACTTTCTATATATACACGTCTCTCTCCATCCCTTACACACACTCTCTCTATATACATCTCTCTCCATCCCTTACACACACTCTCTCTATATACATCTCTCTCCATCCCTTACACACACTCTCTCTATATATGTCTCTCTCCATCCCTTACACACACTCTCTCTATATACATCTCTCTCCATCCCTTACACACACTCTCTCTATATACGTCTCTCTACATCCCTTACACACACTCTCTCTATATACGTCTCTCTCCATCCCTTACACACACTCTCTCTATATACATCTCTCTCCATCCCTTACACACACTCTCTCTATATACGTCTCTCTACATCCCTTACACACACACTCTCTCTATATACATCTCTCTCCATCCATTACACACACTCTCTATATATACATCTCTCTCCATCCATTACACACACTCTCTCTATATACGTCTCTCTCCATCCCTTACACACACTCTCTCTATATACATCTCTCTCCATCCATTACACACACTCTCTCTATATACGTCTCTCTACATCCCTTACACACACTCTCTCTATATACGTCTCTCTACATCCCTTACACACACTCTCTCTATATACGTATCTCTCTCTCCCTGAGCGTTGATATGCTCTGCCCTGTAAGAGAGTTGTCAGACTGTTCTAAAGTAATTACACTAGATGCTCTGCTCTCCGCCTGTCCGTTTTATCTCCAAACTCCCCTCTCCTTCCCAAAACACTGCTCTTCCTACCAGGCTGGATTCAGCTTGGAAAAAAGGCATGGTGCCCAGATTAGAGGGACAGGGGAAAAACATTCAAATTCAAATAAAAATACTAACTCAAACTCTCTCTCTCACACACACACACTCCCAGCTCACCTTTAAGTCTGCACAATGAGTAAGTGTGAGTGAGAGTGAGAGTGGGAGCGCAGCGGTCGGCAGGGGTATGTGTGTTGCCATTTCTAAATTGGGTAGTGCATCATCAGTTTTCCTCTTGTCATGTCAGTCATTGCATACTTTAAAGAGCTATTTATAACTTGTCAGAAATGTCCAGATCAACTAGCCCATGTCAGCTAATGTTTTTTAGCTAGGTTTTTTAGCCCATAGATGTTGTTGTAATGTTTAAGTCACTCAAATATCACATGAATACACATTAGACATGGCAAAATTTATAGAATTGCAAGAAAACTAGCTTTAAAACTGATACATTTTCTCTGCACCTCATGACAATGTGTAGAATTGCAGGAACTAATCTTTAAAACCTACAAAACAATATCCGCCAAGAAGAGGGGTGTGAACAGTTTGTGTCATGAACAGTGCTTGTGCCCTTAGAAATAGATGGGGGGGGGGGGGGGGGATCCAACATTGTTGCATAATAAAATAGTAGTAACAGCCTACAAGGAGAGAGACATATCAACTGAATTAACTATGGATTACATTTCCATTATTTATGCTTTTCATATGCACTTGTGATAGTAAATATAACTGTAAATCTCAGGCTTGTAGCCTACTGGAGCCAGGGGGTGTTTGAACAACTCCATCACAACCACATCCAAAACACAGCATAAGAATAACTATACTATTCTAATGCTATACTGCCTAGATAGATATCCAATAGCCTAATGTTTAAAAAACACCATATACTAGTACATCCACATAAATATTCTGACTCAGAGTAGTATTATTTATTATTAGGATGATTTGAAAAGTCCTCAGCAACCTGTTCACGGAGAAAAACAGCCCGCGGTGGGGCAGGCAAAGGCCAGCGAGCAAGGCAAGGGAGCGGTCGCTTGGATGAGCTGCGCCAACATTAAATGGGAGGAGATGATCAAAAACATCTCCCACTAGACACACACTGGTTGAATCAACGCTGTTTAAAATAGATGTTGAATTGACGTCTGTGCCCAGTAGGCACTTCCTGCTGCTGTGAAACCCTCAAGCCTCCTCTCCACTCACCTTCATGTGGGTCTGCGCCGCGGCAGTTGCTGCATATGTGCTTGATCTCCTTCCCGATCTGGCAGTGGATCATGAAAGGCATGCTGATGTTGTTTGCCGCGGGTTGCTGCGGTAGCTGCTGCTGTTGATGCTTGCCGCTACTGAAACCGCTGCGGTTCTTGGACGTCTTCCGAAGCAGGCAAAACGCTTTCCTCTTCGGCTGCATCTCCTCTGTAACAGATGGGAGTGAGGAGGGAGCGTCGTTCCTAGACCCAGACGCGTACCAGGAGCTCACAACGGCGTATGTAGGACCCGCCATGGTTAGGCAATGCAGGGCTATGGCTGTGTGGGGTGAATCCGCTGATCCTGATTCCCTCTCGCTCTCAGGGATGCAGCCAGGGAGGCTTTAAATGGTCTCAACGCTCTACTCCAATGCCGATGACCGCCGCAGACCTAAAATAACGTCCGGCCAATCCCTGGCTTTGTGCATGGGGGCCAACGACTTCAGAGTTAAGGCTACGAACATGGATCAATCTTTGTAATATATGGATCTGTTCTGTTCATGTCCAGTTATTTAGAAGTTCTTCTCCATATGTTTAAGGGTCCAATCCCTGTTTATGTATCCTCGTACGTCATTACATTTGAATCTGCCTCTCAACTGCATGGGGATTACGGTCTCCCACTGGTTTCCACTAGTTACCACAGACACAACGTTTATATCGTAAAAATTCATGAAAACAAAAATGATCTTAATTTAAATTTAGGGTTAGGCATAAGGTTAGCAGTGTGAATAAGGGTTAAGGTTATGGTTAGGTTTAAAATCACATTTTAAGAAGATAAATGGTAGAAATGGGCGGGGTTTATTACTTTGTGGCTGTGGTAAATATTGACGACCCAAAATAATCTCCACCCACTACTGAGAACTGACCTTGTTATTCTGTAGCTACAGCCAGCCTACACAATATTCAATATGAATTTCACTATAAATACCAAAAGCCCTGATATGAAATGAAATCTTAACAACAGTGGAGGCATACCTATAAGGTCATAAACATATACCCTATAAACCCCTCAAACTCAACTCTGGTTCTCAAAGCCAGTTCCACTGCATTTTTTTTTATTGTTTCCCCCTAATCAGGGACTGGTTTAGGTGGGTGCAATTAATGATCAATAAGAACAGAAAACCAGCAGATTCCGGGCCTCGTAGGGTAAGAGTTGAATCAAATCAAATTATACACCTAATCTCTCATTGCAAAGACACATATTCATTACACCGGCATAGGGGCCTGAACTGCCAAATGGCAGATTTACACAAACACACACACACACACACATACACTAAATAGCTTTACAGACCACTAGGGAGCTAGAAATACTATACTGCCAAGCTTATGAGACTCTATGTGCATGTGTGTGCATGTGTGCTGCATGTGTGTGTGTGTAGGTTTAGAAAGACATCAGTGTGCTACAAGCTGGTGAGAGAGAGAGGTGAGAGAGAGCTGGAGAGAGAGACAGAGAGAGAGAGAGAGACAGAGAGAGAGCGAGAGAGGGAGAGAGAACTGGAGAGAGAGACAGAGAGCGAGCGAGGGAGAGAGAAAGAGAGATGAAGAGAGAGAGACATAAGAAGGGAGTGAGAAAGAGGAAGAGAGCGCGAGGAAGAGAGAGAGAGAGAGAGGAAGAGAGAGAGAGAAATAGAGAGAGAATGTGTAATGTTTACTGTTACATGCCAATGAAGCCCTTTGAACATTACACTCACAGAAGTTTTGAAGGAATAGACACATTTCAAATGTCATATTATCTTTCAAATGACTTATTATGTCATATCTCTCTCCCCCCCAACACACCTCAAGCCTGACGCCTTCACAGCATGCAACACTGTTATCCCTGCTGGATGCTTACAGTGAAATGGGGATTATCACTGCTCAGTGTGTGTGTGTGTGTGTGTGTGTGTGTGTGTGTGTGTGTGTGTGTGTGTGTGAAAGAGAGAGAGAGAGAGAGAGAGAGAGAGGGAGAGAGAGTGTGACATAATGTATGATTTAGCCTTCAGTCACCTGCTATCTTCTCCTCTATACAAGTTCATACTGGAGATGGGGAGAGAGAGAGAGAGAGAGTTATTGATATAGCGAAGGCCATTTTAAGGTAATAATTACAAATGTATACGTCCAATACATATCACCATACAGGAAAACATGGTTCAATTTGACTTACACACCATGGTATCTTGTGAAGCTGTAGTCCTGGTTGATGCTAAAGCAGGAATGGGCAACTCCAATCCTCGGGGGCCTGATTGGTGTCACACTTTTGCCCCAGCCCCAGCGAACACACCTGACTCAATAATCAACTAAACCTGATCGTCAGTTTAGAATGGAATTATTTTAATCAGCTATGTTTGCTATGGATTGGGCAAAATAGTGACACCTCAGCGGGCCCCCAAGGACATGAGTTGCCCACCCTTGTGCTAGAGGTTTACTTATCATGAGAGCGGTAGGTGGACCAGTATTAGTTAATTTATGGAGCGCTACTGCCCCCTGCTGACAGATATAGAAATCACTTAATGGAGCAGTAGTTTCCTTTTCAACAGCAGGTGGCGATAGCTAATAAGAGCTGGAAGATACAATCACAGTAGTGGCTCATTCTGCAGGTAGCAATATACAGCCTCTAACACACATGGACATGCAAACAAGCACATGTATACTTAATCTCTCTCTCTCCACATTCCTCTTCTCTCTCTCTTTCGCTCCGTCTCTAACTCTTTCACTCTCCAACCCAGTCATGGTGCTGAGTGTAGCAGTCAAAGGTACACAGTCAGTCAGGAGAGAGGTGGGTAATCATAGCTGACTCTGTAATCTTTCATGTAAAAGATCAAGATGGGATAGTTAAACAGGTGACCTGAGGAGATCAAACCATGTGCTGCTGGTGTACGAGTGTGTGCCCAAATGCTTGCATGACAGCGAGCACAATATGTGCAAGTTTATGCTGTATGTGTGTTTGCCTAAAAACTTATGACATTTAGCACAGTGTGCAAACTATGTGCTGTGTGTGTGTGCGCATGCGTGTTCGTGTGCGATTACATAACAACATGGTAAAAAGTCCCCCATCCTTACTGATGCTGACTGACTGATTGTAGAAGCAGACTGTGTCATAGAAGCCTTTAACCCAGCAACCACAACACTCTGCAGTGCTCAATACAACTGGGTTGGGGCTATATGACATCATCACCATCTCTCTCCCGTCTCAATCGATGGCTCTGGATAACATCACTGTGTGTGTAGTGCAAGTAGGTTGCATAGTGAAACGCACATCACATGTTAGTGCAAGGGCAGCTCATGGGAAGTCAAATCTACAGCTAGAGTAGAAAGTGGTAGAGAAGGATAGTGATTTTGCTTACAACAGATGTCTATGTCATTTCATTAGAAGGCATGAATAATATACATTTCAATTGCTCCAAATATTTGCTGACTGGTTAAGAACTTGTTATTATAAATGAGACATAGATGGGACAGGGAAATTGACCTCAGGACACAACATACAGTAACCTTCTTGTAACTCAAAAGTAACAGTCAATACAATATTGTCTCATCCATCATACAAATGCCTGAGAGTCATCTGTCTGTTTTTTATTTAACCTTTGTTTAACTAGGCAAGTCAGTTAAGAATAAATTCTTATTTACAATGACGGCCTACCCCGGCAAAACCCTCCCCTAACCCAGACAACAATGGGCCAATTGTGCGACGACCTACGGGACTCCCGATCACGGCCGGTTGTGATACAGCCCGGGATCTAACCAGGGTCTCTAGTGATGCCTCTAGCACTGAAATGCAGTGCCTTAGACCGCTGAGCAAATTGGGGTTAAGCGTATGCCCACCTGTAGGTACAGTTGAAGTCGGAGGTTTACATACACCTTAGCCAAAGACATTTAAACTCCGCTTTTCACAATTCTTGACATTTAATCCTAGTAAAAGTTCCCTGTCTTAGGTCCGTTAGGATCACCAATTTATTTTAAGAATGTGAAATGTCAGAATAATAGTAGAGAGAATGACTTATTTCAGCTTTTATTTCTTTCATCACATTCCCAGTGGGTCAGAAGTTTACTTCCACTCAATTAGTATTTGGTAGCATTGCCTTTAAATTGTTTAACTTGGGTCAAACACTTCCACAAGCTTCTGTCACGGTGCGTATAGACGGGACAAGGCGCAGAGCTGTGGTGGAGCGACATTCCTTTTATTATGGTTTCAAACACAACACAAAAACAAAGGAGAGGTAGCGACCGTGAACTGGTGTGAATATAACACTACGAATAGACACATACAAGAACCCACACCCAGGTGAAACACAGTGGAACCTAAATAGAATCCCCAATTAGAGACAACTCAAGACAGCTACTTCCAATTGGGGATTAACCAAAACCCAACACCCACCCTGTGATTGTCAGGACTTGACTGTGGCCATCCCACTCCCCCTAAAGGGAGTCAGAGACCTGGCCTCAGTCAGGCCCTTACAGTACCCCCCTAAGGCGCGGGCTCCCGACCGCAATCTCCCCCCCAACAAAAAAAACACACAGTCCTAACACAACACAAAAAAAAAGAGAGGGGGAAGCTCCCTCCCTGCCGTACCTACGCGTTACACGCCCGATCCTGTCCGGACCCCGGCGTACTGGACACCCCCTCAGTACTCCCGCGACGCACCAAGTCCTGTCTGGACCCTGGTGTGGGAGAACCCGACCCTGGAGAGGGGCTGACGACCACCCCCAGACTGGGCACCAGTGGAACGGACTGCTCCGACGCTGGAGTGGGGCAGACGACCGGTCCCGGACTGGGTACCGGTGGAGCAGACTGCTCTGGCGCTGGCACGGGGCAGACGACTGGTCCCGGGCTGGGCACCGGTGGTGTGGACTGCTCTGGCGCTGGAGCGGGGCAGACGACCGGTCCCGGACTGGGCAACGGTGGAGCGGACTGCTCTGGCGCTGGAGCGGGACTGAACGCCATACCCAGCCTGGTCACCGATGCAGAGGAGAGTTCCAGCCACGTAGCTGTGCTAGCTGTTGGCCCCCGGACTGGGCACCGGCACGCTAAAGAGCTCCGACTCCCCAGCAGTACTGAACACTGTGCCCAGCCTGGGCACCAGCGCGGAGAACGTCTCCAGCCACGTAGTTGGCCTGGATACCGGCCCCGGACTGGGAACCGGTAGGCTGAGGAGCTCCGACTCCCCAGCGGGACTGCACACTGTGCCCAGCCTGGGCACCAGCACAGAGAAGCTCTCCAGCCACGTAGCTGTGCTGGCTACCGGCCCCGGACTGGGCACCGGTGGAGCGGACTGCTCCGGACTCTGGACCGTCACGGGAGGCTCAGGGCTCTGGACCGTCACGGGAGGCTCCGGGCTCTGGGCCATAGCTGGAGACTCCGGGCTCTGGGCCGTAGTTGGAGGCTCCGGGCTGTGGGCCGTCGCTGGAGGCTCCGGGCTGTGGAGGCGCACCGGTGGTCTGGTGCGAGGAGCAGGCACGGGCCGTACCGGGCTGTGGAGGCGCACCTGTGGTATGGTGCGATGAGCAGGCACAGACCGTACCGGACTGTGGATGCACACCAGTAGTTTGGTGTGCGGAGCCGGCACGGGCAGTACCGGACTGGAAATTGCCGCTGGAGGCACCGGACTCGGAATCAGTGCTGGAGATCTCCGACTTCCCAAGTCGTCCTCTCTCCACCGCCAATCCCCATCCTGTGAGAGCTCCTCCGGGAGCCCCCTCGATTGAGGGAACAGGAGCACATCGTCGTCGTCCTCCTCCGACTCCTTTATGTACTCCCGTTCCCATGGCTGTAGAGACTCCTCCTGGAGCCCCCCCAAAAACAGTTTGGGGGGTCTTCTGAGCTCCACGCTGGTCCGTCCTGTTGGCCCGCCGACCTGTCCTCGGTCGACGGTGCCGCTGCTCCAGGCACCAGCCTTCCTCCATCGTACGATAATGGAGGAATTCCTCCTCTGTCATTTTTCCCATACCGAGGAGGATATCCCCCAACGTCCAGCTCCGCTGCGGATTAACCAAAACCCAAGAGGACCTACAACGGGACCACAGCATCACCAGCAACACCCCAACCAGCTAAGACCACCCCAAACAAACCCTGGCCACACCCTATATAGGCCCCCCCAAATCAGACCTATTCTCTCTCTCTCTCACACACACACACACACACACACACACACACACACACACACACACACACACACACACACACACACACACACACACACACACACACACACACACACACACACACACACACACACACACACACACTGTGTTGGTTATATTTATTTATTTCTGTGCTGTTTATGTCCTCTAGTCTCTGTTCAGGCTCTCCTCTCTGACTTAGTGTGGCTTCTCTCAAGTGACAGGCACACCTGTGGCATGAAGGAAGGGGGGTTGTGTTGGACTGAGTATGTGTATGCAATGTGTGTGTGGCTAATGATGTGTGTGTGTGTGTGTTTGTGTAGCCACAGACGTGACAGACACACTCAGGCATGAGGTCTATTTGCTTCCAGCAGCTCACAGAGCAAGACCCTGCCAACCCCCTCTGCCCCACTGAGCTACTCATCTGTGCTTGTGTGTGTGTGTGTGATTGTGTGTGTGTGTGTATGTGTGTGTATGTGAGAGTATATACATTATGTGTGTGTGTGTGTGTGAGTATATGTGTGTGTATGTGTATGTGTATGTGTATGTGTATGTGTGTGGGCGTGTTTAACTATACTTGTGGTCTTCTTTGTTGGTCTTCACAAGGTCAAATGCTATTTCCAGGGAGTGGATGGTTAAGGTTAGAATTGATGTTAGGTTAGTGTTAGGGTTAGAATTAGGTTTAGGGTTAGGCTTAAGGTTAAGCTTTTGGGTTAGGGTTAGGTTTAGGATAAGGGTAAGGGTAAGGGTAAGGGATAGGGGTTAAGTAAAATATGATTTTCATTGGAACTGAATTGTATCTCACCACATATCTATCTGTCCTGTCTCGTTAGTGCTGGCTGTGTGTCCTGTCTCATTAGTGCTGGCTGTGTGTCCTGTCTTGTTAGTGCTGGCTGTGTGTCCTGTCTCTTTAGTTCTGGCTGTGTGTCCTGTCTCGTTAGTGCTGGCTGTGTGTCCTGTCTCGTTAGTGCTGGCTGTGTGTCCTGTCTCATTAGTGCTGGCTGTGTGTCCTGTCTCATTAGTGCTGGCTGTGTGTCCTGTCTCGTTAGTGCTGGCTGTGTGTCCTGTCTCGTTAGTGCTGGCTGTGTGTCCTGTCTCGTTAGTGCTGGCTGTGTGTCCTGTCTCGTTAGTGCTGGCTGTGTGTCCTGTCTCTTTAGTTCTGGCTGTGTGTCCTGTCTCGTTAGTGCTGGCTGTGTGTCCTGTCTCGTTAGTGCTGGCTGTGTGTCCTGTCTCGTTAGTGCTGGCTGTGTGTCCTGTCTCGTTAGTGCTGGCTGTGTGTCCTGTCTCTTTAGTTCTGGCTGTGTGTCCTGTCTCGTTAGTGCTGGCTGTGTGTCCT
>CM042393.1:21911855-21936855 GCA_023634145.1 Thymallus thymallus
GAGACTATGCAGAATTCTGCAAACATATCGTCTGTGTACATAGTAAAACACCAAATAATGCATGCAGAGCAGAATTAGGCCAATACCCGCTAATGATCAAAATCCAGAAAACATCCATTAAATTCTACAACCTCATAAAAGGAAACGATTCCCAAACCTTCCATCACAAAGCCATCACCTACAGAGAAATTTACCTGGAGAAGGGCCCGCTAAGCAAGCTGGTCCTGGGGCTCTGTTCATAAACACAAACAGACCCCACAGAGCCTCAGGAGAGCAACACAATTAGAACCAACCAAATCATGAGAAAACAAAATAATTTACAAAAAACCAAGCAAACTAGAATGCTATTTGGCCCTAATCAGAGAGTACACAGTGGCAGAATACCTGACCACTGTGACTGACCCAAACTTAAGGAAAGCTTTGACTATGTACAGACTCAGTGAGCACAGCCTTGCTATTGAGAAAGGCCACCGAAGGCAGACCTGGCTCTCAAGATAAGACAGGCTATGTCCACAAAATGAGGTGGAAACTGAACTGTGCTTCCTAACCTCCTGCCAAATGCCACATTTCCCTCAGATTAGACAGACCCACAAATAATTTGAAAACAAATCCAATTTTGATAAACTCCCATATCTTTTGGGTGAAATACCACAGTGTGCAATCACAGCAGCAATATTTGTGGCCTGTTGCCACAAGAAAAGGGCAACCAGTGAAGAACAAACACCATTTGAAATACAACCTATATTTATGTTTATTTATTTTCCCCTTTGTACTGTAACTATTTGCACATCATTACAACACTGTATGTAGCCATAATATTACATTTTAAATGTCTTTACTCTTTTGGAACTTTTGTGAGTGTAATGTTTACTGTTAATTTTTGTTTATTATCTATTTCACATGCTTTGGCAATGTAAATATATGTTTCCCATGTCAATAAAAATCCCCTTAAATTGAATTGAATTGAGAGAGAGACAGTGAGAGAGAGAAAGTGCCAGACAGTGAGAGGGAGACAGTGAGCGAGAGAGACAGTGAGTGAGAGAGAGACAGTGAGAGAGAGACAGTGAGTAAGAGAGAGACAGTGAGTGAGAGACAGTGAGAGAGAGATAGTGAGAGAGAGACAGTGAGAGAGAGACAGTGAGGGAGAGACAGTGAGTGAGAGAGAAACAGTGTGAGATACGGACAGTGAGAGAGAGACAGTGAGTGAGAGACAGTGAGAGAGAGACAGTGAGAGAGAGACAGTGAGAGAGAGAGAGAGAGAGAGAGAGAAAGAGAGAGAGAGAGAGAGAGAGAGAGAGAGAGAGAGAGAGAGAGAGAGAGAGAGAGAGAGAGAGAGAGAGAGAGAGAGAGAGAGATGTTATTTGTTATATGTTGTTATTTTGTTATCTGATGTAATTATAAAAAAATGGATGTATGATACTTTGGCAATATGTACATTGTTGCGTCATGCCAGTAAAGTGAATTGAATTGTATTGAATTGAATTGAGATAGAAAAAGATAAAGAGAGAGAGAGAGAGAGGGGAAAGAGAGAGGAAGAGAGAGAGAGAGAGAGAGAGAGAGAGAGAGAGAGAGAGGGAGAGAGAGAGAGAGAGAGAGCAAAACAGGTTTACTCTCTTTTTTTCCCTCTCCCCCTCCTTTACAATCACATTTACATTTTAGTCATTTAGACTTACAAATTGGTGCATTCAACTTAGGACAGTGGGACAATGAGTACATTTCTTTAAACAGGCAGCTGTAAGGTAAGTCAGTGCTAGCAGGGAAATAAGTCAGGTGTTAGTTTAGACAAAAAAACTAGTATTAGTAAAGATTTTTTTATTTTATTTTTTTAAATGGGGGGGGGGGGGGGAAATTATCACTAAGAAGTCAGGAAATGATCACTAAGAGGTCATGGACAGGACACACAAACACTCCCAGTGTAGCTCAGTGTTGCTGAGTAAAAAAAAAAGAACGCTAACGTTCTCTCATGCCACCTTATTAAATTGGTTGAGGGGGAAAGTGTTTAGTGTCTATTTGGCTCAGTATCAGTGACATGGTCCTCTCCTCCTCTCCTCGTGCAAAAATCAGAAACTTTTTGTAAAAAATCAAATCCATGCTTTTGTCACTTTAAGATTAGATTACTGTAATGCTCATCTCTCCAATCACAATATAAAGTTCAGCTAGTGCAAAATGTGGCTGCTAGAATCTAAACTAGAACCCAAAAATGTGATCATATTTCTCCAGCGCTAGACTCTCTACACTAGCTTCCTTCACTAGTTAAGGCTCGGGCTGATTTCACGGTTTTACTGTTAACCTACAAAGCATTACATGGACTTGCTTCTACTTATCTGTCTGATTTGGTCCTGCTGTACATACCTACACGTACGCTACAGTCACAAGGCGTAGGCCTCCTATTGTTCCTAGAATTTCTAAGCAAACAGCTGGAAGCAAGGCTTTCTCCTATAGAGCTCCTCTTTTATGGAATGGTCTGCCGATCCATGTGAGAACCTTTAAGTTGTTAATGAAAACTTCTATTCAGTAGGTTCTGGATTGAGTGTAGTCAGGCTCAGGGGTGTGAAGGTCAATGGCAAGGCACTGGAGGGACTCACCACCTTTGCTGTCTGCCTGGCCAGCTCCCCACTCTCTGCCTCTGACTTTATTATGGGGGCTGAGTCACTGGCTTGCTCGCGCTCTCCTATGCCATCCCTAGGAGGTTACATCACATCATCCCAGGCTTTTTCACTATACTCGACTTGAGTGGGTTGAGTCACTGACGTGATCTTCCTGTCCGGTTTTCCACCCTTTGTGGGCTATAATCAGCCTTGTCTCAGGACCTGGTCATTTCCCTTTGGCGAAGTGGGTGGGGTTATACACTGAGTGTACAAAACATTAAGAACACCTTTCTAATATTGAGTTGAACTCAGAACAGCCTCAATTGGTCAGGGCATGGACTCTACAAGGTGTCGAAAGTGTTACATAAGGATGCTGGCGCATGTTGACTCCAATGCTTCCCACAGTTGTCAAGATTGCAGAATGTCCTTTGGGTGGTGGACCATTCTTGATAAACACAGGAAACTGTTGAGCGTGAAAGACCCAGCAGCATTGCAGTTCACAAACCGGTGCTCCTGGCACCTACTACCATACCCCGTTCAAAGGCACTTAAATTTTTTGTCTTGCCCATCCACGCACACATACACAATCCATGTCTCAATTGTCTTAAGGCTTACAAATCCTTCTTTAACCTGTCTCCTCTCCTTCATATACAATACACTGTGGTTTTAACAAGTGACATCAACAAGGGATCATTGCTTTCACCTGACTCACCTGGTCAGTCTATGTCATGGAAAGAGTTCATAATGTTTTGTACACTCAGTGTTTATTGCCTGGTTGACCCCCTCTGTCTCAGTCCCCAGTATCTATGCTGCCGGGGGGGGCTAGGGTCTGTCCTATCTGGTGTCCTGTGTGATCTCAAACTCTCCTGTCCAATCTGGTGTCCTGTGTGATCTCAAACTGTCCTGTCCTATCTGGTGTCCTGTGTGATCTCAAACTGTCCTGTCCTATCTGGTGTCCTGTGTGATCTCAAACTCTCTTGTCCTCTCTGGTGTCCTGTGTGATCTCAAACTCTCCTGTCCTCTCTGGTGTCCTGTGTGATCTCAAACTCTCCTGTCCTCTCTGGTGTCCTGTGTGATCTCAAACTCTCCTGTCCTATCTGGTGTCCTGTGTGATCTCAAACTCTCCTGTCCTCTCTGGTGTCCTGTGTGATCTCAAACTCTCTTGTCCTATCTGGTGACCTGTGTGATCTCAAACTCTCCTGCTGTCCCGGAGGACCTGAGTCCTAGGACCATGCCTCAGGACTACCTGGCCTGCTGACTCCTGGCTGTCCCTGTCCCCAGTCCACCCGGTCGTGCTACCGATCTCTCACTCTCTGGACCTCTTAATGCTCGGCCATGAAAAGCCAACTGACATTTATTCCTGAGGTTTTATGCTGTTGCACCCTCAACAACCACTGTGGGTATTATCTGACCCTGCTGGTCATCTATGAACGTTTAAACGTCTTGAACAACGATCTGCTGGCTATCTGTACAGCACTTTGTGACAACTGGTGTAAAATGGGCTTTATAAAATAAATGTGATTGATTCATTGAAATGCACACACACAAGGTTTATCTCTCTTCATCTTTCACTCACTGCTTTTAATTCATCTTGTGTGGCCTCCACAACCCCAGACAATAAGTAACAGCTCACTGTGTGATGCTGCTGGAGGTAACAATAGAGATTAATGGAGCAGGGAGAAAATGGAAAATCATAATCAAAATCTCTTCTCTCTTCACTGGTCTCTCTCTTTCTGTCTCTCTCTCTTCACTGGCCTCTCTCTCTCTATTTTTCTCTGGCCAGACTCTCCATTGTGCTGAAGTAAATGCAAAGTGTCAGGATAGCACAGCCCGTGGGATGTGTGTGTGTGTGTGTTTATGTGCGTATCAACATGATTGGCCATGGCACTATTCAATGGCGATGAGTAATACCATCTCTCTCAATATTTGTTATGTCCCTCTTTCTCTTTCCTCCTCCTCTGTTGATGTCTCTGTTGACGTCTGCTCCAGGGAGTAACCAGTCACCAGCGGTGGTATGGCACAATTAGGACATCTCTGTTGACGTCTGCTCCAGGGAGTAACCAGTCACCAGCGGTGGTATGGCACAATCAGGACATCTCTGTTGACGTCTGCTCCAGGGAGTAACCAGTCACCAGCGGTGGTATGGCACAATTAGGACATCTGTGTTGACGTCTGCTCCAGGGAGTAACCAGTCACCAGCGGTGGTATGGCACAATTAGGACATCTCTGTTGACGTCTGCTCCAGGGAGTAACCAGTCACCAGCGGTGGTATGGCACAATTAGGACATCTCTGTTGACGTCTGCTCCAGGGAGTAACCAGTCACCAGCGGTAGTATTGCACAATTAGGACATCTGTGTTGACGTCTGCTCCAGGGAGTAACCAGTCACCAGCGGTGGTATGGCACAATTAGGACATCTCTGTTGACGTCTGCTCCAGGGAGTAACCAGTCACCAGCGGTGGTATGGCACAATTAGGACATCTCTGTTGACGTCTCTTCCAGGAAGCAACCAGTCACCAGTGGTGGTATAGCACAATTAGGTCATACTCTGATGTGCTGTGACGGCATAGCTAACCCCATGAAGAGTCACTGCTTACTAGCGGCCATATCCCCTGACATAACTAACTCCCAGAGTTATGCCTTGTCAGGTCACATTGTTCGGATAAACTACTGACCCTGTCATCCAAGACCTAGGCTCCAAACTATCTAACAATTGAACTAAACTTTCATCTCTGAGTCAGCTGAGTTCTGAGTTTTCTCTTGAGTACAAACACTTTCTTGTTAAAACTACATCTCTGTCTGCAGTAAGTCTGGACCCCCTGGCTAGAGAGGAAGAGTCTGATTTCTTCCTTTGTGTTGTTGAGAGGAGCAGCAGTGATAGAGAGCCGGTTGAATAGGCTTCTCTTATCCTCTCCTCTGCACTGCAGACCAGTCTGACAATCCCTGTGGTTTTACATTCTACACAGGTAGCACCCGCTAATACATTCTCCTCAAGGTCTGGCTAATGTATTCCCTGATACGTGTGTGCGTGTGTGCGAGAGAGAGAGACAAAAAAGGAGAGAGAGTCTGTCTGTGTGTGTGTGTGTGCAGGTACACATGTATGTTTGGCCTGGGTGCATATACAGTGGGTGAAATAAGTATTGAACACGTCACCATTTGTCTCAGTAAATATATTTCCAAAGGTGCTATTGACATGAAATTTTCACCAGATGTTGGTAACAACCCAAGTAATCCATACATACAAAAACATAGAAACCAAAACAAATAAATTCAGAAATTAAGTTATGTGTAATAATGTGAAATGACACAGGGAAAAAGTATTGAACACACTTACTGATATTTATTTAATACTTTGTACAAAAGCCTTTGTTGGTAATGACAGCTTCAAGACGCCTCCTGTATGGAGAAACTAGTCGCATGCATTGCTCTGGTGTGATTTTGGCCCATTCTTCCACACAAACAGTCTTCAAATCTTGAAGGTTCCGTGGGCCTCTTCTATGAATCTTGATCTTCAGTTCTTTCCATAGATTTTCAATGGGATTGAAGTCAGGTGATTGGCTGGGCCATTCAAGCAGCTTTATTTTCTTTCTTTGAAACCAATTGAGAGTTTCCTTGGCTGTGTGTTTGGGATCATTGTCTTGCTGAAATGTCCACCCTCGTTTCATCTTCATCATCCTGGTAGATGGCAGCAGATTTTTGTCAAGAATGTCTCGGTAAATTTGCCCATTCATCCTTCCTTCAATTATGTGAAGTTTGCCAGTACCATTTGCTGAAAAGCAGCTCCACACCATGATGTTCCCACCTCCAAACTTCACTGTTGGTATGGTGTTTTTCCAAATGTTGTGCAGCAAACTTTAAACAAGCTTCAACATGCTATTTTTTTCACCTGGTCGAGGCAAATTTATGGTGAAATTATTGTCTTTCCACTTCCGTATTATGGCCCCAACAGTGCTCACTGAAACATTCAGAAGCTTAGAAATGCGCCTATAACCAATGCCATCATTATGTTTTGCAAAAATTAGGTTGTGAAGGTCTTGAGACAGCTCTTTGCTTTTACCCATCATGAGATGTGTCTTGACAGAGGGCTGGATTAATTTGCACTGACAGGGGGCTGGATTGCTTTTTAATTACTGATAGTTTTCAGCTGTTGTCTTGGCTTTCCATGCCTTTTTTTACCTCCCTTTCTTCATGTGTTCAATACTTTTTCCCTGTGTCATTTCAGATTATTACACATAACTTAATTTCTGAACTTATTTGTTTTGGTTTCTATGTTTTTGAATGTATGGATTACTTGGGTTGTTACCAACATCTGGTGAAAATTTCATGTCAATAGCACCTTTGGAAATATATTTACTGAGAAAAATAGTGACGTGTTCAATACTTATTTCACCCGCTGTATAAAATAATCTATTCATCCTTTTCAGAGTGTGTGTCTTGTAACAAGCACATACTCAGACAGAGTATGCCAATGAATGACCCAGTCAGCATGTTAACAGTTATCAGCTTATTGTGATGAAGAGTCCTTGTGCAGTGATGTCTAACTCAGCCCTGGTCAACAGTCAACACAGTGGGAGAGCCTCTCTCTCTATCCGCTGCTGCTGTCTCGTTAAAAGGCCCCTCTCGGTCTGTTTCTCTTTCCTTCTTTTTCTCTGTCTGTCTGTCTGTCTGTCTGTCTGTCTGTCTGTCTGTCTGTCTGTCTGTCTGTCTGTCTGTCTGTCTGTCTGTCTGTCTGCCTGCCTGCCTGCCTGCCTGCCTGCCTGCCTGCCTGCCTGCCTGCCTGCCTGTCTGTCTGTCTGTCTGTCTGTCTGTCTGTCTGTCTGTCTGTCTGTCTGTCTGTCTGTCTGTCTGTCTGTCTGTCTGTCTGTCAGCTCTCTCTCCATGTCTGACTGGCTGTCACTCACTCTCTCTCCCTCCCTCTCTCTCTCTCTCCCTCTCTCTGTCACTGTCTCTCTGCCACTCTCTCTCTGTCACTCTCTGTCACTCTCTCTCTCTCTCTCTCTCTCTCTCTCTCTCTCTCTCTCTCTCTCTCTACCTCTTCCCCTTCTCCCTCCCTGTACCATCTCTCCCATTCAGGGCTGTCTCAGTGGGCTGTCTGTTTTGGCTGGGTGCAGAGAAGAGCAGAGCAGGGTAATGAAAGCGTTGGGGGAGATCTTGGTCTTTGTGAACAGAAAAGCACTAAGCCCTCACCCAGATGACCTGATTTACCATTGCTGGAGAGTGCACACACACGCAAACACACGCACACACACACACAGCTGCTTTCAGAATCAGTATGAGTGGGTGGGGGAAGGAAGGAAGGAACACGAGAACGTTCAGTAGAGGAATGTCAATCCAGAACAGAACATTCAGAATGTCAATCCAGAACAGAACATTTAGAATGTCAATCCAGAACAGAAGATTTTGAATTTCACTTTTTGGTTCCAGGTTTAACCCGTTCTACAGAGGGTTCTACCTGGAACCAAATTAGGGTTCTACCTGGAACCAAAAAGGGTTAAACCTGGAACCAAAAAGGGTTCCAGGTGTGAGGGACTAGGTAGAACCCTCTGTGTAGAGAATTCCCCCTTGTGAGGCCACTACAGGACACTATTTCACTCATTGTGTTGTTTATGTGCGCACTTGTTTATGTCGAACTGACGCTGTTGAGTCAAGGGGTGTGTTCGTAAAATTCACCTTGGCAACCTACTCCAATTTCAGAGCACTCCATGCTGGTATATTTTTGAAGGCAGAGAGAAAAATGTACATTTTAAAGTTCCTTTCCTGCAATTCTACACATTTTGCCATAGGGCAGAGGGAAACCGTTGCAATTTTATAACAAATTTCATGCAATTCTACACATTTTGCAATGACTAACAAACTCAATAGGGGTATTTTGGTATTTTATTCGGATCCCCATTAGCTGTTGCGAAAGCAGCAGCTACTCTTCCTGGGGTCCACACACAACATGAAAAATGACATATTACAGAACATTAATAGACAAGAACAGCTCAAGGACAGAACTACATACATTTAAAAATGGCTCACATATACACAAAATATCTAGGTCAAATAGGGGAGAGGCGTTGTGCCGTGAGGTGTTGCTTTATCTGTTTTTAAAACAAGTTTACTGTTCATTCAAGCAATATGAGAAGGAAGGGAGTTCCATGCAATAATGGCTCTATATAATACTGTACACTTTTTAAAATTTGTTCTCGATTTGGGGACTGTGAAAACACCCCTGGTGGCATGTCTGGTGGGTAGGTCAGGAGCCCGGGTATTTGGACATGATAACTACAAGTTTAGATAACTGGCTAGACTAATTTACCATTCTAAAAATTGCTAGCTAATATGGCTAATTGAGTGACTGTCAGTGACTGAGATAACAAGAAGAAAACTGTTTTCTAACTTATACCAAAGCTGTGTTCGAATACTCATACTTAACTCACTAACTGTACTATTTGTGACGTAAATTGAGTATGTGGTATGCTTATTGGTCATAGTATGGATAGAGTTAGTATGCCAAAAGCTCCCGGATGTCGTACTACATTCGCCAAAATACGAAGTATACACGCAATGGACACTATTTCCGTGCTTTTAGGGCCCATAATGAAATTCTTCTGAAAATGGGTGTGGCTTCACAGCGTTTTCAGATTTGAAGAAAATGGCGGATAATATGCAACTGAAGTCTGACGAGAGCGGATACAAATTAATTGCTTTAATTAATTATGACAAATGTTGAGCAATGTAATACATTTTCAAATAAGTTACGCTACACGCTATGTTGGCTGACAATGTGTTGGCTACGCTATCCTTACGAACTGCATAGCATATTATTACAGCAGTAGGTACCGGTATGTTAGCTAGCTACCTCGTTAGTTGGCTAGTATTACATCAAAATTGACAGTATATTAATTATATGCTATCTAACTACCCAACGTTTATTGACTTGATTATTCACGTCATTCTTTGTGGTATAGTCGTTGTTCTTTCTCAATGGACATAAATTCTCTCTGGCTATCTACTCCGATATCAGAGCACTTTCGTTGTGCCAGAGCGCAGAGCGCAGAAGAACTGATGAATTTACAAACGCTAAACACACAATGAATATGGCCAGTGTTAGTAAACGTCTGCAAAAAATAGTAATTAAATTGTTGCCAGAAGCACAGTTACAGTCACCAATGCTCTGGATAACATGAAGTCAGGCTAACCAGCTCTGCTATGGCGAGTAAAATGGTCAGAGTGTTCTCTCATTTGTGTCTGGAAGTCGCTAGCCATCGTCCAGTGTGCTCTCTAAACCCTCCGAGAGCGAAACGCTCTGAATTTATGAACGGACAATCTGACAACGCTCTAGATTTACGAACAGCCATTGCGCACTCTGGCAGTCCAGACTGAATTTACTAACACACCTGAAATTGTAACATTTTTATCTAGTCATTTGTTATTCTAACAAGCTAGCAAGTGGTTGCATAGCAACATCATCAACTTCCGGTAGACAGGCGAAGCTCTAGTACGCTCAACTGAAACGAAACCATTCGTTTACAGTATACTAAAATGAACTAATAGTATATACTGTACAGTAGTATGTAGTATATACTCATTAAGTATGTAGTAAACAGTATGTTAGTATGGGTATTCGAACACAGCTCTAGTGTATTCTACTTTTCTTAATCTCAACAGTAAGTTGAATTCCTGACCGAGGTACCTAAGCGACCGCTTATGCCTGGAGCCGGCCCTGGTTGTTATGACAGTTGTAAGTAAACATTGACTAAAAAACTGAACTAAATGGTTGCCAATAGCACATTTACAGTCACTAACCCTCTTGATGACATGAATACAGTCTAGCAGCTCTACCAGCTCTGCTAGGGTAAGTAAAATGTTCAGTGTTCTCTCACTGAAAGCTAACTAACTTTAGCCAGTTGGCTTGGGTGCTTGACTTCCGTTGTGAGGTCAGAATGCTCGGATCAACCCTACTCCTCGGCCAGATCATCCAAAGTGTGTGCTCTGAATGCTACGAGAATGTAACGCTCTGAATTTATGAACGTCCAGAGTGCACTCTGACACTCTAGAGAAGCGGTATTCAACCTTTTTCAGCGGGGACCCCATTTTTTCTGCCAGAATTTCTGGGGACATTATTTTTTTCCCAATAATTTTTTTGCAACTCCACCCCACCCCAAATTGAATGACACAACTTTATAATCTGTACATTTTCATTTTACATAAACAAATAACCTTCAATGCAATTTCATCACTTATCAAAATGAAAACAATAAATACATTTACTCAATAAAATTGCATATTTCAAATGATCCCATACAATAATCTGTACTATTATTTTTTCTATAGAAAAAAATATATGAGACCCTGACTTTGAACACTAATGCTCTAGAGCGAATTTAGGAACGCACCCTAGCTCTCCTCACGTGAGGAGATATTGCTCAAGTCAAGTCAAGTCAAGTCAACTTTATTTATAAAGCACTTTCAAAACCATTAAAATGGACCAAAGTGCTGTCCATGAGTAATAAATAACTCCAAAGTTACACAGAAATTACAATAACTCTAGAATACACACTAAAAAAACATCAACACATAACACCATTAAATCAAACATATAATCACTCACAGTTTTCAGACCCATTCAGACGTCATAAGCTTGATGGAATAAGTAAGTCTTCAAGTCCTTTTTAAAAGTATCTATGCTTGGCAAGGATTTCAAAGATAGCGGCAACACATTCCAAAGTGCAGGGGCCACAACAGAAAAGGCGCGATCTCCACTACGCCTCAAGCGAGATCGTGGGACGGTTAAAAGCATGTTCTGAGAAGAACGTAGATGATGTTGAGACTGATATGGGATTAACATGTCCTTTATATATTCAGGAGCTCGATCATGTAATGCTCAGTTCACAGCCCATGGTCTCAGCCCATCAGCTTGTTCCCACTCGGCCCACACTCTGTTCATGAGCTGATCATGCACACTCTGATTGGCTGAAAACATCTAGCTGATCCTGCACTGGCTAGCCAGGCCCGATGCATGCACTTGTATCCCTAGAAATAAGACCATGTCCCGCTGACGGTTGCAGATCAGAGGTTCAGTAAAGGCCGAATACGCATGGTGCGCGTGAGTAAACGTGAGTATTGGTTATTGTTTCAATAATCTATTCCATTCCTTTACACAATTGCACTGTTTATATCCATGTTATGACATGTAGTTATTCTGTTGTATTTATTGCATCCATGTATATTCATTATCTCTCATTCTCTGTACCCTTTTAGACCATTTCCATGATCATTACTGCTGTTTGGCAATAAAGTTCCCTGTGTGTGTTATATCTCTGTGAGGTTGCCTTATTCTGAGAGGCGTGTTGGTGGGAGCACTGTCTGTGAGACTATGAAGGGGTGGGTAAGAACTCTGTTTGAGACGACCATGTGGGTGATTCCATGTACATAGTATACTGGAACACAGATGGAGCCATGAGTGACTGACTACATAGACTGCTGTACTGTTGCAGGCTAATATACCTTTAATCTGTATACAATTGTCAACTAGAATAATGCATTCACCGCAGGCTTAGGCTACATTAAAACAATTCATATAAATGTATCTCAACTCCCAAATCAATGATAATCCATAATGGAATACCGAATAAATTCAGCAAATAAACGGAACACTAGGAAAATATCAGACTAAGAAAAATGTGTCAGGTAGAGCAGAACAATAGCCAGCCATGTGAGGTTTTCTCCACCGAGAGTTGGCATCTGTCCGATATGGAGAATATACACTCACTGCACCTCACGTGACTGGGATTTATAACGTAGGACAGGGGGAGTCGTTTGACACATATCCACAAACCTTAGAGTACAGTTCCCCATGTATTATTATTAATATCTGTCTGACGTGAATAATCTGATGTGTGGAAAATAACATCCGTACTAATCCATTGGGGTCCGCTGTCACGGTGGCGGTTTCAGTTTCAGCACCGTTACAGAGAGGACAGCTCTTGCGGGTGACGCGAGTAGCCTACAGTCTTTTGGCTATTGTATATCCAGAATAGGCTACTATCAGTTGGTCACTTAAACCCCTAAACAGAAGCAACCTCTAAAATTGGATCTGGTCAGTCACAGTGAGAATGTAGCCTATATTCTAGAACAAGTCCAGCTGCATTCATGCAAGTGAGTCGAGTCATTCACTCTGCTCTGACATTTGGAAATCTACAAGCCAGCTAGATGCCTCACAGTCACACTATCTATCTAAAAACAGTAATTGATCTAGCTGCAGAATATTGGGTTTATATTAAATATGCATGGCCCGTTGGTTAGAGCCTAATATACAACAGCTCAACATAACAGACCCTTTCATTGGAAAACAATTTAATCATTTTGAAAATCCTCTTCATAATATAGGCCTATAATGTAATCTTAAATGTAGCCTATACCTGGGAAACCAATCCAAATACATGGTTATATTCGCTTAGCTGCCTAATATTACGTGCATGAATGAGTCACTGTGTGTATAGTTATCACATTCCCATCAAGGCGCAGCGCAGCTCTGAACACAGGCAGACTATAACGTCACAGATAGTAGTATGTCAGATAGTAGTATGTCATAACACAATCATCTCGATTTGATAGCATACAATTGGCAAGATGGGGAGAAAAATACATCACATAGTTTTCCATGACATGCATCTCCTTCAGCTACTACGTCTGTAACAAAATGAGTCGAATCTCGAACCCCACATCTAGCCATCCACTGTCTGTGCGGCTGTGCGCGCGTGTTTCACCTACCTGTCTCCAGGTGGAGAGAGAGACGCGCCTCGGTTATGTAGGGCGTATCGCTCTTGGACCGGACTCTCCGAATAGGCCGACGGTCTATGTCATCCTCCGATAACGCCGCCATTTAGGTGTCCTCGGTCGAGCAACGTCTGTCCACGGGCAACAAGCGGGACTGAGCAAGACGACACTCGGCGCCGTCACCGCTCATGCACGGGCAGACGGTGTAGGTGGGGCGGTCGATAAGAAACGAGGTGACGGGGAGCGAGAGAGAGCGAACGCGAGAGAGAGGGGGGAGGGGGGGGGGGGCACGATATGAGCGTGACATTCGATTAGAAGAAGTCCCGCCTCCCTTCTGAAAATATAAAGAGGAATACACATACACACACACACTTTCCCTGTCTGCAGTAGCACAGAATAACACAAAGTTGCTATTGTGAGAATACATAATAGTATAATTGAGGATGAAATCCTGAGACTGTCTGGCCCTTGCTCTCAGGTACCAAACCTTACCCTACTACACTATGGGAGTTAGATGTCTAGACTATCAGTCTCCTTCATTATGGCGTATTATGTTGGATTCAATAGCCTTCATGGCAGGGGTTTCTAGTAGTTGTCAAGTGATCTGTAAGCAAATGCTAATCTACATGCACCCTCACCATGCCATCTGAAAGCTGCTATTCTCCAAATTTCTCTCTTTTTGGAAGTAAGCTCACGCCATCTAGTGAATGATAGAATGGACAGAATGGAACCTGAAGTGGCGCTGAAATGCAAGCATAAGCTCATTGTCATTTACAGCGTGTTTCTTCATTTGTCACGATCAAATTCTGTCAAGCGAATGAAAAAAATAAAGTGTCAACCAATAGCACTTTCCAATTACATTACACAACACACCACACCTTTTACATATATAGCCTAAACAGGATAAGGACATGGATAAATTCCTGCCTGGTCTCATAGTCTAGACTTAGTAAATTAATGACTGAATGAACAAACGTTTTTTTTTGTGCCCATCCTTTACCCTAGGCCCCACTCTTCTCAATTTACATCAACAACATAGCTCAGGCAGCAGGAACCTCTCTCATCCATTTATATGCAGATGATACAGTCTTATACTCTGCTGACCCCTCCCAGGATTGTGTGTTAAATGCTCTACAACAAAGGTTTCTTAGTGTCCAACAAGTTTTCACTACACTTAACCTTGTTCTGAACACCTACAAAACAAAGGTCATGTGGTCTCTCCACAGGTGTGATTACTACCTCTGAGGGTTTAGAGCTTGAGGTAGTCACCTCATACAAGTACTTGGGGAGTATGACTAGACGGGTCACTGTCCTTCTCTCAGCATATATCAAAGCTGCAGGCTAAAGTTAAATCTAGACTTGGTTTCTTCTATCGTAATCGCTCCTCTTTCACTCCAGCTGCCAAACTAACCCTGATTCAGATGACCATCCTACCCATGCTAGGTTATGGAGAATTTATAGATCGGCAGGTAAGGGTGTTCTCGAGCGGCTAGATGTTCTTTACCATTCGGCCATCAGATTTGCCACCAATGCTCCTTATAGGACACATCACTGCACTCTATACTGATCTGTAAACTGGTCATCTCTGTATACCCGTCGCAAGACCCATTGGTTGATGCTTATTTATAAAACCCTCTTAGGCCTCACTCCCCCCTATCTGAGATATCTACTGCAGCCCTCATCCTCCACATACAACACCCGTTCTGCCAGTCACATTCTGTTAAAGGTCCCCAAAGAACACACATCCCTGGGTCGCTCGTCTTTTCAGTTCGCTGCAGCTAACGACTGGAACGAGCTGCAACAAACACTCAAACTGGACAGTTTTATCTCAGTCTCTTCATTCAAAGACTAAATCATGGACACTCTTACTGACAGTTGTGGCTGCTTTGCGTGATGTATTGTCATCTCTACCTTCTTGCCCTTTGTGCTGTTGTCTATGCCCAATAATGTTTGTACCATGTTTTGTGCTGCTACCATGTTGTGTTGCTACCATACTCTTTTCATGTTACGTTGCTTCCATGCTGTGTTGTCATGTGTTGCTGCCTTGCTATGTTGTTGTCTTAGGTATCTCTTTTGGTAGTGTTGTATTTTCTCTGTTGTCGTGATGTGTGTTTGGTCCTATATTTATATTTTATTTATTTTTATTTTTATTCCCAGCCCCGTCCCCGCAGGAGGTCTTTTGCCTTTTGGCAATGCTTGTTCGGATATGCGAAACAAGGAAATGTCCATTCTGTTTGCGTAGTTGGCTATAGTAGGCATACAGTATTTTCAACCTAACTTCCGTGCCCCCTGAAAAACGGATGTGGGGACTCCGCTCAGGCCTCTTTTTACGCCTGCTATGTTTGGTTACTTGAAGACTGACTAACGACAGGTTAGCTAGCTAGCCTTTAGATTAACTTAGGGGTGCGTTCAGTTGAATGTTTGCTACATTATGCAACTACGTTGCATGACGGTTTATACTGAACAACACATTTCCCCAAAATGGTTTTCAACATTCTTGAACAGAGTTTAAGGTACATTTTGCTTGGTGGGTGTGGCATGATGTGGTGGTTTGAAGCTATGAGTGATGCATTTAAAGAGCAGCGGTGTACAATCCAACCCCTCCCCGTTTTTCAACTGGTTGTTCAGAACAGCACAGTTTCCTCATACAGGAACAATAAAGGCCTGGTTCACAATTTTTATTTTAATTTTATATTTTTTATTTTTTAGTACCTCTACTTCTCGCGGCTATGCTGAACGCAGCCTTGTACTTGAGTTGCATTGGATACTAGATAGCTGTCATAGCTCAAGAAACCTTTGCTTGCAGGTTAAATGAACAACAAACGTGTCACTTACATCCTTAAATGCACAAGGGTCAAAGAAAATCTGATAGCCGGCTAGTTAGCTAGCTACCTTGCTGTGAATATTGACCCTTTGCCTAGTTAGAGAGATCTGAGTATGTCATCATCATTGCAAAGTACAGTAGAAAGCAAGATGTCCAGCTGCAGTTCCCCTTCCAGTAGCTGCCAAGCTAGCTCAGTCTGGTGGTTTGTTAAACAACCCATCTGATATTGAATTATGAGCAAGTTCTTGTCACGTGCCCAAAGTAATTGTCCCTCTGGGTTAAATAATGTTTTTTGATCTGAATTGAATTAAGTTCACTGTCCTTTGCTGTGTCAACACCAGTGGGCCACAGATATTCTGGTGACCCATTATTTCTTGATGTGTGTTTCATATATGTGTATTCTCTCTTCCTGTATTCTTTTTTAATACAATTTCAAATTAAAATAAGTGTGTTTTTTGTGTGTATTCTCTCCTCATGTCTGTCCCAGCCCTGAGTTAGTTAACCCTGATGATTGTACGTCAGTGCACCAGTAGAGGCATCACCTCTCAGCTGTGTGCCCTTCTCAAAGAGCCCCGGACCCAGGGCAGACAATATATGGCTAGACACAGCGCAGGTAGAACTGGAATACACAAACACCCCCCCGCCACACACACACACACACACACACACACACACACACACACACACACACACACACACACACACACACACACACACACACACACACACACACACACACACACACACACACACACACACACACACACACACACACAGTGAAATCGTACATCCCATTTAGTTCCTGGGTTAACTGATGTTGTGTCTGGCTGTCTGTCTGTCTCTCTGCCTGCTTTCTTTGTTTGTGTGTGTTTTCAGACCTGGCAGCGTTCAGGGATGTGTTCTCTAAAGCCAAACACGTAGCCATTTTGACGGGATCAGGGTTGAGTGCAGAGAGTGGGGTCCCAACCTTCAGAGAAGGAGGCTTCTGGAGGAAATGGCAAGCCCAGGTAAACACATCCCAAGGCAGCATCCCAAATGGCACCCTATTCCTGTTATAGTGCACTTCTTTTGACCAGGGCTCTCTCTTTCTTCCCCTGTTTATCCCTCCTTCTCCTTCCCCCCATTTTCTCCCTCACTCTGTTTTTCTACCTCACTTTCTTCTTCCTGTCTTCCCCCAGGACCTGGCCACCCCTGGTGCGTTTAGTCAGAACCCTTCCAGAGTGTGGGAGTTCTACCACTACCGGAGGGAGGTGAATAAATTGAATTTACTGAACATGTTTAAAATACAATAGTATAAGTGAAAGTACATCAATGCATGTATAAAATAAATCCTACATTACATATCAGATGATGCTGAGGAAGAGCCCCAACCCGGCCCACGTGGCCATAGCAGAGTGTGAGGCACGGCTGCAGAGACAGGGACGCCGCGTCACCGTCATCACACAGAACATCGACGAGCTGCACTACCGCGCCGGATCCACCAACGTCCTGGAGATACACGGTATTGTAACCACGGAAATGTCACTCAGACTGACTTTCACTGTCCCGACTAGCTAGCTATTATTGGGGCAGTCATGTTATTAAAGTGTGTCTTTAGAGAATATTGTTGAAGGCTAGTTTCATTCCATTATTTAATAGCCACTTCATCCTGGGTAGTAGTATAGGCTGTAGATATACTATTTAAGCTTTGACAGACTTCAAAACAATGTTCTCAGCTTAGGGAAGCTTGATGAAGACAATTTAGAGAAATGTATTATTCGCCTCATCTAAAACATGCATTTCCCTCAATCTGGGTACTAACCACTGTAGTTAGCTAGATCTGGGTACTAGACTAGTCTGTAGATAGTGTATGGCTCCTCTTATCGGTGTCTGGTTCCCTTGTTCGTTGTTTACTGTTATCTCTCTCTCTCTCTCTCTCTCTCTCTCTCTCTCTCTCTCTCTCTCTCTCTCTCTCTCTCTCTCTCTCTCTCTCTCTCTCTCTCTCTCTCTCTCTCTCTCTCTCTCTCTCTCTCTCTCTCTCTCTCTCTCTCTCTCTCTCTCTCTCCTGTGACCACAGGCAGTCTGTTTAAAACCAGCTGTATGAGCTGTGGTAATGTTGCGGTCAGCCACAAGAGCCCAATCTGTGCTGCCCTGGAGGGCAGAGGGTAAGTCACAGTCACGGTCAGGTCAGCAACTTCTTGGTGACAGTATTTATTTATTATGGCCGTCTCTCTCTCTTTGTCTTTCTCTCTAGTGGTCCAGACCCAAACACCAGTGATGCTCAGATCCCTCCTCATCGCCTACCCAGGTGGGACATACTCAGTTCCTTTTTGTTTATAAGAGTTTAGAAATGTAAGATTGATTGACTTGAGTTTGTTCATATCTTCACCTTTAGATGGCAGTAGATCACAGTCATATGAATTGTTGTAGATCCTCATGTAGGGGACAGGATGAAGTGGTCAAACTTGATCATGTGTGTGTGTGTCTGTACCTCACCAGGTGTGAGCAGGGTGGCTGTAGTGGTCTGCTCAGGCCTGATGTGATCTGGTTTGGGGAGACTCTGGACTCAGACATCCTGACTCGCGTTGAAGAGGAACTAGACCGCTGTGACCTCTGCCTAGTGGTGAGGGAGTCTGTCTGTCTCTTTTCTGTCTTTCTTTGTGTAATTGTCATATGTGATTTTATTTTAGAGACCCTACAGAGATTTCTCTACAACGTTTTATTTTTTAAAAGGAAAATTATATTTGTGTCTTTCTTTTGTCTTGTAGGTAGGTACGACCTCCATAGTGTACCCAGCAGCCATGTTTGCTCCACAGGTGGCGGCTAGAGGAATGCCTGTAGCTGAATTTAACATGGAGGAGACACAAGCTACCATGCACTTCAAGTGAGTCACACTTAATGTAGCCTCATAGTAATGATTCCCTATGACTCCCTATAGGGGAAAACGGACAGGGCCAACGTATGGCTGTCCTATAGCTTCTGACCACCGAACATCATTTTCTATGAATTTCCCAATGATTCTACATGTCGAATCACCACCTTCATCGATACCCAGCAGGTGATCTACTGCGCTCTGCCAATGTTCGGGTCTCTCTATCTGTTTCTCTGTCTGTTTCTCTGTCTGTTTCTCGGTCTGTTTCTCTGTCTCTCTGTCTGTCTGTCTGTCTGTCTGTCTGTCTGTCTGTCTGTCTGTCTGTCTGTCTGTCTGTCTGTCTGTCTGTCTGTCTGTCTGTCTGTCTGTCTGTCTGTCTGTCTGTCTGTCTGTCTGTCTGTCTGTCTGTCTGTCTGTCTGTCTGTCTGTCTGTCTGTCTGTCTGTCTGTCTGTCTGTCTGTCTGTGCTGTAAAACATCATTTAACGCCTGTATCTTTGTGTGTTACAGGTTTCACTTCCACGGCCCCTGTGGAACCACCCTGCCCCCGGCACTGGCACGCCATGAGACTGAAGACAACTGAAGAGGCAGGAAGTCCCACCCAACTACCCTTAAATTCCCTGACCCCATCCCCAATCTGGCCCAGCCATAGTGAACTTTACACAGACTAGGCTGTATAATAAGAAATAAAACAATATGAAAAAATGTTAAAGACAATCATGCTGGATGGTCATATGAATGTAATGTAATGAATGCTGGATGGGCATATGAATGTAATGTAATGAATGCTGGATGGGCATATGAATGTAATGTAACGAATGCTGGATGGGCATATGAATGTAATGTAACAAATGCTGGATGAGCATATGAATGTAATGTAATGAATGCTGGATGGGCATATGAATGTAATGTAACAAATGCTGGATGGGCATATGAATGTAATGTAATGAATGCTGGATGGGCATATGAATGTAATGTAACGAATGCTGGATGGGCATATGAATGTAATGTAACAAATGCTGGATGAGCATATGAATGTAATGTAATGAATTCTGGATGGGCATATGAATGTAATGTAATGAATACTGGATGGGCATATGAATGTAATGTAACGAATGCTGAATGCTATAGTACAGCAAACACACTTGCCTCTGTGCTGATAATACCACCACACGCCACATTAATTTGATGTGGCCACTAGATGGCGATGGTAAAGCCATTTACAAACCAGAGCACCAAATTTGAAGAAGACTGCTTTGTCATTGGGTGATTGCTCCCAACCCATAGAAATCCCCCCCCCATTTGACTGCATTAAAATGGTTAAAGCCCTTAATGGGATACCAGTGCTAAAACAGGCTTTTGGGCACTGGAGTCCACTATCTATTTATATTTCTATGGTCTCCACAGAGCCAGAGAAAAGCCTGATTTACTCCTGTTGGGTTTGGAGAACCAGTTGTATCTTTTGTAAAAGAGAATGTGTTCTCAATAACCTACCTGGTAATACACTCTTATGGTAAGTTTGAGTGGTTCTGAAGCCTGGTCCCTCGCTAGTTCTGACTTTATGTGAGTTCACTGATGTGTCTGTTTCAAGATTCATGTTTCATGTTTTATTAGACTTATGTGCAGGATACACATGCTATACACCGTCCAACTAAATGCTTACTTGCAGGTTCCTTCTCGACAATGCAACAACAATAAGAAATAATAAAAGATAGATAGAAAGATAGATAAATAGGTACTTTATTGATCCCAGAGGGGAAATTTCTAAGAATATGAACATAAAGTAAATGGCTCAATAGAATATAATCAACATGTTAGCATTAGTATAATACAGGAAGGCACAATTTATAGTCTAATATATACATGTATTTTGGGGGGATTGGGTGTTTTTTGGGGGATTGAGTGTTTAAGAGCAGCCGCCTCCAGCGTCGTTTTAGAGAATTTGGCAGTACGTCCAACCAGCCTCACAACTGCAGACCATGTGTATGGCGGCGTGTGGGCGAGAAGTTTGCTGATGCCAACGTTGTGAACAGAGCACCGCATGGTGGTGGTGGGGTTATGGTATGGACAGGCATAAGATATTGCCATTTTATCGATGGGAATTTGAATCTTGAGGTCCATTGTCGTGCCATTTATCCTCCACCATCACCTCATGTTTCAGCATGATAATACACAGCCCCATGTCGCAAGGATCTGTACACAATTCCTGGAAGCTGAAAATGTCCCAGTTCTTCCATGCCTGCATACTCACCAGACATGTCACCCATTGAGCATGTTTGGGATGCTCTGATCTACGTGTACGACAGTGGGTTCCAGTTCGCACAGCCATTGAAGAGGAGTGGGACAACATTCCACAGGCCACAATCAACAGCCTGATTAACTCTATGAGAACGAGATGTGTCGCGCAGCATGAGGCAAATGGTGGTCACACCAGATACTGACTGGTTTTCTGATCCACGCCCCTACTCAGATGGTTATGCGCCGTCGCAACCTTCGCTCTCTCTCCCGCTACTTTCTCCTCTCCTATCATTGCTACACAGACGACACTCTATTAATTTTCTCCTGATAACCAGGTGGCGAATCGCATCTCTGCATGCCTGGCAGACATATCAGTTTGGATGTCGGATCACCACCTCAAGCTGAACCTCGGCAAGACGGAGCTGCTCTTCCTCCCGGGGAAGGACTGCCGCTCCATGATCTCGCCATCACGGTTGACAACTCCATTGTGTCCTCCTCCCAGAGTGCAAAGAACCTTGGTGTGACCCTGGACAACACCCTGTCGTTCTATACTAACATCAAAGCGGTGTCCCATCCTACAGGTTAATGCTCTACAACATTCGCAGAGTACGACCCTACCTTACACAGAAAGCGGCACAGATCCTAATCCAGGCACTTGTCATCTCCCGTCTGGATTACTGCAACTTGCTGTTGGCTGGGCTCCCTGCCTGTGCCATTAAACCCCTACAACTTATCCAGGACGCTGCAGCCCATCTGGTGTTCAACCTTCCCAAGTTCTCTCATGTCACCCCGCTCCTCTGCACACTCCACTGGCTTCCAGTTGAAGCTCGCATCTACTACAAAACCATGGTGCTTGCCTACGGAGCTGTGAGGGGAACGGCACCTCCTTACCTTCAGGCTCTGATCAGTCCCTACACCCAAACGAGGACACTACGTTCATCCACCTCTGGCCTGCTAGCCTCCCAACCTCTACGGAAGCACAGTTCGGGCTCATCCCAGTCAAAACTATTCCCTGCTTTGGCACCCCAATGGTGGACCAAGCTACCCCACGACGCCAGGACAGCGGAGTCACTGACCACCTTCCGGAGACACTTGAAACTCTACCACTTTAAGGAATACCTGGAATAGTACAACAGTAATCCTTCTACCCCCCATTTAAACACTTGTCTTTTATTTAAACTAACACCTGACTTATTTCCCTGCTAGCACTGACTTTCCTCACAGCAGCTTGTTTAAAGATATGCACTTATTGTGATCGAGATGTGGTTGTCCCTGATAGCACTGACTTTGCTCACAGGTGCTTGTTTAAATAAATGTACCAAAGTTGAATGCACCAATTTGTAAGTCGCTCTGGATAAGAGCGTCTGTTAAATTACAAAAATTTAAAAGTAAACAATCTGGGTCAGGTGGGCGTCATTTGGAAACTTATTCTATTGCCAACATGACTAGCTAAGTTATAAAATACGATCTTACAGTGTTAGGCTTTCACAAGGCACTTCAGAGAAACAGATAGTAATTTTGGTGCACATAGAATGGAGACATGAGTGCATTCAGGTGGGTTTTATTTCACAAAATTACAAACATAGGCTCATTCTGTTAAGAACAGCTTGTAACTGTACATCTGTCACACACTGATATGTTTCACCTGTCTTGTGCTTGTCTCCACCACCCACCAGGTGTCTCCTAATTTTCCCCATTATCCCCTGTGTATTTATACCTACGTTTTGTGTTTGTCTGTTGCCAGTTTGTCTGTGTTTCCCGTTTCTCCTGCTCTCAAGTTTTTTTTTTCTAGTCTTCCTGGTTCTTACCTTTCTGCCTGTCCTGAACTCTAAAAATCAAAACCATGCCATTTTAACAGTTAGGCTGTATCAGTATGTTCAAAAAAGTCTAAATGAATTAACTAGGCCTTATTTTTTTCACTATAAGAGAATTTGTTAATGAGGTGACTATAATATCATAAATAAGCACAAAATTAGCACAGTCTGGAATTATTTTGCCATTAATACCGTAAATCACATACTGTTTGGGTGATTTATATGTTGTGTGTGTGTTCGTGTGTGTGTGGAGGGGTTGATCCAGCCAGCCTGTGGCTGTTTGTCAGGGGCGATATTCACCTCTAGGAGGTGATGGGATTCCAGTTGACACTTCCTGCCCTAGCATGGCACACACACACACACACACACACACACACACACACACACACACACACACACACACACACACACACACACACACACACACACACACACACACACACACACACACACACACACACACACACACATACACACACACACACACTCTTCACAGACCCATTTCGCTTGCAGCGTCTTGGTGGGGCTGTGGTTTAGGCTTGGTTGCTACTCTTTGTCAGGTGGATTGCTGTGGTCAAATGCGATTATTAACGTGGAGCGTTAATAATCGCATTTGGACTTCCTGTCTCTCTTCCTCCTCTCTCTACCTTTCTCCCCTTCTCTTCCCCTCTTGTTCTCTATCTATACTATATCTTTCTTTCTCTCTCCCCCTCTCTCTCCCTTCATTACGCTCTCATTCCTAAGTGTGTCTTCATGTGTGTGTGTGTGTCCTCCCCCTCTGCCTCTATCACCTGGTCATTAGAGAGAGAATGATGGACGATGGTCTCCCATGACTCGCTGCTCCAAAAATAACAGAGCCCATTTCCCGCCTGTTAAGAGGCGATTTCACACCAATCTGAGCCTCATTGTCTGGGCCTGTTAGAGAGAGAGAGAAAGAGAGAGAGAGAGAGAGAGAGACACAGTGAGAGAGAGACACAGTGAGAGAGAGAGACACAGTGAGAGAGAGACAGTGAGGGAGAGAGAGACAGTGATAGTCAATTGAGACATGGATTGTGTATGTGTGCCATTCAGAGGGTGAATGGGCAAGACAAAAGATTGGAATGCTTTTGAACGGGGTATGGTAGTGGATGCCAGGCGCACTGGTTTGTGTCAAGAACTGCAATGCTGCTGAGAGTCTTGTTACCTTTCCACTGGACCACCTACAGTGGCTGACTCTGGATCTGTTAGAATGTGTACAGTACTGACCAGTAGACATACGCCTGTAGCCTACTCCTCCTTCCCTTCTCTGTACTCACCCTTTCTCCCTTCTCTACTCCTCCCCTCTCCCCGTTTTGCTCCTAACCCGACAGACAGGAATCCCAATTAAATAATACTTTGATAGCGAATTACCTTGGAGCTGTGATTCCATTGACACCCCTCCTTCTTCCTACTGACGTCTCTATGTATGCGTCCCAGATGGCACCCTGTTCCCTATATACTTGGGGACGCACACTACCTGTAATTATAAACTGTAGCGATCATTAATTCAGAGATGTCCTTGAATAGAGGCAAGAGTTCTGAAAACGCAATACGTTATTCATTGGAAGTTATTCATTTTGTTAGATAGAAAATGTGTATGTTTGTGGGCTAATTTGATCTACTGTGATCTATTTTATGCGTATGCACACATTTATCCAGGCAGACGAGCACATGCACACACACGCACGCATTCTGTTTACTGTACCCACTGAAGGAGAACAGAGTTTGATGCTAAATGTGTTGCCATGGGAACCATGATATTAGCAAAGCCACGATGGACAGAAACAGATATATCTAGTGAACACACCCCAACACCCACCACCTACCTCACACACCTAGCACAACCCACCCTCGACCCACCTACCTCACACCCCTAGGACGACCCACCTTAGACCCACCCACCTCA
>CM042393.1:21939355-21956855 GCA_023634145.1 Thymallus thymallus
TTACAGTTTTTTACAATCACTTTGCTACTATTTTCAGAACCTTGATATCATTTTTCAAAACTCTAGACACAAAACTCAAAACGGTTATCACTTGTAACACAGGCTGTCTAATGTTCAAAACATTGCATTGTGCATTCACATCTTTAAAGAAATCTTGCACAATAATTGGTTCAAAAAACTAATTTACTGTGAAATACCATTGAAACATAACTATAGATCCCCCACACACAAGCAACCGATAGTTTCACTGTGTCATTGTTCGTACAATCATTAAATATTGTAGAACAAAATAGGTGATACAGGTTTCATTGTGGTACTACATGTACAGTAAATACATCTCTGTAAAAGTACTGCAGTAGTAGAGAGAATACTACAGACACAGTGGAATCATTGAACAAAGTTTGTAATATATTGATGCAAAACACTACAGTACAATCACAACATAGGTTTATTTGAATCAAAGCAAAAATAATTAGCTATGAAATAGAAAAGAAAAGACAGTACTGTAAAACATCAAATGCAGTGTTCCTCAACTTGCTTGCTTGTACTGTAAGAAACAAAACAGGAGTGATTACTGTACTTCTACATTGTCATCAACTCTGTGTTGTGGATTTGGCCACAGGTTCTCATCTACATCACAATGGATGTTTTCATTAGACAAACATCTTGGAAAAAACCTTCGGGCATGGCCTATCCAGGCCTGACACTGGTCTGCTGTGATGTCATTGCAGGCGTCATCCATGGCCTGGAGAAGAGTGACTTGTTCATGAGGGTGCCTATCATGAACCTTCCATCTCCATGCGGAGAAAAATTCCTCAATCGGGTTAAGAAAGGGAGAGTATGGGGGTAAATACAGGGTGGTAAATTGTGCATGGGCCTGAAACCATGCTTGCACCACATGAGCATGATGGAACCTGACATTGTCCCACACAATGACATAGGTCACACCCTCATCTCTACAAACCTGATCGAGCTCATCAAGAAAGGTGACAAGGAGAGCTGCATTATATGGTCCAATATGAGGTCTGCGTCCCACCACATCATCTTCTGATATAGCCGCACACATGGTAATGTTGGCCCCACGTTGTCCAGGTACTTGGATGGTTGCCCGCTGGCCAATGAAATTCCGACCTCTCCTCCTTGTCTTGGCCAGATTAAAACCTGCCTCATCCAAATATATGAATTTGTGATGGTCGTCATCAGCATCCAGCTTACTGGACAATGTAGAATGTTTGGGAATGTTTTTAAAACAGCCATCTTGAAACTGAACTTACCTGAACATACTCAGTCTTCATTTGCTTCACTCTGTCTGCATTTCTTTCGAAAGGCACATGGTATAGTTGTTTTATAGATACCTGGTGCCTTTTCAGTCTGCGTGCAATAGTCGGCAAACTTATGGATCCCACATTGTTGAACATGTCTTCATTGTCCAAGATATGCTGGCGGATTTCTGTAAGGCCAATATAATTTCTGTCCCGAACCAAATCGACCACAGCCTGCTCTTGTTGGTCAGTTAGAATTTTGCCTCTGCCTCCACTATTTGGCCTGGTCACGATTCTACAGGGAACATTAGAGTAAGAAGACACTTGGTCACATCACCTATTCTGTGATACACATTGGTATGCAGTCATTTGACAATTGAGAGTAGCATAATGTTTAGTGCATGCTGATAACTTACCGGTTCTCATTGCGGAAAGTTCTGATTATTGAGGCCACGGTTGACCTTCTGAGGTTTGGTTGTATCATTGTAGCCGCCTCAGTCATTGTCATGCCATGATTTATGACATGGTCTACAACTATTGCCCGAATTTCATTGGACACTCTATGCTGTTGCTGCCGCTGTCTTGGTCCATGGCCTTGTCCTCTACCACGTTCCCCCACACCTCTCAAACGAGGCCCACGACCACCTCTCAGAAGGGGTGCCTGTCCTCTACCACGTTCCCCCACACCTCTCAAACGAGGCCCACGACCACCTCTCAGAAGGGGTGCCTGTCCCCTGCCATTCCTTTGACCAACACGTCTTCCTCGTCTTCCTCGTCTTCCTCGTCTTCCTCCCACCACTGCTTGACCTCCATTGTGACCTTGATCACCTGCTGGCTCCATGTTACGTATCACTATGCTCTTGCAATTGGATCCCAATCAACTCTTTATATACTCATTCCACAATGTGCACTCAATCATCAGTAACGAGTTGGCAGAATTGGACAAGCAATTACAAGGGCCTGCATCTATACAGTGCAGTACTGTCAGTACTGTAAATAGTCTGAAAAGGTGGTACAGTATTTGGGACCATAGACACAGTGTCTGATGAAGCATTATGATAAAATATTAGGCTACATCCATGGATATTGTAGTCTAATTGGTTCATGCTCCACGCTAATTGGTGACAATGAATCTTGTTATCTTGAAACTTTCTGTTTCCATACAACTATGCATTAAGAGTAATGCTACAGTTACTTATCATTTTGAGCAGTTGTATCAATTGATAGTTAGATCATTGTAAGGAAATAAATAGACACTCATTTGAAATGTAATGTGTGAATTGCCTTTTGAAATAGTAGTACTTTGATGTTAAGTTGTGTCATATTGAACAGGTGATTTTTGTTGAATGAACAAATGATCTAAGTTTTATGTGTATTGTATCCAAGCAATTGAGAAAAGGGTTAGAGTTTAGAAAAATTTGCATTTTGATCATTGGTTGTGAGTTTTGTGTCTAGAGTTGTGAAAAATGACATCAAGGTTCTGAAAATTGTAACAAAGTGATTGTAAAAAACTGTAATAACTAGCTGACCAGAGATGTATCCTGTCGTGCAGTATGAGTCCAATAAGACCCCAAAAGAAGAGCATGGGGTAGCATTTAGCCCTCATCATGATCTCCCACATAGACAGCTGATCCAGCTGAGAGTTATGTTCTTGTAACATTGATTGAGATCAATAATTATCCTGTCACTTTAATATTTGATGTGTATGGGAGCTGTCTGGGAAAAGTGCAAGTTTTACACGCACAAATGCACACACGCACACACAGACACACCACACACGCATACAGACACACACACACACACACACGCACACACGCACATGCACACACACTATCTTATGTTTAGTAATGGGTGATTCAGAGTATCAGGGAAAAGTGTTGTTCCTTAAGCCAGAAACTGAGCCGAGGAGCATTTGAAAAGCCATTTCCTGTTTTCCTGAGGAAAGATGCTTCCTTGGCTGTGTTCTACCAGGACCTAGCTGGCAATCCTGTTTTTACTCAGCTATGTGTGTGTCTGTGCGTGTGTCTGTGTGTGTTTCCTTGACACAACGACAGGTTTTTACATGCCACTAAAACCAGCGGAATGGTAGAGAAGAAGAAAGTCATTACTGTGAGGCCTTCATCTGGGGATTACCATTCTCATCATCTTCTATAGGCTGATAAAGTGAAACTACAGTAGAGTGGTGTGTGTGTGTGTGTGTGTGTGTGTGTGTGTGCCTATGTGCGTGTATGCGTGCGTGCGCTGGCAGGATAAGGCAAGACCTTTTTGGTTTCCCAATCCAAGCTATTCACAGCTGTTACAGTAATTTGTTCTTTTGTTAAACATGTGAATGGAACATTGGACTAGAAGAGCTGCTAACCAGTTGGCTTGAAGTCGGAAGCTAACATACACCTTAGCCAAATACATTTAAACTCCGTTTTATTAAATTCCTGACATTTAATCCTAGTAAAAATTCCCTGTTTTAGGTCAGTTAGGATCACCACTTTATTTTAAGAATGTGAAATGTCAGAATAATAGTAGAGAGAATTATTTATTTTAGCTTTTATTTATTTCATCACATTCCCAGTTGGTCAGAAGTTTACATACACTCAATTAGTATTTGGTAGCATTGCCTTTAAAATTGGTTAACTTGTTTAACCTTCCACAAGCTTCCCACAATAAGTTGGGTGAATTTTGACCCATTCCTCCTGACAGAACTGGTGTAACTGAGTCAGGTTTGTAGGCCTCCTTGCTCACTCACACTTTTTCAGTTCTGGCCACAAATCTTCTATAGGATTGAGGCTTTGTGATGGCCACTCCAATACCTTGACTTTGTTGTCCTTAAGCCATTTTGCCAAGTATGCTTGGGGTCATTGTCCATTTGAAAACCACATTTGCTATTTTGTGAAGTGCACCAGTCCCTCCTGCAGCAAAGCACCCCCACAACATGATGCTGCCACCCCCGTTCTTCACGTTTGGGATGGTGTTCTTCGGCTTGGTTAATATGGCCAAACCGTTCTATTTTTAAAACCGTTCTTTTAAAATTAATTGATTTATAATCCTAGTCATTTTTTAGTCGTGTTCATGCATAATTATCTTAGCTACAAATGCTCAGATGGAAATTGAAAACTGGCAGCCTTATTTTCAAAGACACAACTCGGCGCATTTTCTCAGTGTATGTGTGTGTGTGTGTGTGAATGTGTGTGTGTATTCTTAAATGGTAGTTACACTGGAGACGTTTTTCTGCCTCCTCCAACGTCTATCTTGCAGCGGGAGATGAGAAGAGCTGACACACAGATTTAAAAATATCTCAATAACACTCCCACACACAGCAACCCACAGGAGAACATGCACACACATACACACACACACTCTCTCTCTGTTGGCTGCTATACAACCTAAACAGACAGACATCAAAGCAACAATACATATTTGGCTGTGTCTGTGAAGTAACCTCATATATCAAAGTGGTAAGGATTGAAGGATTTCACAAGAGAGTAAAGGGGTGGCTGGTTCAACCAACCATTTGTGATGCTGGTTGGATGGATAGGCTAGTTTTTTGTTGTTCATAGCATGTGTTTACTATAGGATTTAGAACAGGAGCCTATGTAATTGTGGGAATGGGTATACGTCCCAAATGGCACCCTTTTCCCTATATAGTGACCAGGGCACAAAGGGCACTATATAGGAAATAGATTTGTATTCCTGTGGAGTGTTTGACAACAACCAGTGTACCATACGTGTTATCTGCAGGCAGCAGCAGAATGTTGTGTTAGTATGAATGGCAGCAGAGAGAGAGAGCTCTCTCTCTCTCTCTGCTGCCATTCATACTACAGAGAGCGAGACAGAGAGACAGAGAGAGACAGAGAGAGAGAGCGAGAGAGACAAAGACAGAGAAAGAGAGAGAGAGAGAGACAAAGAGAGAGAGAGAGAGAGAGAGAAAGAGAGAGAGAGAGAGAGAGAGAGAGAGAGAGAGAGAGAGAGAGAGAGAGAGAGAGATAGAGAGAGAGAGAGAGAGAGAGCATACTGCTTTATTTCTGAATGGTAGGAACATGATAAGCACTTGTTTCGGCCTCATCATCAGCTTTATATCCCTGAATGAGACCAGTATCTATCTGTCTGTCTGTCTGTCTGTCTGTCTGTCTGTCTGTCTGTCTGTCTGTCTGTCTGTCTGTCTGTCTGTCTGTCTGTCTGTCTGTCTGTGTCTGTCTGCATCCCTCTCTTTCTCCCTCCTTCACTGTCTATCTCCCCTCCCCCTCTCTCTTTCCCCCTATCTGACTTACTGGGAAGATCTTCATTGAATACTCCTTGCGTCCTCTCTCCTCGTCTCCTTCTCAAAACCCATTGGAGGAGAAGGTCAAAGGGGCGGGACCTCTGGCTTTCTCATCCAATAGGTTTTGAGAAGCAGACGAGGAGAGAGGACGCAAGGGGTATGCAATTGAGATCTTCCCACTATGTCGAATCCTCACTCATCTGTCTGTCTCTAAACAGGAAATGACCCACCTTTGATGATAGGAAATGAAGCAGACACAAATCAAAGCCGACTTTCTGGTTTGCCTAATCCTTTCTCAGAGAGGTAACTTTGTTGTTCCCAGCCGCCCTTAGCCTCCAGCCCTCCCGCCCTCCCGCCCTTAGCCTCCCACCCTCCCGCCTGTCTCTGATCCCTCCTGTAGGTTATGTTCTGGGCCCCACTTTGCTTTTACTATCAGGGCCCGTTTGCAGACTCTTATCTTATCTTTTCCCTTAAAATGTCCTTAACTTTAAGTCAGTTGCACAAAACAGTTTAAGGCAAATGTCCTTAATTCTGTGAAAAAGTTAAGGGTGCCCATGAGGTCCCTTAAGTGCTTCATTCAATATGGATATCAATGTAAACAGAATTTGTGGAGGTGAATGTTGCTTTCTTCTGCAAAAGGAAAACATCAACCAGTTAGCTAGGTGTATAACTAGCTAGCTACTTAGCTAAACAATGGAAGGTGCACAATCCATGGCTACAAAGCTTGTTGGCTAGCTAGCTAGCTACCTACTCTGTAAGTTAGCTTGACATGATAGAAAGTAATAGAAACAAGTTGAGAAAAAACTAACTAAAAGTATTTTATTATCTTCTGAATCAATTTGTTTATCCTGTCTTGAATGTCATTCTATTTTGTTGATCTCCCAAAATGAATGAGATCTCTTTGATGAGACATTCAGTCAGTGAATCAGGTCGTGTCCATGGTAACCACATACTCTTTCTACCGTACATGCCTTCAAACTACCGTAAAACCCCTTAAGTATTCCCTTAAGGGGTTTGAGGGGCTCTATGCAACACACACACACACTTAAACAATTCCATTAGGTAAGGGGAAATTATGCCTTAAGAAATTATCCTTAAAGGAAACACTTTAGATGTTTTATGCAACCGAGCCCAGAAGTCCTCACAAGGATAGTAAAACAGGGAAAACAAGGGGAGACATTTCATCAGTCCCCACCAGGAAAAAGGCTATTTTAGGCTTAGGGGTTAGGTTTAGGGTTAGAATTAGGGTTAGAATTAGGGTAACGGGTTAGGTTTTGAGTTAGGGGTTTGAGGTTAAGGTTAGGGTTAGGGTTAGGGTTAGGGTTAGGATTATATTCATTGTTAAGGTAAGGGGTTAGGGAACATTTTTGAATGAGAATCAAATGATGTGTCCCCACAAGTATAGTAAAACAAATGTGTGTGTGTGTGTGTGTGTGCGAGGTTCATCTTTCAACTGTGCCACCCCCTCCTCCATGTCAGACCATCAATTTGGTAAAATGTCACTGAGCACAAAAGCACAAGGAGATCCCAGGGCAAGACAGCAAGACGGTTGGTGTGTCAGAGCCACCGAGCTACAGACAGCTCAGATACATAAACTTTACCCTATTCATCTCGGCACAGTGCGCTACTTTTGACATTTGGGACACATACACACTTCCAGTGAGTGGCAGACAGTGAGTGATGGCCTTCATCCATAATGGCACTCTATTCCCTAATTAGTGCACTACTTTTGACCAGAGCCGTATAGGCCCTGGTCAAAAGTAGTGCACTATGTGGAAAATACGGTGCCATTTGGGACACAGGCATGGTGATTGGGGAGCACCTCATCACATCGTAACTGTGGCCCTGACCACCTCTGTTGCCATGGAAATGGGGGACTGTCAAGCGTTCTGTCTGTGAGGAAAGGATAGTTCAAAAACCTGAGATGTCATTCAGTATGTGTGTGTGTGTGTGTGTGTGTGTGTGTGTGTGTGTGTGTGTGTGTGTGTGTGTGTGTGTGTGTGTGTGTGTGTGTGTGTGTGTGTGTGTGTGTGTGTGTGTGTGTGTGTGTGTGTGTGTGTGTGAGAGAGTGAGTGAGTGTGTGTAACATAAAGCAAGGAATAGTCTGATGAGGGGGACGTAGAGAGAGATGCTGCTGTAGCTGTGTTGGTATATGTTGTTTGGCCATGACTGTGTGTGACTGGGGTGTAAACCTGTCTCCTGTGTGTGACTGGGGTGTAAACCTGTCTCCTGGGTGTGACAGGGGTGTAAACCTGTCTCCTGTGTGTGACTGGGGTGTAAACCTGTCTCCTGGGTGTGACTGGGGTGTAAACCTGTCTCCTGGGTGTGACTGGGGTGTAAACCTGTCTCCTGTGTGTGACTGGGGTGTAAACCTGTCTCCTGGGTGTGACTGGGGTGTAAACCTGTCTCCTGTGTGTGACTGGGGTGTAAACCTGTCTCCTGGGTGTGACTGGGGTGTAAACCTGTCTCCTGGGTGTGACTGGGGTGTAAACCTGCCTCCTGGGTGTGACTGGGGTGTAAACCTGTCTCCTGGGTGTGACTGGGGTGTAAACCTGCCTCCTGGGTGTGACTGGGGTGTAAACCTGTCTCCCGGGTCCTCTCAGTACCTCCTCCACAAACTAGTTCACCAACATTTGCTGATTATCTTTCTCCTCTCCCTCTTCCAGCCTCCCTTCTGTCTCTACACCAGCTCCATCCTTTTGTCTCTACACCAGCTCCATCCTTCTGTCTCTACACCAGCTCCATTCTTCTGTCTCTACACCAGCTCCATCCTTCTGTCTCAGGGGCTAACTTGTTAGATGTGTAACTCTAGACTGTATAGTGGATGGTTAGGTGCATCGTTACTGCCTTCCTTAGATCTAGACTACATCCCAAATGGCACCCTATTCCCTACAAGTGCATTACTTTTGACCAGAGCCCTATGGGAATAGGGTGCCATTTGCTGGGTGCTGATCATTTTGCATATCCCAACTCCCCTAAGACACTTTCGGAGAGTGGAGAGGGAGAGAGAAGTATTATTCCTCTCCTTGTACAATTAAAAGTGAAAGCCAGCTCATTAATATCAGAGCCATGTCCTGACTAGGGATCTCGGTGCAACTTCACCGCATATGTGCACACGTCAAAATCCACTTAGTGCACAGCAATATTTAATTCAGTCTCCAGATGCGCGAGAATATATGAATAAACCCAATAATTCCTAACACCTGTTGAGAGACCGTTAGATAACGGTGAGGGGTTGTGTCATGAGAAAATCAAGGGGGGTGTAACAAAGGGAAACAGTAGAAACCAGATGTTGTTGTTGTTGCGCTTTAATAAAATATCACCTGTGAGGCTCAGTGGTGGCGCGTGCTATTAATAGTCTGGAAATACAGCAGTCAGTAGACCGGGGAATCACTGGCTTGTTTTGGTTTCTCAATCTGTCTCTCTCTCTCTCTCTCTCTCTCTCGCTTTCTCTTTGTCTCTCTCTCTCTCTCTCTGTGTATGTGTGTGTGTATGTGTATGTGGGTGTGTATGTGTGTGTGTGGGTGGGTGTGGGGGTGGGGGTGTGGGTAGGTGTGTGTGTGTGGGTGTGTGTGGGTGTGTGTGGGTGTGTGGGTGTGAGGGTGTGTGTTGCATGCACTTGTCTGTACTTGTGTAGGGGGATGTAGAGGAAAGAGCAGCTCGAGATGTGTTTGTCAAATGAAAGCAGCCTTTGGTTTTGACTTGATAGAATGATCGTTCTTATCTTCATTGTTTGGAAGGGTGCACTGCAAGCATAATCCAATTCCCAACCAAGCCAGGCTGGTCTCAGGGCAAAACATATTATATGTTACTACAATCTGTGCCACTCCATTTAGTATGATAAGTTACATTACATTAAGTTACATTATTTGACCCATTTAGTATGATATATTATGTTCGATAAGACAGTAGGTTACTTGATGCAAAAATGAAGCCAAAGGATATGTGTTTGAATCTTATCATGGACAACTTTAGAATTCTAGCTAACTATTTACTACTTTTCAGCTACTTTGCAACTACTTAGCATGCTAGCTACACCTTCCCCTACCACTAACCTTAACTAATGTCGGCGACAACAAATTGGAGTTTGTAACATATCATATGTATAGAAAAGTCGTAACATATTGTACGAATTCCGATTTGTAACATACTATATGTACTACAATTTGTATTATATTGTATGACACTATTACATTGGTAGGCCAACCTAATATAACATTTCATACTAAACAGAGTGGCATGGATTTTAGAAACATATTACTTTTGCTCTGAGGCCAGGTTGTCCAACCAAACGTGGGATCATCTTCCACCTCTCCGGTACCTCAACATTACCTTTGTCAGGTGCTGAGCAGAGACAGCGATGCTGGTGGTCTGCCTCCAGAGCGCGAAAGAGAGAGAGAGAGAGAGAGAGAGAGAGAGAGTGAGCGAGGGGGAGAGAGTGAGAGATGCGTTTCTGGTAGGCACATTGGTTCAGGCTACTTTTCTGACGACAAAACAGTCAACCTGTGGATAGCAACGCTGGGTGAGGATATTAAAGTCACGAGCTCTGCTGTCACCGCTGCGGACACCCCACCCCCCACCTCTCCAGCTCAAGCCGCTGAAATTTAGGATGTACGGGCTGCGAGCAGCTCAAGTTTAATTGATGAAAGGAGAGGGACCGACGCCAAGTCTGGGGGCGCACACCGAGCTCGCTTTTTGAATGGCCGGAACATGGAGGAAATTCCGTTTGAAAGAGTCCAGACCCAGAAGGAGGGTCACTGTCCGGCCGCCACCGGTACAACCATTGCTGCCATCGCGTGCGAGGACGAGTTCGACAGCAAAGAGCTCGAGACGCTCTTCCAAAACTACAACCTGAAGCTGGAGCAGACCGCGACGCTCAAAGCCCTCGCGGTGCTCATCGTGGCCGCCTCATCGCTATCGCTGATGGAGCTTCTGTCCGGTCCCCGGCTCACCGTGTCCAAGGGCTCTCACCCGGTGCACTGCGTAGTGTTCGTCTCTCTCTTCATAGTCACCAACGTCAAGTACCTGCAAGTGACGCAGCTGCAGCAGATCGCCAAGCTCGCGCTGCTCTTCAGCTTCACCTTCGCGCTACTCTGCTGCCCGTTCCCCCTCGCGCTTGGCGCCGCCGGCGTAGGGGCTCCCGCCTCACCGGAGCAAGGTGTGTGGCAGCTCATGCTGGTCACTCTCGTGGCATACGTGCTGCTCCCGGTGCGGACGCTGCTCGCGGTGCTGTTTGGTATGATGGTGGCCGTTTCTCACTTCATCGTCACGGCGACATCAGTCACCGCCAGAAAACACAAGCTCTGGAGACCGGTAAGTCCTGCACCCTGCGTACTCCCGCTCAGGCTCTCTTTTAAAATCCCCGGTTAGTCACTTGGTATAGAACGAGCCCTACCGACCTACGCCTTAACTAACCAGCCTTCTCTTCAAGTCCGCTGTTTTCACTGTTATAGCCTATGCTTTGTTTCAGTGTGACTAGTTGTGCATTTCACTCCATTTTCCATTGAATACCAGTGTCTATCGATAGGCTAGTGCTGCACTGCTGTTGTTATAAGTGGTGTGGTGGTGGTTGTGGACCGTGGTGGTGAGAAAGGTTGTGTATCAAACTTTCCCCATTGAACCACAGACAGCAGGCGCTGTCCACTCGCGGTGGTGCTGAAACAAACAGACAGCGGAGTGCATGAGTCCACGTCATCTAACAACAAACATTATAATACAATACATCACACACACACACACACACACACACACACACACACACACACACACACACACACACACAACCACACACACATTACATACACACACATTACATACACACACACATAACATGCACCACACATTACATACACACACACATAACATGCACCACACAAACACACACACACACACACACAATTTAATCTACTTTACAAAATAAACCATCCATATAGAAATGATAGATTATAAACCATGATGTTTTGGTATACCCACTGAAAAAACACAAATCCAGCATTGTGATTGTCTGTTAGAAGAAGAAGAAGACGAAGAAGCACCCACATCATCGAATTACTGTATAACCCAATGTGAATGCCATTCATAACTCCATTCAACTGAACACCAACCATTCTGTCATTCAAATGTCCAATACCTGTCATGATGATATAGGCTACAAAAGGACCTTAGGGATACACAATATGCTCTCCATTATCAATAATAAGTGATTCATGTTAAGAAGTTTGAATAAGCATGTTGACTTTAGAATTAAAGTGGTTTACACGAGCAGTCACAGTGTTCTATGAAAGTCCGAAAGGAAGGAAGGAACTGAAATAAAGAACGAAAGAAAGAAATTAGAAAAATGGACGACTGAAAGAAAGAAAACAGAATGAGATAAAGAAAGAAATAAAAGAAACAGATTAAGAGATAAAAAAGAAAGAACAAACAAACAAAAGCCTTAAGTCTTCACACACACACACACACACACACACACACACACACACACACACACACACACACACACACACACACACACACACACACACACACACACACACACACACACACACACTGACTGTGTACATTGTTCTTGTCCTGTGTGATCTGCAGCTGGTGGCCAACGCTGTACTGTTCAGCAGTGTCAACCTGTCTGGAGTGTTTGTCAGGGTGCTGACTGAGCGTGCTCAAAGGAAGGTCTTCCTACAGGCTAGGAACTGCATAGAGGAAAGGCTACGACTAGAGGATGAGAATGAGAAGCAGGTGAGAGACACACACACACACACACACACACACACACACACACACACACACACACACACAGGTGCACACACACACACACAGACACACACAGACACACACACACACACACACACACACACACACACACACACACACACACACACACACACACACAGACACACGCACACAAAGAAACACACACGCACACTGTTGAGTTGAATCTCAGCAATGAGTGTCAAAGAACTACACTTCCCAGAGTGCACCAGCAGCAGAAAACCGGCTGCTTGTCACCTGATCATTGTCACTGATTTGGAGCACCTGTGAAGACATGGAGGTCCTCAGTCATTCAGACAAACACACTTCAGAGAGAAGACACTCCAAGTTCACTCGTAGGTTCAGTCCAAAGACGCCAATGGTCGGTGAGATGTTTTATTTACTTTCATGGTGTTTGAAATGCTGCTTAATGTGTTCAAGCTATGTTTAACTGCTGTGTAGATTGGTTAAGGAACACATTGCAGCATTGACTTCATTGATTTTGTGTTAAATGGGTTTGTGCAAAATATTTCATTTTAAAATGTTTAAAATGGTAACTTTTGTTCTCTGTCTTTAAAGGTTTACAACCTAATTCACTGAACAGACCAATCAACTGACAAAGCCAAAATAAAAAGAAAAGTGATTGAGTTGGAAATTTGAGTTGTCCTTGTGTCCTTTGGAAGTTGAACAAGAGAAGGACTTGACAGTTGTAAACCACGCGGATCGGCCTGGCCCTGAGGATAAACGGCTTCAGATCCATAAATAAGCTGCTGACGCAGAGGAAGTCAAGATGGCGGAAGATGTCCTGGGGAAGTCGGTCCAGCAGCTCAAGAAGGAGAGGACCACTGCAAAAAGTAGCTTCACCAGACAAGCCAACTTAATTTCAAGAGGAGCAAGCAGCATGCTTCAAGTGGAGTTAATGGAGGAATTCACTAAGCTTTCAGACTGTTTCAGAAAGATGCTCGATGCCAATGATGACTACAGGACTGGACTGGAGGCTGACATTAAGACTGAGGATAAGGAAGCAGGTCTTGATTAACAGCAAGAGGCCGACATTGATAGATCTGTAAATGAAGGTGAAAGAAAGTTGGCGGAAATAAGAGACATTGTTCAAACAAACCTGTGGTCGAGGTATGGAAGGAGTGAACTTCTTGTGGCAATCCTGGAAGCAGAAAAAACCAATGATAAAGCGGCTGATGTACCTGTGGAAAGTGCCAATTTAGAGGGCTATGAAGTGCACCTCGCTCTCTTGGACAAGAGAATAAAAGAGGCCATCTCAGCAATGTCAACATGGGAGAGATGGACGAATTAAAGGACGAATTAGATGGAGGAGTCAAGGACGTAAGAGCATCCTACTACAGGCTTGAGAGAAGGAAAGCTGAATTTGCCACTGCACGGACGATCAACGAGCAAGGCACAGGAGTGAAACTACTACCCCAACCGGCAACATCCACTCCAATAGTGAGAATCAAGCCAACCTCTCTACCTATCTTCAATGGAAGCAAGAGAGAATATCACAGATGGAGGAAAGACTGGGAAAGCCTGCAAAAGCAGGGAGAGCCATCCGGATCAACTGAAGTTAAGAAAATTCAACTCTTGGAGAGTGTGGATGACAAAATCTCAAAAGACCTCAGTCTTTCAACCTACACCACTGCCAATGACATGTTCAGAGTCCTGGAGAACAGATATGGCAACAAGTCAACCATCACAGTGGAAATCCTTGAAGAGCTGGAGAAGATGCCACAAGGGAACCAGCCAAGAAAGGTCATTGACCTCATACAGTCGGTGGAGAAGGCCCTAGCAGATCTTACAGAGTTAGGAAAATCTGGAGCCATAAAGAACCCACTGGTAATTAAGACCATTGAAAGCAAGTTGCCTGACCTTATTAAAAGATACTGGCTGATGTTCATGGTTGAACCCAGAAACAATGTCACATCAGACAACCCCTTTGTCATGCTCTTGAAGTTCCTGAAAAGTCAAGAAGAAATACTAGAGACTCGAGCAGATCAGAACTGTGGAGAAGGTGGAGAAATCAGACCGTTCAGACAAGAAGTATGACCGAAAGATTGCCTCAACAAAAACCACAAAGAAAGAAGAGCTTGATGAGGTATGTGGTGTCTGTGGTGATAGAGGGCACAACAACAAAATCTTCTTCTGTAAAAAGTTCAAAAGACTTAAGCTACCTGAAAAGAAAGCTGTTTTGAGAAAGTTGGGAGCATGCAGAAAATGTCTCGGATGCCATGATGAAGATGGATACTGCAGAGACACTTTCCTATGCAGAAATAAAGACTGTAAAAGGGAAGGTGGTGCCCCAGACCACCATTTTTTCCTCTGCCCAAAGGAAGAAGTCAAAAGAGGGGAAGAGAGAAAGAGTGGAAAAGACGGCAAAGGTGAAAGCAAACTAACGGAGGAGCAAGAGGAGATCTTGTCTGAACTTTCCCCAGAAATAGCAGATCGATGCAGAAAGGCTTTCACCAACACCAACAAAACCGCAGTGACACTCGATGCTTCAGGCCAGTCTGAGCTACTGCAGAGGAATGGGCTCCATGCCTCCCTCTTGGTCATCATGATGCTGATGCAAGTCACTGCAAACGCAGGGCAGAAGATTTGGACTTTAAGGCTGCTGAAAGACTAAGGTTAAGACATGAGAAGATAACTTTAGTTGTGCATGGGGTTGGTGGTATGGCCATGGAAGTGAACACACAAAGGTATCTCCTCAAAGTCAGAGTCAAGACACCTAAAGGAACAGAGAGAGCTCATGAAATGGTCTGCTACGGCTTGGATGAAATCGCCAGAGTGCATCAAGTAATTGAACCTGAGAAGTGAAGTCCAGGCTTGTTTCTTAAGGATGGAAAAGCAACTAAGCAGAGAGCCAGACTGGAAAGTCGCATATGCTACCCAGATCCATGAAATGGTCGAACGAGGCGCAGAAATAAAACTCACCAACAAAATCATGGACGAGTGGAACGGACCAGTGTGGTACGTAAGCCACCTGGTGGCGCCAAACCCTCATTCGGTGACAACACCAATTCGTATTGTATGGAATAGTAGCCAGAAATACAAAGGCGTGGGTATGAATGATCTTCTTCTGAAGGGACCAGACGTTCTCAACCCTATCAGAGCTGTCCTGCTGAGAAGGGACGTATGCATCTCTAGGAGACATCAAAAATATGTACAACTCTGTATGGCTGGAGGAGCGTGAGATGCATCTTCACAGGTTCCTCTGGAGGGACAGCCCAGATGAAGAGATAAGTGAATATGCAATTACCAGAGTCAACATTGGGGACAGACCTGCTGGTTGCATTGCTCAGTTGGCTATAAGGGAAACAGCACGCCTGCCCAACTTTCTTCACTTGGAGGATGAGCACAGTCATTGAAGAGGACAGTTATGTGGATGACCTCTTAACCTCCCAAAATGACCTAAATAAACTTGACAAAATCACAGCAAATGTTGAAGAGATCTTGAAAGCTGGAGGTTTCTTCCTCAAACCATGGGTCTGGTCAGGGCAAAGTGGGAGGCAAGGAATGGAGACTGAGGGTCTAACAGAAACACAAGGTAAAACCTTAATTCTTCCAAATCAAATGAGGGATGAAGACAACAAAGCCTTGGGTATCGGCTACCAAATGGATGAAGACAAGCTCTACACGTTAACCTCAGTTAACTTTTCCAAAAGGAAGAAGAGAGTTGGAAAAGATCTTCTCAAGGAGGAGGTGAGAACTGAGACACCTAAAACACTGAGCTCTCTTAAGCCAAGTGGCTGGACTGTACGACCCAATTGGCTTAGTTACACCAGAAGGGAGCAATTCTTGTTAGAAAAGCATTCCAAGAGGGAGGGGGTGGGAAACTAACCCAAGAAACCTGGGACCAACCTCTCTCAGAAAGCCTCAGAGAAGAAGCCATACAGCTTTTTGAAGAATATGTGCAGCTTGGACAGGTGAAATTCCACAGCCTCACACCAGCTGGCTGGGAAGGGAAACCTTGGGGCATCACTGGCTGGGTTAAAGATCTTGTGGAAGTAAGAAGATCCAGTAGCCTGTCCAAACTGGTGAGAGTCGTTGCCTGTCAAAGAACATGAAGATGCACTCAAAGACATCTTCCTCGCAGCTCAAGAAGGTACAGTTTTTTCAGACACAACTCTAAGCAGACTGGCAGTATACAAAGATGTGAACTCTGGACTGCTAGTTTGTGGAGGCAGAATTCAGACATTCAACGAAGATAGCAGTGCCAGTTTTACCATTTGAAGCATGGGTGTCTACACTGCTGGCACAGGAATCCCACAAAGCAAACAACGAGGGAGTGGCAGGAACCCTTCTCCGGATGAAGAAGAAAGCCTGGGTAATAAAAGGCCGTAGACTTGCCAAGAAAATGGTTGACAGCTGTGTGGTCTGCAGGAAAACAAGGCAAAACAGTGTCAACAAATCATGGCTGACCTGCCTCTAGAGCGAACAGGCCCAGCTGCACCTTTTGAATTCACCACTATGGACCTGTTCGGCACTTATGAAGTGAAAGATGAGGTCAAGAAGAGAACTAGACTCAGAGTATGGGGAATAGTCTTCTGCTGCATGGCTTCCTGAGTGGTGAGTGACATGTCATCTGAAGGATTCCTGCTAGCCTATCAAAGGTTCACTTCACTGAGAGGACACCCCAGGAAACTCTGGTCAGACCCTGGCACTAACTTTGTGGGAGCCAGACCTGCACTGGAGAAGCTTCACAAATTCCTTAACCGACTAAACAAGTCTGAACTTGCAGACACAGCTGCCAAGCATGGTACAGAAGGGTCGTGGAAGATCCACCCTGCAGACTCTCCCCATAGGAATGGTGCAGCAGAGGCAGCTGTCAAAGTAGTGAAGCGGGCGTTGAGCAACCTTGGTGGAGATGGTGTTTTCACATGGGGAGAATTCAGCCAACCTTGCAAATGAGAGACCCATCAATGCAAGAACTCAAAGCAGAGAAGACTGTGTAGAGTACATCCCCCCAAATTCTCTGCTTTTAGGACGTGCCAACCCAAAGGGAGACCCTGGAGATTTCCAGTTTGATGGCTACCCTTACAAAAGACTTAAACATATTCAAGCAGAGTTAAGCAGTTTCTGGAAGAAGTGGAGCCAATTGGCTGGACCTAATCTGTTCATAAGAAACAAATGGCACACCAAAGAGAGAAATGTTGCTGTTGGAGATGTGGTCTGGTTGGCTGACCCTGAGAGGACAGTACAAGCTGGCTAGAGTGGTCGGTGTAAATGC
>CM042393.1:21959355-21994355 GCA_023634145.1 Thymallus thymallus
CTATATTCTGAACCAGTCTGCCATTCAGCTCATAATAACCAAACCAGTCTACTATATTATGAACCAGTCTGCCATTCGGCTCATAATAACCACACCAATCTACTATATTATGAACCAGTCTGCTATCCGGCTCATAATAACCAAACCAGTCTACTATATTCTGAACCAATCTGCCATTCAGCTCATAATAACCAAACCAGTCTGCTATGTTCTGAACCAGTCTGCCATTCAGCTCATAATAACCAAACCAGTCTGCAATTCAGCTCATAATAACCAAACCAGTCTGCCATTCGGCTCATAATAACCAAACTAGTCTACCATTCAGGTTATAATAACCAAACCAGTCTACTATAACCAAACCACTGCTATTCTGACAGTAATATCCAAAACCAGTATTTTCATTTATTTCAGTATTGTGTTATTATTATATTTTAACATTTTACATGCTGAGTATTATACATTTTCTAATACGTTTCATGATAATATAGAGTTGCATCCACAGCAGCTCAGAGACAATTAGGAAATGTCATTAATTTAGTGAGCGATCAATGTAGCAGGACCGGAGAAGAGAGCGACACCAGGAATAATAATTGAGGAGAGGAGAGAGGATGAATACTACATTATTTCAGAAGGAGAATAGAATCCCACTCTAATGTGCATATGTTATATGTTGTACATCTCAGACTGGTTCCTGGTAGATAACATATTTACATTTTTGATTTTACAGCAATCCTGATCATTTGTTAATTCACACACAGCTCATCTGTGTTGCTACAGCTGCTGCCAAAACAATGTTTTTTATTATTAGTAGTAGTCATGTAGGGTCATTGGGCTGTGCTCTCATTAGCCAATTAATCTCTGTGTTAGTTCCAATAGTAGAATTGGCTACAGCACATATAGAATGGTACCAGGGCCCCTATTCATAAAGCATCTCACAGAAGGAGTGCTGATCTAGGATCAGGTCCCCTTGTCCATTCATTATAATCTAAAAGGGTAAAAACAACAAACACTCCTAATCTGGGAAGCTTTGTGAATATGGGCCCATGCAGGCTATTGAGGGGACTGAAATCAAAGTATTAAGAGGAATGTTTTACGACTGGGAGAGAGAGAAGTAGGTCTCTGACTCTCTTTTGCTCCTTACCCTTAATAAGACCAGCGATGGTGGTGGTGGTGGTGGTTAAGGTCCGGACTAGCGTCAAGACCAGGGAGGAACTGGAGCATGCTGGTATTAATGTCATACCAGGCTAAGGCAGGGCATCTCTCAGACACCACGCTCTGAGAAGTAACAGGGATGTACACTACACTACTGTATGAGAGAGAATCAAGAATGGGCGTGTTGTTCTCAATAGTACTTTTATATTTGCAGAGAATACATTACCGTTAAAAAGTTTGGGGTCACTTAGAAATGTCCTTGTCTTTGAAAGAAAAGCTAATATTTTGTCCATTAAAATAACATCAAATTTATCAGATATACAGTGTAGGCATTGTTAATGTTGTAAATGACTATTGTAGCTGGAAATGTCAGATTTTTTATGGAATATCTACATAGGCGTACAGAGGCCCATTATTAGCAACCATCACTCCTGTGTTTCAATGGCACGTTGTGTTAGCTAATCCAAGTTTATAATTTTAAAAGGCTAATTAATCATTAGAAAACCCTTTTGCAATTATGTTAGCACAGCTGAAAACTGGCCTTCTTAAGACTACTTGAGTATCCGGAGCATCAGAATTTGTGGGTTCGATTACAGACTCAAAATAACTAGAAACAAAGAACTTTCTTCTGAAAGCTATTCCATGTGAGAAATTGCCAAGAATTTGTACAATGCAGTGTACTATTCCCTTCACAGATATATGAAAAATTACTTTCATATATTTTTTAATCAACAAAATAAAAAAAAGTGGTCTGAATACTTTCTGAATGCACTATATGTACACAGTTAACTGCCAAAATAATGGAAACATTAAATGAGGGATACAAAGCATATTGAAAGCAGGAGCTTCCACACAGGTGTGGTTCCTGAGTTGATTAAGCAATTAACTTCCCATCATGCTTAGGGTCATGTATAAAAATTCTGGGCATGCCATTATTTTGGTTATTCTTTTGGCTACCATGGTATGTCCTTATAGGATGACAATGCCTCCCTCTAGCGGCCATGAGTGGTCACTAAATGGTTTGATTAGCATGAAAATGATATAAAGCATATGCCATGGCCGTCTCAGTCACCAGTTCTCAACCCAATTGAACACTTAGACCATGCCCAAACCAGACGCGTGCGTGTGTCTGGTTTGATTCTGTCCCCCCACCAAAAGAGATCATGACACGTAGGTTGAAATATCAAAACTCTGAACCAATTATATACATTTTGAGACAGGTTGAAAAGCATTGAACATTCATGGCAATTTAGCTAGCTAGTTTACTGTTGCTAGCCAATTTGTCCTATTTAGCTAGCTAGCTTGCTGTTGCTAGCAAATTTGTCCTGGGATATAAACATTGGGTTGTTATTTTACCTGAAATGCACAAGGTCCTCTACTCCGACAATTAATCCACAGATAAAACGGTCAACAGACTCATTTCTAGTCATCTCTCCTCCTTCCAGGCTTATTTTTCTTCCTTTGACTTTATATGGCGATTGGCAACTAACTTTAATAAGGTGCATTACCACAACCGACCTCTTCATCTTTCAATCACCCACGTGGGTATATGCTTCTGAAAACCAATGAGGAGATGAGAGAGGCAGGACTTGCAACGCGTTCAGTGTCACAAATAGAACCAACTTCTATTTTAGCGCCTGGCAACGCAGACGCTCTTTGGCGCGCGCGAGCAGTGCGGGTTCAATGATTGAATAACATGTATGTGTACATTTATTTTGCAACGCTCGCGCATGCGTCCGGGTTGGGTAGCGTGTTATGGGAGATTCTGGAGCGACGCCTGAGACAGCGTTTTCCACCATCATCAACAAAACAATGGAATTTCTCAAGGAAGAATGGTGTCGCATCCCTCCATTATAGTTCCAGACACTTGTAGAATCTATGCCAAGGTGCATTGAAACTGTTCTGGCTCTTGGTGGCCCAACACCTTATTAAGACATTTTATGTTGGCGTTTCCTTTATTTTGGCTGTTACCTGTATGTATGTCTATTGTACTGTAATGCTGTTGACGAAATGCATCCATTTGACCTCTGCTGCTGTAACTTCTGAAGACTCTGTTCAAAAGTAGTGCACTAGTAGTTGCAGCTGGCCGCGACCGAGAGACCCATGAGGCGGTGCACAATTGGCCCAGTGTTGACCAGGTTAGGAGAGGGTTTGGCCAGCCGGGATGTCCTTGTCCCATCGCGCTCTAGCAACTCCTATGGTCGGTCGGGCGCATGCACGCTGACACGGTCGCCAGTTGTACAGTGTCCGTACGGAGTTGTAGCGATGGGACAAAACTGTAACTACCAATTGGATATCATGAAATTGGGGAGAAAAAGGGGTAAAAAGTAAAAAACATACAAATTAAAAACGAACCAAAAAAAGTAGTGTACTATATTAGGGAATAGGGTGTCATTTGGGAGGCAGACTATTAATAATGAGTGAGTTAGGGTTTTTACTTTTGCATAATATGACTTAATATTACTTTTGCATAATATGACTCTCTCTTTCGGCTCCTCCCCCTTCTGCTTTAGGAGCGCCTTCTGATGAGCCTGTTGCCCAGGAATGTTGCCATGGAGATGAAGGAGGACTTCCTGAAGCCGCCAGAGAGGATCTTTCATAAGATTTACATCCAGCGTCATGACAACGTCAGGTACGTACAAGACTGACGCAATGGCAACAACAGGCTTTCTAAAGGGCGGCAGGAGGTTTGATGGTCGTCTTGTTCTTGATCCACTGTGTCATCGTGTCTTTGTGTGGTTTGGCTCAGTGAGAGGTAATTACTTTCAGATCAGGGGGTAATAGAGACTGGCCGGGCTCACAGTCACCTGGCCAGATGAATAAGAATGTCCAGAAACCATCTCTCCAATGTATGTGTCAGAGGCAGAGGTAGCGCCAGAGCAGTAGTGGCTGGTGTGAGGAGATATCGCAGGATGGGCTCATTGTAATGGCTGAAATGCAATACTGTTTCATTCATTTGCTCCCACCAGAAACCACTGAGCCAGAGTCAGGGTGACAGTTGAACTAATGATTACACATTAACTAGGCAGCAAAGAGACAACTTTATGTATCAGTGATGATGAGAGTAGGAGTGAATGGCAGTCAGGCAGAGTCAACAGCAGCACTCCAGTCAAGGGCTCTCCACTCTTCTCCTCTCTTCTCCTCTCTTCTCTCCTCTCTCCTCTCTCCTCTCTTCTCTCCACTTGTCTATTCTGTGGCTGTGTCTCAAATATCACCCTATATATTCTACATAGGGCCTGGTAAAAAGTAGTGACCTATATAGGGAATAGCATTTGCGACAAACGGCCTGCTCTGCTGGGTTCCCTACTGGACACCTACAGCTCTTTAAACCTCCCATTCACTGTGTAAAACAGCACCACAGCCTTGGCTATCTTCCAACCAGCTAGGGTACAGCCACAGCTCCCGGGGTCTGTGTGTGTGTGTGTTTGCGTGTCTGTGTATCTGTGTGTGTGTGTGTGTGTGTGTGTATCTGTGTGTGTGTGTGTGTGTGTGTGTGCCTGCCTGTTGCTGTGGAAAGGCAGTGTTCATAAGCACACACACACAGATGCACACATGCGCACACACACACACACATTGACACACTCAAAATAAATCAGTGTTGTGTGGCGTGTGTTAAAGGTGTGACATCTCCCTGATCCAGGTCTTTTGATGTGACTCAGGGACGTCCTCGCCCCCCTCCTCCAAACCTCATCAAAATTGATGAAATGCAATTATATATTTACTCTTGAGCTTGGCTTCGATAGATGGGTCGAAGACAGAAGATCGCCATTGTCCTTTGGAGAGTCTTTCTGGTCATAGGATGTATCACTTCTTCTTCAGTGAATAATACTTCAAAGTTCATACAAAGTTGCCATAATCAGCTGGCGCTGTATTCTGGCTGGTCTAGTCGAAATTCGTCACCTCCACGTTATCTTGTCGCATGTAGATTTCGCTACCTTGGCTTACGCCGTGGCTTGCTTAGTCTGACGTGAATGGTGTCTTCGTGGGGCTTTTGTACTGGGAGGAGAAGGGGCGTGTTCCATCCTTCTAACCCAATAAAAGTGTTTCCTTGGGCGTGGCTACTGACTGTGCATAAATCTACTATGAAACAATTCTCTCATTCAGGAGGTTAAAATCACATTTAATCTTCTCACAAATATGTTTGATATTCAAACATATAAATTGCACAACATTTACATGTTTAGAATTTGTAGACTTTCCAAGATACAATTTATGTTGTCCTGTCATCATAATGTCCCAGACAACAACTGATCTGACATCATATTCTTGAAGTACCAACTTTCAACTGTTTGACAAAGGGAAATACCATACTGTAGAGTATTTCTCTGTGGTAATCCATTCTGTAGAGTGGAGAGAAAGAAGGAAAGGTATTTATGGGGAGGGGTGTGCACTATTCCCTATATAGTGCACTACATTTGAGCAGGGCCCATAGGCAGACAGTTACGGGGAAGGACTGTCAATAAATTACACTCTCTCACATTATGGCTTACTGAATAAGTTTACACTCTCTCACACTCCCATCTATACATTATCTTTGTGTTTGAGTCAAGGGCTGGTGATGATATTCACAGTGAATTAGATCTACACTGAACAAAAATATAAACGCAACATGTATAGTGTTGGTCCCATGTTTCATGAGCTCAAATAAAATATCCCAGAAAAAATTGTCCATATGCATTTATCTCAAATGGTGCGCGCAAATCTGTTTACATCCCTGTTTGTGAGCATTTCTCCTTTGCCAAGATAATCCATCCACCTGACAGGTGAGGCATATCAAGAAGCTGATTAAACAGCATGATCATTACACAGGTGCATCTTGCGCTGGGGACAATAAAAGGCCACTCTAAAATGCCAAAGAATTTAATAAGCCACCTCCAAATCGTTTTAGAGAATTTGGCAGTACGGCCTCACAACTGCAGACCACGTGGATACCATTGTGTTGGTGGTGGGGTTATGGTACTGGCAGGCATAAGCTACGGACAACAAACACAATTGCATCTTATCTATGGCAATTTGAATGATACCGTGATGAGATTTCAAAGCCCATTGCCGTGCCATTCATCCGCCGCAATCACCTCATGTTTCAGCATGATAATGCACGGCCCTATGTTGCAAGGATCTGTACACAATTCCTGGGAGCTGAAAATTTCCCAGTTCTTCCATGACCTGCATACTCACCAGACATGTCACCCATTGAGTATTTTTGGGATATCCAACAACTTCGCACAGCCGTTGAAGTAGACAACATTCCACAGGCTACAATCAACAGCCTGATCAACTCTAGGAGATGTGTCACGCTGCAGGAGGCAAATGGTGGTCACACCAGATATTTTACTGGTTTTCTGATTCACGCCCCCACTTAAAAAAAAAAAGTGATGGGTGACCAACAGATGCATGTCTGTATTTGCAGTCATGTGAAATCCATAGATTAGGGCCTAATTAATGTGTTTCAATTGACTGATTTCCTTATATGAACTGTAACTGAGTAAAAGCCTTTATATTTTTGTTCAGTATTTAACACCTTGTTGTTCTAACCATCTGTGCTGTGGACAAATGCCTTTTAAGACACTATTCAAACTAAAGCAACACTGACATGTTGACAGTGTCAGACTCAATAAGCTCAATTGTGCTACAAGAGAATAATGTTATTTGTGACTGAGGGCATGACTAGACCTTTTTAGGTTGTCATTGTTAGAAAAATTATAAAAATGTATATCTTTCTTCCCCCCCTCCCCTCCAGTATCCTGTTTGCAGACATCGTGGGGTTTACCAGTCTGGCGTCTCAGTGTACTGCCCAGGAACTGGTCAAACTGCTCAACGAACTCTTCGGGAAGTTTGACGAGCTGGCCACAGTGAGTCCCTCCATCCTATTGGTCCCCTAACCTCAGTGTGTGTGTGTGTGTGTGTGTGTGTGTGTGTGTGTGTGTGTGTGTGTGTGTGTGTGTGTGTGTGTGTGTGTGTGTGTGTGTGTGTGTGTGTGTGTGTGTGTGTGATATAAGCTGTGGTGTGTGTGTGGTGATCATGCATGCATGTGTTTGTGTGGCTCAGCCAGGTCACCCGTGATACAAGTCAGTATTCGACGTCCATTCATGTCTGAGGACGTCGGGAGAAGATGTGGAAACAGACCACTAGGGGCAACAGTGAGCACTGTTAACTTTAAGTAGGTGTCTGCCTCTGGTTCCAAAGGTTGCAAGTTTTAATCCAGCGATAGAAAGTTTTTATTTTATATATTTGTTTTAAGCCTATCCCAAACCTTAACCCTTAACTTAACCATTTGGAGTTAATGCCTAACCTTAAGATTATGGAGTTAATGCCAGCGATAGAAAGTTGTTTTTGATATTTTGGTTTTAAGCCTAAACCTTAATGCTTACCTTAACCATTCGGTGTTAATGCCTAACCCTTAAGAATTTGGAGTTAATACCTGAACTTAACCCTACCTTAAAAACTCAGAATTACTGTCTAAATTTTACCTTAAACAATTAGAAATTTGACGTTTGAGAAACATGGAGCAACGTCTAATTCTGACGTGAGACTGTGAGAGCTGGTAGGTGTGGCTAGTAGGAAGGAGCTAGAGAACTGTTATCTGTGGCATGTGCAGTATTAATATGACTACTGTAGTCTGGCAGTAGAAAACTTATCATACTCCTAATTTGCTTTACCAGGCCACAGCTCTAGACAGGCTTACTGAGCTACACCCTGCAGCTACACCATACATTACAGCATCTCTCTCTCTCTCTCTTTCTCTCTCTCTCTCTCTCTTTCTCTCTCTCTCTCTCTCTCTCTCTCTCTCTCTCTCTCTCTCTCTCTCTCTCTCTCTCTCTCTCTCTCTCTCTCTTTATCTTTCTCTCTCTCTCTCTCTCTCTCTCTCTCTCTCTCTCTCTCTCTCTCTCTCTCTCTCTCTCTCTCTCTCTCTCTCTCTCTCTCTATCTCTCTCTCTCTCTCTCTCTCTCTGTCTCTGTCTCTGTCTCTGTCTCTGTCTCTCTCTCTCTCTCTCTCACTGAGCTACACCATACAGCTACAGTATCAGATATCTTGTTTACTTAAATTGTTGCGGTGACTCATAGCGTGTGCGTGTTTGCAAAAGGAAAATGATGCCACACTGTACGAAATGCAATATGTAAATAAACCGAAAGACGGATGCACATGCGCTAGCACGCCTCCTTCATTTTCATCTCCCTCTTCTTCTTTTTCCTTCCTGTGTCTCTAGAAATTATATTTCCATATCTCCCTCACCGATTCTGTTATCTCGGATGATCCCTCTATCTCTCTCGCTATAATTCTCTCTGCTCCTTGACCTTCTCCTCCTCCCCTCCCTTCTTCCATCCCTCTCTCTCTCATCCACTCTATCCCTCAGGCCTCGGAGAGTATGCCAATCTGTCCCTCAGGCCTCGGATCAGTATGCCAATCTGTCCCTCAGGCCTCGGATCAGTATGCCAATCTGTCCCTCAGGCCTCGGATCAGTATGCCAATCTGTCCCTCAGGCCTCGGATCAGTATGCCAATCGATACATTCCTTGACATAATAAAGTAGGAAAGTAAATTAAAGATCCATCTCTCTTGTTTCAGTCATTCTCTCTCTTATCATTTTATTCCATTCTCTCTCTCTTATCCTTTTATTCCATTCTCTCTCTCTTATCCTTTTATTTCATTCTCTCTCTCTTATCCTTTTATTCCATTCTCTCTCTCTTATCATTTTATTCCATTCTCTCTCTCTTATCCTTTTATTCCATTCTCTCTCTCTTATCCTTTTATTCCATTCTCTCTCTCTTATCCTTTTATTCCATTCTCTCTCTCTTATCATTTTATTCCATTCTCTCTCTCTTATCATTTTATTCCATTCTCTCTCTCTTATCAGTTTATTCCATTCTCTCTCTCTTATCCTTTTATTCCATTCTCTCTCTCTTATCATTTTATTTCATTCTCTCTCTCTTATCCTTTTATTTCATTCTCTCTCTCTTATCATTTTATTTCATTCTCTCTCTCTCTTATCATTTTATTCCATTCTCTCTCTCTTATCCTTTTATTCCATTCTCTCTCACTTATCCTTTTATTTTATTCTCTCTCTCTTATCATTTTATTCCATTCTCTCTCTCTTATCCTTTTATTCCATTCTCTCTCTCTTGTCATTTTATTCCATTCTCTCTGTCTCTGGCAGGTAGCCACCACCATCTCTCTGTCTAAGAGGAACAGGAGGAGGATAACTGAGTAGTAGAAACCCCTAGAACACTCAAATACATTCAAACTTACTCAAACCAGTCTTTGTCAACTTTAAGTGTTGAATCCCAAAGTTTTTACTAATGAGGAAAGCAAAGCGTATTTATGTCTTAAAGCACGAGGAGAGCAAAGCGTATTTATGTCTTAAAGCACGAGGAGAGCAAAGCTTATTTATGTCTTAAAGCACGAGGAGAGCAAAGCTTATTTTATGTCTTAAAGCACGAGGAGAGCAAAGCTTATTTATGTCTTAAAGCACGAGGAGAGCAAAGCTTATTTTATGTGTGCCTATCTCTATGCTACCACACTTTATGAAAATATCTCTTGAAACTACTAACGCATGCTACACGCACGCACGCACGCACGCACGCACGCACGCACGCACGCACGCACGCACGCACACACACACACACACACACACCCATGGCTATGTCACATGATCAGTATTATCCCCTCTTGAGTCTGAAACGGTGTCTCAGCTTAAGAGAGAGGGAGATGGGGGAGAGAGAGAGAAAGAGAGTGAAATAATATAGAGGGAGAGAGAGAGGGAAGGAGAGAGAGAGAGATGGGGGAGAGAGACAGAGAGTGAAATAATATAGAGGGAGAGAGAGAGAGAGAGGGGAGGGAGGGAGAGGGAGAGAGAGAGAGGGAGAGAGAGAGAGTAAGAGAATGGAGAGAACGAGATTGAGCTATACAGAGAGAGATAACAAAAGAGAGAGAGAGAGAGAGAGAGAGAGAGAGAGGGAGCGGGGGAGGGAGAGAAAGAGAAAGAGAGGGAAGAAGAAGAGAGAGATAAAGACTGTCAGGCTGATATTCTTGCTGGCCTCCTTTAAAGAACGAAGGATGGAGGATGAAAGGAATGTACAGATTTAAATAAAGGATAAAATAAATAGAGATCATTAAATTAAGAGATTAAGAGGGAGGTTTGCTCACTTTGTGATATGCTTTTCATCCACATAGCATTATTTTTGTCCCAAATGACACCCTATTCTTTTTATAATGCACTACTTTTGACCAGGGCTCTAAGGGAGAGAGAGAGAGAGTGAGAGAGAGAGAGAGAGAGAGAGAGAGAGAGAGCGAGAGAGAGAGAGAGAGAGAGAGAGAGAGAGAGAGAGAGAGAGAGAGAGAGAGAGAGAGAGAGAGAGAGAGAGAGAGAATAGTGATCAAAAGTAGTGCATTATATAGGGAATATAGTGCCATTTGGGATGCATACAATGAGACATACTGTATATGGGTGACAGTAGTGTCCTTCATGATAGATATGGAGGACATAACTGCAGTGCAATATGAGTCTTTCTGTCTTTGAATGAGTTATGTGTGTGTGTGTGTGTGTGTGTGTGTGTGCGTGTGTGTGTGTGTGTGACTGCGTGCCTGTTTGTTTTTGTCTAGTTGCAGCTGTGGCCTAATTGAGATTTATACCCTGTCGTGTTTGGCCAACAGGCGAGGGGAAATTCACTGCTCCAACTGGGTCTGTCACAGCAGCTAAGCCTGTCTGACTTCTTTGCGTGACACACACCCGCACACATGCACACACACACACACGCACACACACACACACACACACACACACACACACGCGCGCAAACGCACACGCACACATGCACACAGACACAGTGTTCTCTGCCTTGCTCTAAGATAATGATCCAGGTTGTGATTTCTCATATCCTTCCTCCCACGCCAGAATTGGAGCTCCCCGTCTCCTCTCATCTCCGCCTCTCACTGCAATTGCCATGCTCCCCTGTGTGTGTGTGTGTGTGTGTGTGTGTGTGTGTGTGTGTGTGTGTGTGTGTGTGTGTGTGTGTGTGTGTGTGTGTGTGTGTCTGTGTGTGTGTGTGTGTGTGTGTGTGTGTGTGTGTGTTTGTGTGGGTGCCTTCAGCCTAATTATTATATGTCTACCCTTACGTGTCTTTGATGTGCTGATGTGTCATATGGTGCTAACTGCAAATCCTTGTGTTTTCTGGTTAGGTTTCTGTGTACCTGTGTACCTGTGTGTCTGTGTGTGTATGACTCTGTATTTGGTTGTGTTTGTTTGTCTACAGTAGATGTGTGTACTTGTGTGTGTTCTTGTGAATGAATCTTACTGTGTCTGTTTGTGTCTTTATATCTCTGTGTGTGTGTGCATTTGTTTGTGTGTGTGTGTGTTTGTGTGTGTGTGTGCGTGTGTGTGTGTGTGTGTGTGTGTGTGTGTGTGTTGTTGATGCTGGTGAATTTTTGCTCTGTGACAAATAGCTAATCTCTGTGGGAATGTGTGGGAGGGATTCTACTTCAAGAGCATGTTGGAGTTAGCCTGAAACACGCACACACACACACACACACACACACACACACACACACACACACACACACACACACACACACACACACACACACACACACACACACACACACACACACACACACACACACACACACACACACACACACACACTCATATTCTACATTCTTATATTGAGTCCTACTCATTATTTCCAGACACACAGTGGAAATGATTGGGTCTCATTCCCCCCCCCCCCCCCTCTCTAGGAGAACCACTGTAGGCGTATAAAGATCCTGGGGGACTGTTACTACTGTGTGTCAGGTCTGACCCAACCCAAGGCAGACCATGCACACTGCTGTGTAGAGATGGGCCTGGACATGATCGACACTATCACGTGAGTCTGCACTGACCACACACTCACTCACACGCACACACGAACATGCACACAGGGACCAAACAGGGGCCGCACACTATCATACAAAATCATTTTCAGTATACGCAAATCATACACGCACACTCACAGACACACACACACACACACACACACAAACAAACACACTCATAAGCACACACCCAGAGAGACTGTGTCACAGTGCTGATCCTCCTGAAGCAGAGCATTTCTGCTGTTGTATTGTTTTCCTGTCTTTCTGTTGAGCGGATGGATGTCACTGCTGGAGCTCATTATCACCCAGGACAGGTGCTGCCATACACACTTCTTTCTCCTCCCTCGCTCATACACACTCCTCTCTCCTCCCGCCCTCACCTCGCTCATACACACTCCTCTCTCCTCCCGCCCTCACCTCGCTCATTCACACTCCTCTCTCCTCCCCCCTCACCTCGCTCATACACACTCCTCTCTGCTCCCTTGCTCATACACACTTCTCTCTCTCTCCTCCCTCCCTCATCTCGCTCATACACACTCCTCTCTCCTCCATCGCTCATACACACTCCTCTCCAATACAAACATATCAATACAAACATATCACTGCATGCAGCACAATGATCCCCCTTCCTTCTCTCAGAAGCAAACAGGTATCAGCTCTACACTCTTAGAATTAGTGGTGACTCGAGGAACCCTGGAGATCCTCATGGAACAACTGGAGTTCCTCAAGGAACCATTGCCATTGGTCAATTGTTCATAAATATTTGCACCTTCGGTTAGTTGAGGGGTTATTGGAGGGACCTTTAACGTTTCAATCTAGCAGAGAGTTCCCGGAGGAACCTCGGACTAGAGGTTTGGCTTATTAGGGGCGTGGCTTACAGATAGATCTTTTTTGGCCCCCCGTTAGAGTAAATGGCTTTCCTGATCATGTGTTCTGTTTTTTATTGTGTGTTATTGAACCTTTATTTTTATTTTGTATTTTATTTAACCTTTATTTAACCATGCAAGTCATTTAACCAGGCTTGTCAATTAAGAACAAATTCTGCCTCTAATTGGGGATAAGATTAACTGAAAAAAAACACCCAGAACTATTGTCAGGTCCTGACTGTGGCCATCCAACTCCCACTAGAGGGAGCCAGAGACCTGGCCTCAGTCATGGCCTAACAATGAGGCTATATACAGGGGGTACCGGTAACGAGTCAATGTGCGGGGGTACAGGTTAGTTGAGGTAATTTGTACATGTAGTGGCTATGCAAAGATAATAAACAGCAATTAGCAGCAGTGTAAAAACAAAAGGGGATGGGGGTGTCAATGCAAAATAGTCCGGGTATTTGTTCATCAGTCTTATGGTTTTGGGGTAGAAGCTGTTAAGGAGCCTTTTGGACCTAGACTTGGCGCTCCGGTACCGCTTGCTGTGCGGTAGCAGACTTTACAAAGTCTATGACTTTACACTGCTGCTACTCGCTGTTTATTATCTATGCATAGTCATTTAAAGGTGAGTTAAAAAAGCTGACTTCAAACCAAAAGCAAAGTTTGACAAGCAGTTGCCATGTGATAAATGACGTAGAAAGCTTTGTTTGGTCCCTCAGTAGATCCCGCTGTGGCTTCCAAAACATTGACCTCTCCTGCTGGACACTACTTACAGACTTAGTCTAGATATTCTTCTTTATTTCTCACCTGACAGGTGAGAAATAAATGATTTCTTTGAAACATTTGCTACATTGTATTTCTAATTTCTAACTTTTAAATGATGATTTTCGATAAGCATAGGCTGTGAAGTATTTTATTTAATATCCTAAATCATTCAATGTAGCCACGGTCTTCTGTAAATGTTTTCCTTTTTTATATATTTTTTAGCTAGGTTGCTTGTTTCTAAGTATAGACAGATAGTTAGACTGTAAACTCTCCTTCCAGACTCACATTAATCATCTCCAATCTAAAATTAAATCTAGAATCGGCTTCCTATTTCGCAACAAAACTGACCATCCTACCGATCCTTGACTTCGGCGATGTCATTTACAAAATAGCCTCCAACACTCTACTCAGCAAATTGGATGTAGTCTATCACAGTGCCATCCGTTTTGTCACCAAAGCTCCATATACTACCCACCACTGCGACCTGTACGCTCTCGTTGGCTGGCCCTCATTACATATTCGTCGCCAAACCCACTGGCTCCAGGTCATCTATAAGTCCTTACTAGGTAAATCCCCGCCTTATCTCAGCTCGCTGGTCACCATAGCAACACCCACCCGTAGCATGCGCTCCAGCAGGTATATTTCACTGGTCACCCCCAAAGCCAACACCTCCTTTGGCCGCCATTCCTTCCAGTTCTTTGCTGCCAATGACTGGAACGAATTGCAAAAAGCCTTGAAGCTAGAGGTTCCTATCTCCCTCACTAACTTTAAGCATCAGCTGTCAGAGCTACTTATCGATCACTCCACCTGTATATAGCCCTTCTGTAAATAGCCCACCCTACTACCTCATCCCCATATTTATTATTTTTGCTCATTTGCACTCCAGTATCTCTATTTGCACATCATCATCTGCACATCTATCAGTCCAGTGTTAATGCTAATCTGTAATTTATTTCGCCACTATGGCCTATTTATTGTCCTACCTTACTGCATTTTGCACTACATTTGCACACTCTGTACATAGATTCTCTATTGTGTTATTGACTGTACGTTTGTTTATTCCCATGTGTAACTCTGTGTTGTTGTTTTTGTCGCACTGCCTTGCTTTGTCTTGGCCAGGTCGCAGTTGTAAATGAGAACTTGTTCTCAACTGGCCTACCTGGTTAAATAAAGGTGAAATAAAAAATAAAATAAATAGATAGTTTCAAAGTAATAATACCGCGGGATCAATAACTTCCGAAGCTTTGTTTGATCACATGCTTTTTTGAACCGTGTGTTGCAAAATGCAAGATCCCACTGATTTCGCCCTTGCACAGGTGCTTTCTTCAATGCAAAGTTGCTTTCTTCGATGCAAAGTTGCTTTCTTCAATGCAAAGTTGCTTTCAAACACTGACTTCTACTGGACAGCTTATTTACCAATTTACTTAGATTTGTTTCAGTTTATAGTACCTGAATGGTAGTTCAGCAGGTAGGGATGGGGATTTGGGATCAGACACCAGCATAGGCACAAGATCAAATCCTGGCTATGGTTGAACATTTGTTTTCTGTGAAAGCACACTATCTTCCAATTGTTGTTCAAATACTTTGGTTTATTTAGTGTAGCCTAAGTTAATCTTTTGTCTTCAGCATCCTAAATAATTTCAAGGATGCACAGTTTCTGAAAAACATTGGAACCTGGAGGCAAAAAGGGTAAGTAGAAATTATTGTTACACAAAGTTTGGATGGATGCAATGGGAAACAAGTCTATATAAACATCAAACATGCTGATATGTATTCCTGACCAGAAGATGTCACTAAAGTGCACTCTGCTAAACGCTCCGAATAATTAAACAAATTTCAGCACAATTTGGTGAAAGCCCCAAAGGGTTTCAGAAAGCCTCGGTTACCCATCACTATGTAATATGTAATATGCATACATATTAAAGGAAGATTTGCAGTGTACAAACTTTGCATGATGAACAGGAATAACATTTACCAAAAAGGGTGTCCAAAAATAACTATCTGAAAGCCACGCCTCAAATAAGCTACACCTCCAATATCCTGACAGACTACCACCTCTACAATATATAATTAAAAAGGTTCAAAATGTAACTCCATCACAATTTAAAAAAAAACCCACATTTCTAAGGTTCTGGTTTGAACTTTTACACAGGGGTTCCTTGAAAACCCTTTTCAGAGGGGTTCCTCAAGGAACCTTTTTGAACTGGAAAGGTGCAATTTTTAGAGCCCCAAAAGTTTCTTCCAGTCACCTTTACTTCTAAGAGTGTATACTCAGGGCCGTACTCGTTGTTAAAGTAAAGGGCAAAAAGCATACCCCTTGTTAGTTTAAGATTTTGAAGTGAAAAAAATTGATTCTGATTATATAAAGGGATCTACAATGATGCTTTAGGCTAGATGCAGTACATTTCACGAGGAAGATGTGCTTCTATACCTTCTTAGGTCTGTGGTGGAGGCTACGGAGGTGGATCTGAACATGCGGGTCGGTCTGCACACGGGCCGGGTACTCTGTGGGGTTCTGGGACTCCGGAAGTGGCAGTATGATGTCTGGTCCAACGATGTCACTCTAGCCAACGTGATGGAGGCAGGAGGACTGCCTGGGTACGTATGACTACTGAAAACTATAGTTGAGTCCTAAATGGTGCCCTATTCCCTCTATGCAGTAGTGCACTACTTTTGACCAGAGCCCATAGGGAGCCCATGAAGAGCCCATATATAGGAAGTAAGGTGTAATTTGGGAACATCACATACAGTATTGATGACATGGACATTTTTGTCAAGCTCTTTTGGGAGAGAAGCTATTTAACTATTTACGAAAATACATTCACAAAACTACAATAGATTTTATTGGTCCTAGCGTCGTTAAAAGTTGAGCGTACAAAAAGGGGAGTGCTTTCAATTCGATGCAATTCAAGTAAACAAGATCCAACTAATGAGAAGCTATAGCAGGGTAGGGATCCATTTCATTTCAATCCCGGTGAGCTCAGTAGATTAACTGAAATTTAATTAATGATTTTGAAAATCAATCTCAAACCTGGAAGAGATGAAAAACAGTTTCTCATTCTCCTTTAATGAATTACATATCCATAATTGCCCCCCCCCCCTCTCTCTCTCTACACTTTCCCTGTATACCCCTTCCTTCTCCCTCCCTCCCTCCCTCCCTCCCTCCCTCCCTCCCTCCCTCCCTCCCTCCCTCCCTCCCTCCCTCCCTCCCTCCCTCCCTCCCTCCCTCCCTCCCTCCCTCCCTACCTCCCTCCCTCTCGCTCACTCTCTCTCTCTCTCTCTCTCTCTCTCTCCTCTCCGTCTCCTCTCAGTAAGGTCCATATAACCAAGACTACTCTAGAGTGTTTGAATGGAGACTATGAGGTGGAGCCTGGCTTTGGCCATGATAGACACGCCTTCCTACAGAAACACAACATTGAGACCTTCTTCATAGTACCCTCCCACAGGCGCAAGGTACACAACCACACACACACACACACACCAATAACCTTATGTACACAAACACACGACCACAACAATCTTACATTGTACCCTCCCACAAACTCAGTGACTCACACTGTTTTCATCGAAAATGGTGCACCAGGGTTCATATCCTGGTTCCGCCACTTGCAATAGTCCAACATCTCCTGTGCTCCACCCAGAACCTAATGCAGTGACTGGCCACCCCTCATGTGTGATTTGGTTCTGGGTTGCCCAGATTAGACAACTTCAGCTTAATTTGCATCATTCTGTGTAATCTACTGTAGGCAGCGGAGGATTCACCTCCAGAGTTCACGCATGATGATTCCAATGAATGATTTATCCTATGAGGTGGTTCACAGAGTGTTAAGCTGTGGGTCAGTGTCTCCCAGTCCCAGTAATGCTCCATACATGTGAATCATACATGTGAATCATACTGTCACGCTGCTCTCAGTTTAAATTGTCACATAACACTACCAGTTAATAGACTCTATCACATAACACTACCAGTTAATAGACTATATCACATAACACTACCAGTTAATAGACTATATCACATAACACTACCAGTTAATAGACTATATCACATAACACTACCAGTTAATAGACTCTATCACATAACACTACCAGTTAATAGACTCTATCACATAACACTACCAGTTAATAGACTATATCACATAACACTACCAGTTAATAGACTATATCACATAACACTACCAGTTAATTGACTATATCACATAACACTACCAGTTAATAGACTATATCACATAACACTACCAGTTAATAGACTATATCACATAAAACTACCAGTTAATAGACTATATCACATAACACTACCAGTTAATAGACTCTATCACATAACACTACCAGTTAATAGACTCTATCACATAACACTACCAGTTAATAGACTATATCACATAACACTACCAGTTAATTGACTATATCACATAACACTACCAGTTAATAGACTCTATCACATAACACTACCAGTTAATAGACTCTTTTATAGAGTTTCTATTATAAAGGCTGAAGTTGATTTTTCTCTGGTACTTAAAGTCCCCTCTCTCCCTCCCTTCTCCTCTCTCTTCCCCAACCCCTCTCTCCCCTATCCCCTCTCTCCCTGCCTGCTCCCTCTATTTCCTCTTTCTCCCCATTTCCCTCTCTCTCCCTTCTCTCCTCAGATCTTCCCAGGGTTGATCCTGTCGGATATCAAGCCAGCCAAGAAGATGAAGTTTAAGACCGTGTGCTACCTGCTGGTTCAGCTCATGCACTGTAGGAAGATGTTCAAGGCGGAGATCCCCTTCTCTAACGTCATGAACTGCGACGACGACGACAAGGTGTGTGTGTTGCTGTTAATGTGTGTGTGTTGCTGTTAATGTGTGTGTGTTGCTGTTAATGTGTGTGTGTTGCTGTTAATGTGTGTGTGTTGCTGTTAATGTGTGTGTGTTGCTGTTAATGTGTGTGTGTTGCTGTTAATGTGTGTGTGTTGCTGTTAATGTGTGTGTGTTGCTGTTAATGTGTGTGTGTTGCTGTTAATGTGTGTGTGTTGCTGTTAATGTGTGTGTGTTGCTGTTAATGTGTGTGTGTTGCTGTTAATGTGTGTGTGTTGCTGTTAATGTGTGTGTGTTGCTGTTAATGTGTGTGTGTTGCTGTTAATGTGTGTGTGTTGCTGTTAATGTGTGCGTGTTGCTGTTAATGTGTGTGTGTTGCGTGGGAAATAATATGGCTGAGTGCTAAAAACCTTTTAACGGGTTTTTATGTCCAGTGGTGAAATCCTCCACGCACACAAGCACAAACTCACTACTCACACACACACACACACACACACACACACACACACACACACACACACACACACACACACACACACACACACACACACTCATATTCTAGTCAGTTACAGAAACTTGGTTAAAACCAAGGCAACATATATCATTGCTAACTCTAACACCAAAACAAACTGCTATATTATAAGGTGGGTGTGTGTTGAAAACTGTGACTCAGTCATGACTCGGTGTGTTATGATTGGTGTGTGTGTAGAGGCATCATTTCTATGTCAGGAATAACCCTGTAACTGTGTAATCCTCTAATAATGTCATGGATTTGTCTAGCTTTATGACTCTGCCACGTTATGATGACACCACACTGCTAATGCTAGCATTATGACACCCAATAGTATTACATTGTAGAGCTCACTGCTAATGCTAGCATTATGACACCCAATAGTATTACATTGTAGAGCTCACTGCTAATGCTAGCATTATGACACCCAATAGTATTACATTGTAGAGCTCACTGCTAATGCTAGCATTATGACACCCAATAGTATTACACTGTAGAGCTGACTGCTAATGCTAGCATAACGACATCCAATATTATGACATTATACAACGGGTGGGTCTAATCCTGGACGCTGATTGGTTAAAACCACATTCCAGCCAGTGTCTATTCCATAAATTACCACCGGCTAAAGTTATGATGTTGAAATGCTGTTCCATCTCACTGCGCAATCCACTGTCTAATCAGCGCAGCCAGACCATTTATAAACTTGATCTCTACTGTAAAAAACATTCCGACATTATCTCCTATTTCTTTTAGACTAGCAATTGGTTTTCAGTAGCGGAGATTTGTATAAAACTTGCGGTCTGTCTCTCTGATATTTTCAACATTGTTTCAATATTGAAATTTGGTGTTACAGCTGACCCATAGTAATGAACGTGTAGGGGTCGGGATGAGACACACAGGCCAGTCTAAATCATGAATCAGCATAATTTTTGTGAACATGTACAAATAAATGTCAATAGAAAACAGGTCAAACAAAACAGTGCAGCTAGTTTGCAGTCTTTCCAGCTTCAGTTTGAAGTGATTGTGTTACTGTAGCTGTGTTGTTGGCTAGCTCCTCTGATCAACAGTGTCCTGACCAGAACACATTTTCTATTGTGCATCATTAGCTCATTGTATGGATGTATCCAAATAAATGTCACTAGAAAACAGCTTAAACAAATGCAAATGCAGCTAATTTGTTGTTATTCTGGCTGCACTGTTTGACGTGACTGTATGTTTGCCGTAGTTGGCTAGCTATCAAGCAAGGCATAAGAACGTTGCCAGCCAGTAGTATGGCAATAGAACACTTAGAACAAACAACTTAAGGACTGGGTCACATTATCACTTGTATAAAAGTGATAATGCCCTCAAAGCATGTGTTTGTAGGATGTATTGGCACAGTTTGCCGGCCCTTGACTTTGCCTCGGGCCTAACAACAATATATCCTCCAAACACAAGCTACTCTAATAGTACTCTAATCTGAATAACATGACACCGTTAGCAGTGCTAGACTACTAGCTGCCTGCTACAGTAGGCTACAGCTCCTACAGTCTCACCATTTGATACACTAACAAAGGCATTATCAATTGAAGGGAATGTTATTCTTACCAATAAAGTTGGTATACACTCAGTGGCCAGTTTCTTAGTGGCTTCAGTGGGCACGCGATTACCTACACTAGACAATTGAGGAGTGGAAAAACATTGCTTGGTCTGACGAATATCCGACGAATCCCTGTTCCTGTTTCATCTTGCTCATGGCAGAGTCAGAATTTGGTGTAAGCCGCATGAGTCTGTGGCCCCATCCTGCCTGGTGTTAATGGTGTGGGGAATGTTTTGACACCAATTGAACAATGTTTCCATGCCCCGAAGAATTCAGGCTGCTCTGGAGGCAAAGGGGGGTTCGACCTGGTACTATATGGTTATACCTAATAAACTGGCGGCTGAGTGTACATTTCCTGTATGTTTCCTGTATGCCATGATTCATTATTTCTTCCGATAACTGTTTGCGACCAAACTAAGCTGTAGGACCTATAAGAATTTATAGAAGCTTGGAATGACCATTTATATAAAGGTGGAACGGCCACTTCCAGGTTCTCCTGTGGTTGGGGTTCAAGTCCTTGTGACTCTGATACTGTCCTAATATTAACACCTTTTCCCCTGTCCCATGTCCCTGACAGAGGCGTGCGTTGCGGACGGCATCGGAGAAGGTGCGTAGCCGGACGTCGTTCTCAACCGCCGTGCAGCACCCGCCTGGTACACGGGTCAACCGTTACATCGGCCGGCTAATCGAGGCTCGTCAGACAGACTCACAGACCACTGACCTCAACTTCATCACACTCACCTACAGGAACACAGACAGGGAGCGCAGGGTATGTAGAGTACACACACACACACACACACACACACACACAGACACACACACAGACACACACACAGTAAAAATCTGCCTTCTCACTGTCTTTCTTTCTCAGTGAGGGGGTGGCAAAAAAGGGGAATGTTTCGTGACTCCCTTTATCTTCTCTCTTTCTCTCTCTCTCTCTCTCTCTCTCTCTCTCTCTCTCTCTCTCTCTCTCCTCTCTCTCTCTCTCTCTCTATTTTCTCTCTCTCTCTCCTCTCTTTCTCTCTCCTCTCTCTCTCCCTCCTTCCCCTCTCCTTTCTCTCCTCTCTCTCTCCCCCTCTTCCCTCTCTCTCCCACGCCTGTCATCTTTGGTTGTGGAGTTTAAAGTGATCCACCCACACTCTTAGGAGGGGGTACTGCTAATGATTTGGGAGCCTCATAGCCACATGACTTTCTCCTTCGTGTGCGTGGGAGTCTGACACAAAGACGCAGAGAACAGAATAACTGTGCGTGTGTGTATGTGTGTCTGTGTATGCCTGCATGCGTGAGTGTGTGTGTGTGTGTGTGTGCAGGGTTGGGTAGGTTACTTTCTAAATGTAATCCGTTACTAGTTACCTGTCCAAAATTGTAATCAGTAACTTAATTTCTGGATTACCCAGTAACATAATCGGATCCCATTAAGAGGCATTAGAAGAAGCCAAAGATAATCTATTAAACACATTTGCTGTGTCATCATAGTGGTCTCTGACTTGTGGTCAGACTCGCTCAGGTGGAACAAACTTAAACTTGCATCCTTTTTCAATGCTGAATTAAATGTCATTGAAAAAACAATTGTCACAAACATCCTTTCTATAAGTAATCCTCGAAGTAATCCTCTAGGTGTCATCTAGTTTTTCAAAAGTATCTAATCTGATTCAAATATTTTTGCTGGTACACTCTAAAAACAAATGGTTCTATATGGTGCCAAATAAGAGTTATTTGGCTTGTAACCATAGCAGAACCCTTTTTGGTGCTATATGGAACACTTACTTAAGGTTCAATAAAGATGTCATCTTGGTAAGCGACTCCAGTGTATATTTGGCCTTGTGTTTTAGGTAATTGTCCTGCTGAAAGGTGAATTTGTCTCCCAGGTTTTCCTCTAGGATTTTGCCTGTGCTTAGCTCTATTCTGTTTGTATTAATCCCCCAAAAATCCCTACTCTTTGCCGATGACAAACACACCCATAACATGATGCAGCCACCACCATGCTTGAAAATATGGAGTGGGGTACTCAGTGATGTTATGTGTTGGATATGCCCCAACATAATGCTTTGTATTCAGGACAAAAAGTTTATTTATTGTTACTTTAGTGCCTTATTGCAAACGGTTATTTTCCATCACAGCCATTTAACTCTGTAGCTGTTTTAAAATAACCATTCCTTCCTCTCCGGCAAGTGAGTTTGGAAGAGCGCCTGTATCTTTGTAGTGACTGGATGTAATGATACACCATCCAAATTGTAGTTAATAACTTCACCATGCTTTTTTTTATATGTGCCCTTCTTTGCAAACCATTGGAAAACCTCCCTGGTCTTTGTGGTTAAATCTGTGCTTGAAATTCACTGGTCGGCTGAGTGACCTTACTGATAATTGTATGTGTGTGGTACAGAGATGAGGTAGTCATTTAAAATCATGTTAAACACACACTTGCACACAGAGTGAGTCCATGCAACTTATTATGTGACTTGTTAAGCATGTTTTTACACCTGAACTTATTTAGGCTTGCCATAACAAAAGGGTTGAATACTTAATGACTCAAGACATTTCTGCTTTTCATTCTTTATTATTTTGTAACATTTCAAAAAAAAAAAAAATTCTACTTTGACATTATGGGGTATTGTGTGTAGATCAGTGACACAACATTCAGGCACTGTATATAGAACCATTTTCTATGGTTCTATAAAGAATCTTTCTCAATTTCAAAGATTATTTGTAGAACCATACAGGCTTTTTATTCTGGTTTAATAGCCATATTATTTTGTTAAAATTCTAGCTGTTTTATTGTTTTGTTTATTAACAAGTTGAATCAAGTTCTAGAATGGATAAGGGTCTAAATGTCTTAGTCAAATATTTCCAATTGACACAAGAAAATATTTGTACACTACAAGTGATGGCATAAAAAAAACAAATTAGATCACCTGGAATGACACTTTCACTCATGGTTGCCCAAAAAGAGATGTGCGTAAACCACGCCCCCAAATATTCTGATGAGCCGGCGCCCCTACATTTTACTTAATTTATCACTAAAGCAAGTCACCATTTTTTGAATTGCAAAGAACCTTTAAAGGGCTCAAAGGGTTCTTTGGGTCAGTATGGTTCCACATAGACTGACTTTCCTTTGGCTACAGTGTTTATATAATTGTTATATTTGTTTAACTACAGCTCATCTTTTGCCCCACCTCTCTCTCTCTCTCTCTCTCTCTCTCTCTCTCTCTCTCTCTCTCTCTCACCCCCCCTCTCTCACCCCTCTCTGTCTGTATCACTATCTCTCTCCCTCTCTCTCTCCAGTATAACCTGGAGTATGATGGTAATTTCATCAGTGCAGTGATTGTCTCTCTGGTCCTCGCTGCACTCTTTGGCCTTATCTATCTTCTGATGATACCACAGTACGTACGTACACACACACACACACACACACACACACACACACACACACACACACACACACACACACACACACACACACACACACACACACACACACACACACACACACACACACACACACACCAGATCCAATTCAGTATTGGATGTTTGTCCGGGTCCCCAGGACGTTGGGAGATGCCTTCAATACTGGCCACTAGGGGCAACGGTGAGCCCTATTACCATCAAGTGGGCTCTATTTTTGTCGGTACTTTTTCAATACTAGAACATGAAAAACAATTAAGTACTAGAATTTTTGTTGCTTTCGGTACTTCTGTAAAATGTGTCTCACGTCATATACCTATTGAGAGGACTGAGTCTGTCTAGTAATTTGTCTGAATATTTTCAAGGGGGCAGTAGCTAGTCAGGCTGTGCTTGCACATGCAGCTGACACAGCGCAAGCAACTTTTGAAAAGCAAGCGAGAGGAGAGAGAAAATGCAAATTTGAAGTACTGGAATACTTTGATTAAAGAGCAGATGATGAGGGCCAGCCCAACAAAACAACTAAGCAAATGGTGTTACCAAGCAGTGCAGTGCAAGGGAGGTTTAGTTCCAAAACTACAAAAAACTGTTTTACACATGACATTTGCATTGTAACGTTATTCTACTAGTAACTCAACTTGAATTATTTTAAGTGACAATAACATGAACAATTATTCAGCATGACATTCATGTGAGCATTAAAATATGACTACAAACCACAAGTAATAGGAAAAGCACTCATTTATTTATTTTATTTTACTAGGCAAGTCAGTTAAGAACATATTCTTATTTTCAATGACGGCCTAGGAACAGTGGGTTAACTGCCTTGTTCAGGGGCAGAACGACAGATTTTTACCTTGTCAGCTCGGGGATTTGATCCAGCAACCTTTCGGTTATGGGCCCAACACTCTAACCACTGGGCTACCTGCCGCCCCATAACTTAGCTATGACAGCAATAAACACTGAGTGTACAAAACATTAAGAACTGTCCATGCTCTTTCCATGACATAGACTGACCAAGTGAAACCAGGTGAAAGCTAGGATCCCTTATTGATGTTACTTTTTAAATCAAATTCAATCGGTGTAGATTAAGGGGAGGAGACTAGTTAAAGAAGGATAATTGACATGGATTGTGTGTGTGTGCCATTCAGAAGGTGAATGGGCAAGACAAAAGATTTAAGTTCCTTTGAACAGAGTATGGTAGTAGGTACCAGTCACACTGGTTTGAGTTTGTCAAGAACTGCAACGCTGCTGGGTTTGTCACACTCAACAGTTTCCCGTGTATATCAAGAAGGGTCCACCACCAAAGGACATCCAGCCAACTTGACCCAACTATGGGAAGCATTGGAGTCAACATGGGCCAGCATCCCTGTGCAACGCTTTCAACACTTTGTAGAGTCCATGCCCCGACGAATTGAGGCTGTTCTAAGCGCAAAAGATGGGGGTACAACTCAATATTAGGAAGGTGTTCCTAATGTTTGATACACTCAATTGTATATAGACTACTTCATGTTTGTCTCGTCTTGCTAGCAGTAGCCACTAGCAGCCAGTAGCCCTTGGTGGAGCATTGCACCCTGGGAGTTGAAATGCACTCTGGGAACAGTATAATGCTGTGTAAAATCCATTGCGCTTCTATGATATGTACTGTAGAGACTATTGCAATATAGAAACTTCAGAAATGAGCTTCAAAGTGTTTTTTTAATATCGTTTTGGAACTAAACTATTAATTGAATACATTAAATTATTTAGCTGTAATGAATAATGAATCATAGATCCAATTAATGTAATTTGACCCAATATTATGGCCATAGATGAACAAATTAACTATATGTATCAAATTACATTTTTAAACAGTTTTGAAAATAATTTTAAAATAATTGTTAAATAAATCTGAGTCTCAGATATGGTTTTGCATAAGCAACATTTAAGATATTTTTGTGTTATTTAACATGTTTTTTTATTTTGGAAAGAAATTGATTATAGAATAGAAGGTATTATATTTGTTGTTTTTATTTGTTCTACCAGTTATCAACATATTGCAATGTTCAATGTAAAAAATTAAAAAAGAAGACCATTAGTTATTCTGTGACTTCAGCTAATATGCTTCTTTTTTGGGGGGCGTGGTATCGTTTTGGTATTGAGTATTGTTTTGGTATTGAATATAGTTTTGGTATCAAGTATGGTGATACTTAACCTGGTATTGGTATTGAAGTCAAAATTCTGGTATCGTGACAACACTATTAGGCTCACAGCTTGTATTATGGACATTATGGATGGAGATTGTGCATGGGCCTGAGCCACGAGCTCCGGCTCTGAGGTTTCTGTCCCAATTATAAGCACTTCTTTTACATTTTGGGCTTATAGCCCTGTCCCAATCCTTAACCCTTAACTTAACCAATCTGAATGAATGCATACATTTAACTGTCAAAACTCAACGTTTCTCTCTCTCTCTCTCTCTCTCTCTCTCTCTCTCTCTCTCTCTCTCTCTCTCTCTCTCTCTCTCTCTCTCTCTCTCTCTCTCTCACTCTCTATAGGGGACTGTTGGTGCTGCTGTTGCTGGTGCTGTGTGTGTGCTTCCATGTGGTCTGTGTGATGTATCTTTACATCACAAGTGTTCAGGTAGGGAAATCTGCCTACCTAGTGCTAGTCTACCTATTTGGTAACACTTTACTTGACACCCAGCATCATAACACATTATGACACGGTCATAACCATGTCATACAGTAATAACGTGTCATAACCTGTTATAATATGGTTATAACACTTTAATGACACATATATTTAGACCATTATTTTATGGCTGGTTATGACATCTACATAAGAGTATCAAAACCCACAAAACCTACCACACAAGGCAAAACATTCCATTACACCATAGCCTAGTATGTAGTATGTTATATATTTGTTATATATTTTTTAAACTGACCATGTTAAATTAACATTATAATTGCACACACATTGACGTCAGATATGCACCTAACCTAATGCTCTGTTGCTGACAAGACACCCTCTTTTTGACTGATGACTGAAATAAGGACATGTGATAGGCCTATCTGGCTTATGTAGGTGTCATAACAAGCCATAAAAGTAGCCAATATATGTCACAACAGGTATAAATATACACAATATAGTGTTTGGAAAAGTTTGCGGTCATATGCACATCCTTAAAAACATAGGTGCTGGGCCAATAAAGATTACTAGTATTGAACAAGAAAGCTCCTAATTCACCGCTTTATCGGCAAAGTTTAGATCCAAGACGGATCTTCGTCAGGTCAAACAAACTGAGTGCTCACATCCCAAAATATACAAATTTCACCTATGACATGACAGTGTTATGACCATATTATGACAGGTTATGACAAGATATGTTAGCAGTTATGGAATATAATGACATGGTTATGACCGTGTCATACGGTGTTATGACACTGGGTGTCAAGTAAAGTGTTACCACCTATTCTCTAGTGTTGTGCTCGATCCTATGACATGTCCCAGATGGGACTCTATTCCCTTTAGGTAGGACCTTAACACTCTATTCTCTATAGGTAGGACCTTAACACTCTATTCTCTATAGGTAGGACCCTGTCACTCTATTCTCTATAGGTAGGACCCTGTCACTCTATTCTCTATAGGTAGGACCTTAACACTCTATTCTCTATAGGTAGGACCCTGTCACTCTATTCTCTATAGTTAGGACCTTAACACTCTATTCTCTATAGGTAGGACCCTGTCACTCTATTCTCTATAGGTAGGACCTTAACACTCTATTCTCTATAGGTAGGACCTTAACACTCTATTCTCTATAGGTAGGACCTTAACACTCTATTCTCTATAGGTAGGACCCTGTCACTCTATTCTCTATAGGTAGGACCTTAACACTCTATTCTCTATAGGTAGGACCTTAACACTCTATTACCTTTAGGTAGGACCTTAACACTCTATTCCCTTTAGGTAGGACCTTAACACTCTATTCTCTATAGGTGGGACCTTAACACTCTATTCTCTATAGGTAGGACCTTAACACTCTATTATCTATAGGTAGGACCCTGTCACTCTATTCTCTATAGGTAGGACCTTAACACTCTATTCTCTATAGGTAGGACCTTAACACTCTATTCTCTATAGGTAGGACCCTGTCACTCTATTCTCTATAGGTAGGACCTTAACACTCTATTCTCTATAGGTAGGACCCTGTCACTCTATTCTCTATAGGTAGGACCTTAACACTCTATTCTCTATAGGTAGGACCCTGTCACTCTATTCTCTATAGGTAGGACCTTAACACTCTATTCTCTATAGGTAGGACCCTGTCACTCTATTCTCTATAGGTAGGACCTTAACACTCTATTCTCTATAGGTAGGACCCTGTCACTCTATTCTCTATAGGTAGGACCTTAACACTCTATTCTCTATAGGTAGGACCTTAACACTCTATTCTCTATAGGTAGGACCTTAACACTCTATTCTCTATAGGTAGGACCCTGTCACTCTATTCTCTATAGGTAGCACCTTAACACTCTATTCTCTATAGGTAGGACCCTGACACTCTATTCTCTATAGGTAGGACCTTAACACTCTATTCTCTATAGGTAGGACCCTGTCACTCTATTCTCTATAGGTAGGACCTTAACACTCTATTCTCTATAGATAGGACCTTAACACTCTATTCTCTATAGGTAGGACCCTGTCACTCTATTCTCTATAGGTAGGACCTTAACACTCTATTCTCTATAGGTAGGACCTTAACACTCTATTCTCTATAGGTAGGACCCTGTCACTCTATTCTCTATAGGTAGGACCTTAACACTCTATTCTCTATAGGTAGGACCCTGTCACTCTATTCTCTATAGGTAGGACCTTAACACTCTATTCTCTATAGGTAGGACCTTAACACTCTATTCTCTATAGGTAGGACCTTAACACTATTCTCTATAGGTAGGACCTTAACACTCTATTCTCTATAGGTAGGACCCTGTCACTCTATTCTCTATAGGTAGGACCTTAACACTCTATTCTCTATAGGTAGGACCCTGTCACTCTATTCTCTATAGGTAGGACCTTAACACTCTATTCTCTATAGGTAGGACCTTAACACTCTATTCTCTATAGGTAGGACCCTGTCAATCTATTCTCTATAGGTAGGACCTTAACACTCTATTCTCTATAGGTAGGACCCTGTCACTCTATTCTCTATAGGTAGGACCTTAACACTCTATTCTCTATAGGTAGGACCCTGTCACTCTATTCTCTATAGGTAGGACCTTAACACCCTATTCTCTATAGGTAGGACCCTGTCACTCTATTCTCTATAGGTAGGACCTTAACACTCTATTCTCTATAGGTAGGACCTTAACACTCTATTCTCTATAGGTAGGACCCTGTCACTCTATTCTCTATAGGTAGGACCCTGTCACTCTATTCTCTATAGGTAGGACCTTAACACTCTATTCTCTATAGGTAGGACCTTAACACTGTATTCTCTATAGGTAGGACCTTAACACTCTATTCTCTATAGGTAGGACCTTAACACTCTATTCTCTATAGGTAGGACCTTAACACTCTATTCTCTATAGGTAGAACCTTAACACTCTATTCTCTATAGGTAGGACCCTGTCACTCTATTCTCTATAGGTAGGACCTTAACACTCTATTCTCTATAGGTAGGACCTTAACACTCTATTCTCTATAGGTAGGACCCTGTCACTCTATTCTCTATAGGTAGGACCTTAACACTCTATTCTCTATAGGTAGGACCTTAACACTCTATTCTCTATAGGTAGGACCTTAACACTCTATTCTCTATAGGTAGGACCTTAACACTCTATTCTCTTTAGGTAGGACCTTAACACTATATTCTCTATAGGTAGGACCTTAACACTCTATTCTCTATAGGTAGGACCTTAACACTCTATTCTCTATAGGTAGGACCCTGACACTCTATTCTCTATAGGTAGGACCTTAACACTCTATTCTCTATAGGTAGGACCCTGTCAATCTATTCTCTATAGGTAGGACCTTAACACTCTATTCTCTATAGGTAGGACCTTAACACTATTCTCTATAGGTAGGACCTTAACACTCTATTCTCTATAGGTAGGACCTTAACACTCTATTCTCTATAGGTAGGACCTTAACACTCTATTCTCTATAGGTAGGGCCTTAACACTCTATTCTCTATAGGTAGGACCTTAACACTCTATTCACTATAGGTAGGACCTTAGCACTCTATTCTCTATAGGTGGGACCTTAACACTCTATTCTCTATAGGTAGGACCTTAACACTCTATTCTCTATAGGTAGGACCTTAACACTCTATTCTCTATAGGTAGGGCTCTGTCACTCTATTCTCTATAGGTACTGTAGGTCCCTGTGTTTGGCCTGTTGTTTCACATGACAAGGATTTTAACCTTTATTCTGTTAAGCCTTTTCCAGAAATGAGAATTTGACCAAAAATGAAAGCAATTGTTTGAGGATGGTCCCGGACCTTCCGACATAACAAGAAAAATCTAATTGTATTTGTTGCATGCACAGTGAAATGCTTACTTACAAGCCCTTAACCAACAATGCAGTTTTCAGACAAAGAAGTGTTAAGTAAAAAATAGATAAGTAAAAAAAAAATATATATATTTCTTTAAAGAGCAGCAATAAAATAACAGTAGCGAGGCTATATACATGGGGTACCGGTACAGAGTCAATGTGCGGGGACACAGGTTAGTCGACGTAATTGAGGTAAACTGTAGGTAGAGTTAAAGTGACTATGCATAGATAATAAACAGAGTAGCAGCAGCGTAAAAGGGGATGGTTTGATGAAAAAGCTTGAACTAAATGTTAAAATCCAGGACATGATTAACCAAAACACAGGGCTCTACTCAAGTAGGGAATAGTCTACCTCTCCTCCTCTATGGTAGTGTAATGCCTGTGGAGGGGACTTACTGTCCGTCCCCCTCCATTCTAGTGCTTGAGTAATTTTTCATCTCTCACAGAGAGAGACTCATTCTCTTTTCAGACTCTGTTCTCATTTCCACTCCACAGTAATGACAAGATGCATAAAACTCTCATTGAGATAAACTCCTCTTTCTCTGTCTCCCTCTCCTCGGTTTAGTGTTTTCCAGGGTGTCTCACCATTCAGATCCGAACAGTGCTCTGTGTGTTTCTAGTACTGTTGACCTACTCTGTCACCCAAGCATGTGTGGTAAGTGTGTTTAGATGTTTAGGTGTCATCATGTACATTTGAAATCTGGCAACTCTAAGGCATACTTTAAATCTAAGGGTAGCTCCACTATTACACTGACATACAAGAGCTTCTTTCCCCTCATGTCCTCTCTTTTTAAACCTTCCCCCTCACCCTTTTCCTACCTCCTCCAGGTGAGCTGTTTACCCTGGGTCTGGATGATGGGAGGTAACTCCAGTAGCAGCTCCATGGAGACTGTTTCCATGGATACACCAGGCGAGCCAGGGCTGGTGAATGGTACGGTAGCGGAGGGGGTGTGTCCGAACGTTTCCTACGCTCTCCTCTCCTGCGTAGCCGGAACTCTCACCGTCGTCCCTTACCTCCGCGTCTCCTCGTTACCCAAGATCCTCCTGCTCTTCCTTCTCTCGGTCCTCTACACTGTCGCCATGGAGACCAGCGGGTACCGCATCACCATGGGGTAAGGGGGAGGGAGGCGAAGGCTAGGGCGAAGGCGCGAGGGGTTGAGAGGAGTGTGGTTCAATATGGGCAGGGTATGCTTTATTGGTAAGTTTGGTAAGTGTGTGTGTGTGTTTTAATGCAGTGTGTGTGTGTGTGTGTGTGTGTAGGGGAGGTTTGCTCCACCCTCGGGGGTATGATCCTGTGCTGGGTCTACTGTTGTTTTCTGTAGCTCTGGCTCTACACTGTAGACAACTGGACCTCAAACTACGCCTAGACTACCTGTGGGCCACTCAGGTGAGTGTTTGTGAGTGTTTGTGTGTGTGTGTGTGTTTGTGAGTCATTACCCCCCTCTAGTGATGAGGAAAAGCTATTACAGCTGAAATAGACTAACTGAGAAGTACTTTCTGAGCTCTAAGTGAAAACCAAGACCCATTTTTGGATATCTCTACCAACTTAAGGACTATCACTCTTTCATTCTGTCTGTATCCAGGTGTGTTGGTTATTTGTTGCTTGATTCTTATCAGAAACCCAAATGGCACCCTGTCCCTATGTAGTGCACTACGTTTGACCAGAGCCCTATAAGGAATAGGCTGCCATACTATACTAATACATGTATTGCATCAGATTGATAGAGATGTGCGGCTACCTTGTTTTTGTTTCCATGTTATTTGCTGCAGGCAGAGGAGGAGAGAGGCGACATGGAGAAAGTCAAGCTGGACAACAAGAGGATCCTGTTCAATCTCCTACCTGCACACGTAGCGCAGCACTTCCTCATGTCCAACCCCCGCAACATGGTGAGTCTCACCCCTGTCCCCCCTGTGCCTCGTCCCCCTGTCCCCCTGGTCCCACTGGTCCCCCGGTCCCCCTGCATCTCGTCCCCCTGTTCCCCCGTCCCCCGTCCCCCCTGCGCCCTGTCCTCCCGGACCACCTGACCCCCTGTCCTCCTGTCCCCCTGTTCCCCGTCCCCCCTGCGCCCTGTCCTCCCGGTCCACCTGTCTCCCCTGCGCCCTGTCCCCCTGGTCCACCTGTCCCCCTGTCCCCCTGTTCCCTGGTCCACCTGTCCCCCTGTCCCCCTGTTCCCTGGTCCACCTGTCCACCTGTCCCCCTGTTCCCTGTTCCCTGGTCCCCCTGCATCTCGTCCCCCTGTTCCCCCGTCCCCCTATGCCTCGTCCCCCCATCCCCCTTGCGCCTCGTCCCCCTGTCGCCGCCATTCCCCGCTGGGTCATATCCCGGTCATGTTTGGGTAGCGGTGCACTGGAGTAGCTGGTGTGATCTTGTCATTTTGAGGTCATGTTTGGGTTGAAGTGTGATCTGACCGCATCATGACGTGACCATGTTTTGATGTTGCCAGAGAACTTTTGAAGAGTAAATGTTAAGAATTGCAGTTTGGTTGTGGTTTAGTTGCGGTTGTGTTTGATATTTGTTTGAGATTTGATTGTGGTTTGGTTGTGGTTGTGGTTGATATTTGGTTGTGGTTTGGTTGTGATTTCGTTGTGGTTTAGTTGAGGTGTGATGTGATGTGACAGGTTCTCTGTTGCTGTGTCCAGTGATTGATCAATATCCGTTCTAGTGATGTCTGTTCCTCTCCAAGGACCCCACCCCCCCCACCACCCTCAGGAACAGGAAGTGATTAAATCAAACATCCTGTGTATTCCCGTCAAGGATAGGATTGTTTTGTAAACAGCCAAACCAGGAAGTGACCCTGGGACAGTTGTTACATAGTGTTAACAGTACAGGTCCTACAGTGCCCTGGCATATTGGTACAGTGTGTTGATGGACATAGGGATACAGGGAACAGTGGTGACCCTTAAACCCTGGAATGTTGTAGAATGTTTACATCTCTCGATCCCATGTATCCCTATGTCCATCAACGCACTGTACCAATATGCCAGGGCGCTGTAGGACCTGTACTGTTAACCTTATATGAAAACTGTCCTCTCTCTCCCTTGCTCTTTCCTTAACAACTGTACCAGGACCAGTGGATTAGCCCTATCTAGCTCTGGTTGCCTGTCTACCTTTATTTTAGGACATGTATTAGCCCTATATGTGTATTAGCCCTACCTAACTTTTAGTTCCTTGTATCTGTTCTATGACATATACTGTTAACCCTCTGTAACTGTCCCAGGACCTGTTAATACCTATGCAAGTCTTGTTCCCTGTCTATCTATCTGCCTCCCTGTTTTAGAACCTGTACTATGATAACCATGTAACTGTCCGAGGACCTGTGTATATAACCTGTCTTTCTCCTTGTCTGCCTCTCTGATCTAGGACTGGTACTGTTAACTCTGTAATAACTGTTCATTTAGGGTGATGAACCATCTAACATCAACATGAACTTTTCCTTTAACCCTTTGTAAAAACTGTCCCAGGACCTGTTAATACCTGTGTAATAGTCCCTTCTAACGGCCAGGTTCCCTGTCTGAATCTGTTTCAGGACCTGTACTACCAGTCGTATAGTCAGGTAGGAGTGCTGTTTGCCTCTATCGCTAATTTCAATGACTTCTACATCGAGCTGGATGGCAACAACATGGGAGTGGAGTGTCTCAGGCTACTCAACGAGATCATTGCAGACTTTGACGAGGTGAGGCATCCCAAATGGCACCCTATTCCCTATATAGTGCACTGCTTTTGACCAGAGCCCAACATTATTTTTATTATAATTTCACAAAAAAAAGATAATTGAAAATCAAACTGTACAGATACTTCTGGGATCAGAGCACAAATGGCACCCCCTATTCCCTATAGAGTGCACTTATAGGCCCTGGTCAAATATAGTGCACTCTATAGGGAATAGGGGGTGCCATTTGTGCTCTGATCCCAGAAGTATCTGTACAAAATGTCAATGACATACTTGAAAACATTGAATCTATTTTAAACAAATTCTCAATTAACTGAAAAAGAGAAGCTATGTATGTCTAAAGTTTGTCCATTTCAAATCACTTTCTGAATTGACTGACTTCAATTCGAATGAACCCAACTCTGGTTTGTTATTTATAATGCTACTGGTCACGTCTCTCTCTGTATACCTACAGTATATATACTTATTTAGCTCTTTCTCTCTCATTCCCTCTCTCTCTCTGTCTATCTCGCTCACTCTCCCTCTCGCTCTCTCTCTCCCTGTATTACTCTTTCAATGTCTCTCTCTCTCTCTCTCTCTCTCTCTCTCTCTCTCTCTCTTTGTCTCTACCTGTAGCTGATGGATAAAGAGTGCTATAAGGACATTGAGAAGATCAAAACTATCGGCAGCACATACATGGCTGCAGTAGGCCTGGTACCTACCACTGGCTCCAAGGTACACTTAACTACAGTATAGCATGCAGTGTGTGTGTGTGTGTGTGTGTGAGAGAGAAAGAGCGAGCGAGAGAGACAGAGAGGGAGAGAGAAAGAGAGACAGAGAGCGAGAGACAGAGAGAGACAGAGAGAGAGAGAGAGATACAGAGAGAGACAGAGAGAGA